>JAWWEQ010000027.1:10049043-10104565 GCA_035583055.1 Torymus tubicola | reverse complement strand
ATTTTACTGAAAAAATTATTTTAGTTAATTATTTCTATATACATTTTTGTGTGAATCATTTAAATAAAAAGGCACACTAATAGGGGCTTCTATCCTATTTTCTTAGTTTTTCTTAATTTTAATTAGTCTGCAAAGATTTGCAAATGACTTGAATTATTTTTAATTTATATCAAATGTCTTTCTTCAGCATTGATTGTAATTGATTAAGCATCCATTTTTCACTTCCGAAAGCGCAACTTTCTCCCTCTCCGAACTGAATTGCCCGTGCGCAATAAGGCAACGCCGGCGATTCTCTTTGAATTCGTATAGCTGCCGTGGCGCAGCATCGAGAGACTTCTTAGTCGCGGCCTCTCATTTTTCATTCCCGGCCAAATTCAGTGATTTTTCAGCGTTACCCGCGCGTGTGTGCGTGTGCGCGAGGGTCCCGCACGACGAAAGAAAACAAAGAAGGTCGCCTCTGAAATGAAGCACGGAAAGGGAAAGGCCAAATTGCAGCCGCGCACTGCCGCGGAACGGATATCGAAGGAGGGAGGATCGGGGGCGGCTGCTGCGCTCGGGGGTCTATGTATATATAGTTGTGTGCGGCTGAACCGCGAGATAGAAATGGAAAGCGAGACTCGGCCTGAATTTCAATGCGGCCCAGACAAGGTTGAATTCGTGCCTGGAAAGCCAGCGGTTCTTGGCTTTCGCTCTCTTTTCCCCGCGAGAGCGCGTCTCTTCCTACGCCGTTCCTCAAAGGCAACGAGACGTCGCTTTTTTTCGCCTTGCAAAGCTGGAGCGGAAAGTTTTCCGAAAGAAGAACACGCGCACAGACACCCGCACACTTTCCTCCAAATCCCAAAGTTCACCAACAATTTGGCCAATCATTCAGTGGTTCTTTGATTACCTGCTCCTTTAATGATGTTTAAACGAAGACGCATACATTGATGTCTAGAAAGTTAGGTGTAAATACATTTATTTGCTTAAAAACTATGTAAATTATATTATATTTTATCGAAAAAATATATTTGATTTCTATTTCTTCGCTGAAACAAGTTTCATTCTTCAAAATTTTCGAATGTAAGAACGGGGTATAAGAAAAATTGTGCTTTGAAACTCAAAGTATGGATATTTTTATGCGGACTTGATTACATTTTTTGACTAATCATTTTGGCGATCCGATTGCTTCAAATAGATTTTTTGATCATTAGGTAAAGGCAATTCAATGACATATACGAATTTTCGACCCCATAATTTATGGAAAAATTTAGTTGAACATGTATTGAATTTAATTGAATGTAAGAATTCTGAAAAATACGTCTTATAAATTATTTCAAAATTTTTGAAATGATATTTACTTATTTACAAGGCTACGTACGTACTGCAAAAAGATTTCATCGATAGATATGATAAATAATATTACGAGCTGTGCCAATAATTTAGTGCATCAGAAAACATATAATTTCGTCCCAAATATCATAGAAATATCTAATAAAAATATTGTTTTCAAGAACGTCATCTTCTTATAATTCAGTTAATACCTATCTACAAATATATTTAAAAATCAGACAATTTTTACGAAACTCTCATTAATTAAACCATTACTCTATTGATCCTTATAAGTTTGTTGCACTTAGTGTTACATTGTACGTGATAGCACGTTCTACTCTTGATTGATTATATACCACGACAGCTGTCTAGCGCCGCAGGCAAGGAAGAAAATATGTCAATAAAAAAATAAAGCCAATCAGGCTGTGGTTCACTTGTTCCATTTGGTCGCAAAATTCTCTACAGCCGGGGGAAAAAATGAGCGCCTTGAAGAAGGCACTCCCCATCAAAACGCTTATTTCCGGGCCACCATCGACGATGTCCTCGCGCGGCTGTCCTCTCTACTCCTGATACCGCCTCGTCATTATCGCCCGTAACCCTTTTTCTTCCCTCCTTGCATCCGGTCTATATACACAGCGCGTGTGTATATATACGCGTGGACTCCCGCGACAGCAGGTATTTTCGGGAGATGGCAGTTCGCATTTTATACGCGGCTGAAGGAGGAGGAGAGAGAGAGCAAGAGAGAAGGAGAGAAACGTCCCCGGTGGCCGTTTCTCAGCCGGGATTAAGACTTTAGTCTCGCGAGCCTTATACAGGCGGGGAGAGCTCTTCGTGAAATTAATGGGGCTCCCCGCCGATTTTCCCGTTCCTTCTTATCTCTCGCTCTTTCCCTCTCTCTCTCTTATACACACTCCGAGTCTCTCACCCTTGCTCGCCACCGCGGGCTGTCTTTATACTTTTTTCTAACTTTATCGCTTTTACTTCACCCCCCTTTTTTCGTTCTCGCGTTTTTCATCTCCTCGTGCCGGATTCGTCGGACGCGTTGCGCACTACGTAGACACATTACTCGCACACCTTTCTCCCCCTCCTCCTCTTCCCTCTGAATATTTATTATCCCCAATTTTCGTTGCGATGCCGACGACGGCACGGCAGCGCTAGAGTTGAGTCGTTGTCAGGTTTACGCCTAGTACGAGCGTAAGAACGCGCGCGAATCCGCGCCAGCCTCATTTTTCACGAGATTTGCATTTTACGCAATTTCCATATCTTCCTTGATTATCTTATGAATGGACGTGCACGCACGTTTTTGCCTTTCTTTTCACTGTCTCGTATACACATTAAATTAAAACTGGGGTGAATACGTAAGCAACAATTTATCATTTTGTTTTGCTTTTACAAAGAAAGCATTTACTAATATATACAACATAAATACTAACTATGGTATATGATATATACTTTCTTTCAAATATTCGAATAACTAAAATGATTTCAAGTGAATCTGTTGACTGCAGGATAGATTTGACGTACCAAGTATACTTTGTACTGGCATAAATGTTTGATCGACTGTAATTCTCAACTACAGCAAATCGATAACTTCTCAAAACATCAAATCGAAATAGCTTCTCTAATGAGGCTTTAAAAAAAGCTGGAAAATATTTTAAATCATAAAAAAACCATATCAACCACGATTAATCTAAAATAAAAAACAAGAATTTACATTTACAACCTTAAAATATACAAACTTTTACCATTTATTCTCTAAAAAAAGACCTAATCCAAAATAAATTTATATATTTAGCAAGTACTTTGTTAATCCTTCAGCCACTACATTGGAATAAGAGTTATTATATACTCGAATAATGCGGTCGAAGCGAATGTAGCGTAAAAAACGAATGTAATCGAATCTGCATATTTTCCGGTAAAACAGTGTCGTAAAGCACGGGGCAAAATAAGCTCGGCATTCCTGTAACGCAGCCACAGCCGGCACCCACGACAACAACCGGCAATAATGAATTCATCGTGCGCGTCCATAAAATCGATTCTCTCTCTTTCTCTCTCGGTCCGATCGAGCCCGAAAGTGCTGCCGCACCCCGACTGGAAAAAAATTCCCCTCAGTATATAAATGTGTGCACGCGCGCGCGCGAGAGAGAGAGAGAGAGACACGCGGAATCCAATAGAGCGGGTGCACGCAAAAACGGTGAAAAAAAACACACAAGGGGCTCTGCGCGAGAAAGCGCCTCTCGCAAAAATCACCGCGCGTAAAATCGAACGATCGCGCGTTGGCGCGCGAAAAAGCCAAAGCGGAGCTCGTGAGGAAGAAGAGGAAGAGAGGGAAGGAGGAAGGAAGAACGGGAATACCTACAACTCTCTCTATATGCCGCGGCGCGGCGAAGGAGGAAGGAAATCTCGCGCTTGGCGAAAATCCCTCTCCCCTTCTCTTGCGGCACGTATACACATACACGGGGCTGTGTATATATAACGGCGCCTTAACATAAGAATGGAAGCAGCGGCGCCGCGCCATTATCCGGGTAGATCCGACTTGAGAGATATCTCGAGAGTCGAAAATGGCCGAAGCCTCTAACGGGCGCGAGGAGCTAAGGGGCTGGTGACAGATGCTCTGTATGCAAATTTCCCGGTTCCCGTAGAAACCCAACCAACCGCCCGTTTCGCGTAGTCGCATGTGTATGTATACACCCCCGCGCGAGTCTTATTCTCTTCCCCCAACCTCCCCGTATACTAGAGCGAGACGCGTGCTTTGTTGACTATCTCGCACCTGCGCGACAGATATCGCCGCGAGAGTTCAGGAGCCTATGAACGTGTCGCAGTTGGCGTGTAGAGCGATGCGATGTCGCGATCGGATCGCGCTGACGTTGAACGTACGTACGTATATATATATGTCCGTTTAATGGAATCAATTGAATTGTTAGTCTCAGAGAGGCGCGATGTGCTAGGATTGTTCGAGGCATTTGCGGTATTATGCGACGTTGAGAGGCTTTTAGGTAATGTACATAGGAATGTTGTGCGTGGTGTTTAACTATTGTTTTTGTATAAATAAACAGAAGATTGGCATTGGGTGATTATATTCTTTTGTTTTTTCTTTTACTAATCGTAATAGAGCTTACTAAACATCTGACAAAAAATTGAGTCTTAAATATTTTTTGTACATTATCTACAGATGGTGATTAAAAGTTCAAATAACAAAAAAGTAAGTGAGTGAAAACCCTGAGTCATAGGTGATCGCGAAAGAAAAATTTCAAATTCGTATGTTATCGTAAGTTTTGGTAGAGTTCCAATACCTGTGTATGACAATACAAATAAGAAAATTAATTAATTAAAACCTGAGTAAAAATTCAAACAGTCTTACAAATAGAAATACATTATCTGTAAGATTTCATGTAAATTAATAAGAACACATTTGAAATAAATAAATGAAATTAGGTACTTAAAATTATAAATATTCTTATTATATTATCGACATTTTATCTTTTATATGTCTAAGATAAATATTATGTATAGTTATTATATAATGAGATATAATTACTTTAGTGAAGTATTATAATAAAAGAAAAAATAAGGTACGTTGTGATGGAACTTCTACTCTATAAAATCAAAATACTTTACATCTGATGAAATAGCGCAGGTGACGGAAGTTTCCGTTAACATTTAGACAACGTAGAAGACGAAAGATCATCAACTCAGGGAAAGAACAACTATCTCGCGATACACTCGTTATGATATTGGCAACGTTGTAGCTCAGTGGTAGAATGCGAGACGATAACGGCTGTCTGTGAATTTACGCCTCGCTATTTACTTGTTAATTCTCACATAGATAACAAGCAAGATCAAACGATATTTACGTATGATCATAATCTATTGTATAAAATTAAATGCTATTTGGAAATATGAATAAATCTCTTTAATCATAAAAATCGCCTTTCTTTGAACTACAAAAACTTTTTGATATATTTTGATCTCTCTTTTTTGTAAGTAAACACAATAATTGTTTAAAATTTCAGGCAGATAAATTTAAAATAATAAGTACATATTGAAATTTGAAATTCAAAATATTTGAAAAAGATTTCGTAAGGCAAACATTATTACGACAAAATGTTAAACAAAATTCTTACTAAAAACAGCCCGACAGTTAGAAAGAATTATAAATAAACTTTAAGAAGAATGAATAAACTACAGAAAATTACCTCTCATTGGTTTACCTGAGTGTTCAATTCATAAAGTATACTAATCTTCAACGAAAATCCAAATGTTTGTTTTTCTTTAAAATTGTGTGTACTTTCCTCTTGGCTTTAAACTAGGGCAATTGCGGAAAGAACAAACCGTTTTATTTACAAAAAAAAAAAACAAACCAAAGCCCGTTTCTGTGCGGTTTGATTTGGACTTCTTTTTAAAGTTTTGTGCTTAGATGTTCTAACTGAATGATTTGTATTTCAAATTCGACTTCTTGAAATATATTTTTAGTATACCAACTGTTTATAGAATTTTCTTAAAAACTCATTGTTAAAAATTTAATCCAGAACAGTTTTTTTAAAATAAGAAAAAAAAATAAAAAAGATAAAAATATTAATTATTTATGGATAAATTGATGATATACATGCTGTTCCATTCAATAAACATATTTTTTATAGATATATCCATCTTACATTTAATGAGTTCCCCTTTGCTTTTGTTATTTTCTCATATATAACGTTTCAACACTGAACGTTTGTTTATATAATGTAAAACATAGGGAATTCCCTCGGTCGATTTGCTTATTCACCTACCCGTCCTTACGCGCGCTTCGTCCCTTTCTCTACTTTCACCGTCGCTGGTTTCCAAAAGCGTTAATTAAAACAAGACGCGCCAGCCGCCTGTTTCTCGGGGATCAGTCGAAGAGGAGAGTTCTGCAGGAGAAACCCGGGTAATTTTGCGCTCCTGGAATGCGTATGCGCACGCGGCTCGAACGGTCTCCTTCGGCGAGAGAGAGAGAGAGAGAGAGAGAGAGAGAGAGAGAGAGAGAGAGAAAGAGAGACAGAGAGCCAGTCTACTCGAGACTTTTCCGCGATTCCCATTTTCCAAATGAGCCCCGGAATCCACTTTAACCCTTTTTACTCCTAAATAAGCGCCTTTCCATTAGTTTTAACGACACGAAAGTCTATATATTTAAATGGGGGAACCAAGGAAATAATTATTCGTTATTTTTATTATTTTAGCTTAAAATAACTATTCCAATTTTTATTATTTCATATAAACTTATGCTTTCTAACTAAATTAATATATTTTATGAGGAAACTTTTGCCATAAATTTAACGATAAAATAAAATAAATGTTTCTATTTTACTTGCTGCTTCTTCAAGACAAAAGTAGAAATTACAAAGCCGTGCGATACATCAGTTCCATTGTATATGACCGCAGTGTAGTCTGCATTGTAGTATTGTGATGTCATGTACAGTAGTTTTTGAGCAATTGTATCTTCTCTAACACTAAAAATGCCTTATAAATATGGAAAACTAAAGGTAAAAAGATAATGGTGCTTTGTATTTGGAAGGAGAATATAAATTTAAGAACAAATTCTTCGTTTACTTATATATAAGTAGTAAATTGTTATATCATTATCGCAATGTGGTTTAATTTATATTAATTAATTGGTATTTGAATAAACTAACCCTAAACTTCCCGGAGAAAAAGTGACGTTTTTTGTATATTCTAATTATAAATGCTTCAACTAAGACCAATTCAACATTTTTTTTCAAAAATATCGATAAGTGTTATTTTTTAAGGCGAGTCTTGGAGGACCCATATGGTCTTAATGGATTTTTTTTAAATTAAAATTTTAAAATTTTAAATTTTTAAAATCAAAATTTTTATTTTTTTTAAAATAAATCGGCATTATTCAAAACCTCGCTACGAATGATCAATGAGGTTTGATGGTTTTGTATATCTGTAATATATATATACATATAAATCACGGTACCTTTCTATTTTATTTGTCGTTAAAACCGACTGGGTCCTGTAGGATCCACTACATTTACGTAATATACCCCGACAACAATATCATATTTTTGGACTTGGAAGGTGATCAATTCTTAGTATATTGTCTCATTGACAAGATCCACCACTCAGAATAAAAGAAGATCCACAGTAACCTTCTTTTTACTAGAAAATAAACCATTCAAGATCCGAATTTTCATGAAATCCCAATTATCATCGACGAGCCCTTTTTTAATGTACTAAACGGAACGAAAAGAAAATTCAATTTTAATTGCTAGAGGGCTTCCTCTTGGATCAAAGAACACAATTAAATGGGTAGGTCCAAGAAATTATTTAATTTTAGTTTTTTACATCATCTTGAACAAAGTGAAGGGGTTAAAGAAAACACAGAAACTCCCTTTATTACCCTATAAATTTTGCCAAATTATTAATAAAATAATTTCACGTCAAATAATTTCAAATTTATCTTCTCACCCTCGGCGCGCGTAATATTATATAACAGTGAACTTTAGTTCCGGCAGTATCCAGCTGAGGAATTAGCAGCCTCACAATACGCGCCTTCCTTCGAAACTCACCCTCCATCCTACACGCAGCCGCGCGCAACGTGGCATGCGCGCATGAAGGAAAGCGTCAAAATGTTTAGCGTATCCGAGAGTCGTATACCTCTGAAAAGCTTCATTAATGCCTGAAAGCGGCGCGAAGGCCTCGACCGCGTAACACCCTCCGGCTGTAGAATTAATTTAATTAGCGGTCGGTCTGGACCGAAATTTCGCTTAAATACTCATTCATAACACCTGTCGGCGAGCCACGCGCTGCCTCGGAATATCGGCCTGATTTGGTTGCCACACGCGCACGCAGCTGACGTTATATATATATATATATATATACGGCGTCGGTGGCCGGATTTTCGTGCCAATGATGAAAAGGGGTGGCGACGACCCCCCGCGAGCCCGAGTGACTGTTATTGCGCGGGATTGAATGCGCGATTGACGACAATTGCCGTTGATTGTTGCTCGCTCGACGCTACGTTAATGTATTTTCCATGTACTCGGATCGGGGACAGTAGTGTAAGCTTGACGTTTTTTAATGACCTTCTTAAGCGGTACTGACGTTGTATATTTATTTCCGCCACCAAAAATAATTTATTATAAAAAAAAAGAAAATTATTATTGAATTTGTTTTTAAGAGTAAATGTTAATAATTAATTATAATTTACCTTTTTAAAAGTTTTTCAAAATTTTTTCTTTGAATAATTAAACCACTTGACTGAAATTTTGAAAAGAAACTTATAATTCGTATGCAACAAATCTAGAAAGATAAGAATTCTTTACTGTATTCCATTTAAAATACCTTGGCTTTGTTGTCCTCTTGATCAAAAAGAACTAATTTTAATTCAAAATAATCGGAAATAATATTTATTTGCTGATTAGGTAGTTGCGTTCAAATAAGCAAAATCTTTTTTTACCTTTATATATTTTTTATTTTCATATCAAATAAAGTTGGACCATAAATATTTTCTATATGTTTCACAAAAATCTTTTTTTTTCCACATGCTGGACATAGATTTTACTCTGGCGGGTATACAATTCCAACTAATCAATAGTTACACTGTTTTTCCCTACTCTTCGTTTCTGCATCTATTTGGTCTCCTTTTTTTTTGTTTCCGCAGACATATACGTATCTCCACTTCACTCTCTTCCATTTCATTCGACAAAGCGAGGGTAGCATGTGCGCTTCACGGCGGCGGGTGTATGCCCATCGTTCTCCTCTCCCTCCTTCCCTCCCCCTCCTCGTGTCGCCCCACCCGCATAAAATATTCTCTCTCTGTCTGCTCGGCGATGTCTCGAATTCACGACGACGACGACGACGATGCGGCGCCGAAACTGCCGCGTGCGTGCGCGCACGCTCTCTTTCGTTCTCCTCATCTTCGCCTCTCGCGAAATAAAGACTGCCACTATACAGAGAGCGCGCCCACAGGATAACCTGCGGAGAGAGACAAATGCCGAAAAGAGATGAAGAGAGGGAGAGGAAGGCATCTATATGGAAAAAGGAGCGCGCTGGAGAGGGAGAAAATGGTGTAGGTGCGAAAGCTTGTATTATATCGCGGTACTTGTGGCATTGGGGAATTCACGCGGAGAGAAAAATATAATAGATTGTGGAGGGGACGAGAACGCGCTCTCGGCTTTTTCTCAAGTGCTGAACGAAATTGAAGGAGGACGAGATTGATAGGAAAAATCGCTGGAGCGCCACTAGTAATAACAATATCCTATATGTACCAAGTTTACTTATGTTTATTAATATTGCCCGCTATTCGAACTATTTGTGGCTGAGAAAATGGGATTTCTTTCTTAAAGAACCCGCAAGTTTTATCTTGATGAAAGAAGTTTTTCTTTCGAAAAATGTAGAAAATAAAGAAATTTAAGAAGTATCAATTTTAAGCTACTGTTTTATTTATGCAATGTACAATATACCTTCACAATATGTATAACAGAGTAAAATAAAATCTATTTGGGCTTAGTAAAAAAAGTCTTGATAAAATACAATAAGCATTTTCTTATATAGACCTTGTTATATAGCAAGTATTTATTGGTCGTTCATTCTGAAATTATGTGTTTTGCAAAGAAATCTTCTCTTTATTTTACCCACGCAATTGTGGTAACGAATAAAAAGAGAATCTCGGTACACTGAAATATACTCCCGTGAAAAGAGAGTAAAAGAAAATTACAATGGTTGGAATAACGAGTGAATAAAATGGGTACGGCAAATGAAGTGAGAAGGTCCAACAGAGACAAACAATTAAAGCAAACAAAGGGACATTTAAAACACTTAGCCGGCAAAGATACGACGAACCGGAAGGTTCGAAAAGTAAACGAGAATCAATGGGTAAATAAAAAGAAATCGATCATGTACAGCCAAACGTATACACTTAGACGCACATACATACACGCACGCCGAAGCGGAAGGTATGCGAGAATGAGAGCGCGAAGCGAAAGAAAGAAGCAACGCGGGGGGAGGGATGACTGGGCGCGAAACATCGTCTCGGGGACTTAATGCAGCTCGAGAGGCGTGTGGAGGGAAGATGAAATTTCATCGGGGGAATTCAATTAAAAGTAATACCGAAGGCTCGCTCTGCTACTCGTGACAACGACGGCGACTGTGCGCGCCTACGCAATATCTTCGCGGCGCCACCGAGCGCGATTATTTCTTCTTTTCATCAGGCAAATGCGCAGTCCATTATCGCCCAAGACGGCGCGCGTGCACGCGACATTTGGACTTTTACTCCCACGGTGCTTCACCTTCGTTTACTTTTTTTGCAGAAATATGTTTTCCCGAAGGAAAATGCAAAAATATTAAAAAGTATAATAATAATAATAATAATAATAATAACGCAAAAATGTATGGAAAGCTGTATACAAAATGAAATTTTGTAATGGAGAAGCCAACAAGAGTAATGCAATGCATATTTATAAATATGTACTTTTGTAAAGATTTGAATTGGTCATAACTAATAACGTGAAAATTAGAATTGTTATAAAAATTTAAATACGCTATCCACGACACTTTTAAATTTCGTCCTGCGTAATTAAAACATCATCTTGAAATTATGAGTGAGATTATAGATGATTAGAACATGATTATGTCTAAGAGACTCTGAAGAAGCCAGTAGGGGCTAGCGGAGGGAGATATCCAATTAAGTTTTAATTAAATAAATTAAAAGTCTTGAGAAAACATCCAGTCTCATAAATTTAAGATCACTTATTAAATTCCTGGCTGCACAACTTTGTACCTTTGGCAGAGGGTAAAAAAAAGTTAAATAAATTCTGAGAAATAAAGTTAATCATATCACGCTGCCTTAATTCACATCAAATAATGCTCCTCTCATAGGGCATGATCGCGTTATGCCTCACAGCGTGTCTCATCTTTTTAATTACCCCCATAGTTTCCAAAAATACCAGAACTTTATATGAAACTTGGTTCGTCGCACTCGCGTCTAAATTACAATGGCCTTAGCGCGCGAGATGAAAATGATAACGATGATATTAAACGTCATGTCTTCTGAGCCGCGTGTAATAATTCACAGCGCATAGTCGCGCGTGGAAGAAAATGGGGTTGAGGGACTCTAGAGCCGCCGCGATTCTTCCCTCACCACTTTACCACAAATAGAAAGAGACGCGTCTGCGGGCCGTGGAAAAAATGTCGGTGAGTGTGCGAAGTCCCGAGGGCGCGCGAACGTCGTAATCCAAGGAGGTCGTAAATTGCGCGGGAGAATCCGCGGTATGCAATTTCCAAATATTTGCATACACCGACACGAGCCGGCGCGAGTTCTGCTCGGCGAGTTCGGCAGCCCTAGCGGGGCGGGGGGGGGGGGGGGCCTCGGCAAAGACGCGCGCGATTATAATCCCCGTGCCGGAGCCTCGTAAATTTCGGTTCTCGCTGGAGCGCGCGCCTGGCCAAAGAGACAGAGCCGGTGCGCGGGAAATTCGATCGGAATGGTTTGCATTCTTGTCCCGAGTGACGTGTAGCAGATACGATTCTTGAATAGCAATGGCCCTGGACGACGCCCTCCTCTCTCCCTCTCTTTCCCCGTCTATATACGTATATTTCGGCCTATCTCGAGCACCCTACGGGGGTGCTGGCTGCTTTCTTTATTCCGCTTCCCTGACTCTCTTATACTTTTTCTCATTTTTTTCCCTTTTCCTCCTTCGTTTCATCTTTCACTCCGTCAATCCTCTCTGCCTCTCGCTCCTCTCTTTTTGTCCTTTGTAAATTAAAAGTTTCGAGGGTGTCTTTCTCTTTCTTCATTTTCTTCCTGCTCCGGGATGTCCGTTACGTTAAGAAATATTTATGAAAAAACTTACTCAAAGGCAATATATGTGTGTCTTGCTGTTTACTCTTTCAAAATTAAAAGGCACAAGACCTCTTTACATCAAACGCAAATTAAAAAGGACAAAAACGATAATTTTCAAATAATACGCTTAAAATGGAGCATGAAATAATCTACTGGGCTGTAATAGAGTGTTCACTTGTACGGGGAAATTAGTTCAAGTTTTTCTTGCGCTTTTTTATCGTCCCCTCTGATGTTCCTCACTTTTCTTCCCTAACCGTAATTGATCTGATTTTTCTCGGCGGGCCACTGCTGTACTACTACTACTTCGACTGCCGGCGTCGCACTGCTGCAGCAATTCGATCGGGGGGTCGGGGACCGAGTTCGGCTAGACTTGGAGGCGGATGAGCTCGAAGAGTTTGCTATACTTAAGCTCAAGATTACAAAACTTTTAGGAATTTTACCGTTAATTCCTCAAACTTTTAAATACTTCGATTATCCGGTATTTGTAGTTTGAAACGTGATATTTTTTTTAAAATAAGATGTTAAGACGTTAAAGATCTTTGATATGTTTGTCAGAACGATATCAGGTATATTTTGTTTTTAACTTTTGCTAATGCAAATTGCCATACTTAAAATCAATATACGCATCTAGATATGGTTATATACTACTAACTATAACTAGTATGAGTAAAACTAGATAACGCAGGGAAAAAAGTATGTACAACAAAATAAAACACATTTATATATAACCACGATGAGATGGCCGTTATGAAGATGATACATGTGCAATCTCGGCACATACATCGCCACCTCCTGCCACACGCAGTAATAACGTGGCACATCTCGGCGAACGGAGATCTTTTTTAGCTGGACAAATGGCTTCTCATTTACGAGGAATCCCAGCGGATTCGCAGCACGATCGCTGCTATATACGTGCACGCCCGCATCTCCACGCACGCACTTTTTCGCCTGCGGAGACGAGGCGAAACCTACGATGGCGGAATAAGAGTCTAGATTTTCTTCGTGACGTGGCGGCGACGGTAGCGAACAATCTCCTTTATTCAAATTCCCTCTCGGCGCGCTCGCTATTCACGTATCGATATGAAGCTCACGCAATTGGAATACAAACTATCTCTACCCCCCTCGCTCCGCGCGCACACCGGTATTTTGCCGTTTGCCAGAGCCCCGCCCCACTCTCCACTTCTGACTTTTATTTTTCTCCGATTTCTCATCTCCTTTTTTCGCTTTCTTCTTTATCGCGACTCCCTCTCGCTCTCTTTCTCTCTCCTCGACAGTGGTAAAAGGAAGAAAAAATACGACAACGGGTTCTCGAGAGGGTAGAACGGAATGGAAAACGTGGAAACTGAAAAATAAAGGAGCACAGTGCAGGAATCGAGTAAAACAGCAGATAAGTGAATGAAATTCAAGTTTTCATTGTAACGAACTTGTGCTGGTGAAATAATGTGCATGATAATATTGCATTTCACAAATCACAATGAATTTAATCACGATAACATAAATTCAATTAAATTATGAATTATATAGTCATTTTGGAAGATTTTTATCTTCTCTTAATAAGAAATCCAAGTAATTAGAATCACATAAACTACAAGTGATTCATTCTGTACATTCAAAACTTTCTTAGCTTATAAAAATTAAAATATATTTTTACGAGCGATATTAGGTACTTGATCATCTTGGAATGGATAGTAAGTAATTGATAAGACACATTCAATGATACGAATAATGGAAAATTAATATTCATAGAAATGACAGTATTAATTCCGAAATTCGCTTCCACGGAAGTGGGGGGCTTTGTACAGATTGTAGTCGGAAGCCGAACATTTAGTTTGGGTGAAACAACTACTATAACTGCGAGCGTAGTAAATTATGTATGTAGATTATTCAGTATACATTTGATAAAGTCAACAGTCGCGCATATCAGACCAAGACAGACGAAACAATTCTAGATACAAACACAATAACCAACAACAATAAATTCACAAAAATTGTCGAATATTTTTTTGGTATATTTTCAAAAATATTTAGCTTATTAATTTTTTTGATGATATTTATAAATATGTTTTATTATAAATAAAAATTGTTGGTTTCAGGTAAGTCTCGGGCATTATGACTTGTATACATCGGCAGTAGTAAGTATATATATTTATACCCATATTAGAAAGAATAAATCCAGGAAATTTTAGGTATCGACGAAGTATTCTAGAGAAAAAAAGCAAACGAACTTTTAAACCTAGAGCCTTCACAATACTCCCGACACAATCGAATTGTCTAGTCCTTGAATCGACGCGGCAGATATAATCCTCTCGTTCACTCTTTGCCGCTCGAAAACATTACGTCGAATACGGGATTGGGGAGCTGTCGAAAAAAATTCAGACAGCAATATTCCGCATCGATAGCGCCGAAAATGCGATACTCAGCAACACGGAAAACTCGCGAACCACGCCGGCGGTGGCCCTATACTATAGTATACGTCGACGCGACGCGCACGCACCTCTCTCTCTTCTCTCTTTTCCATTCTCTCCCATTCTCTCTTTCCGCGCCGCACATATACATCCACGTCTACACAGGGCGGCGCACTATACGTCTATTCGAGTGTGCGCGGCACCCCCGGCGAAAACGCCGTCGTTCTCACTCGCTCTCTCGCGAGAGAGACAGAGTGGTGGCATCGAGTTCCATTAGAGAAGCCCAGCCTACACGACGCCGGAGCGCTTTTCTCGCGGCAAAACGACGACGACGACGACGAGAGTGCGCGCGCGCGTATATAGAAAATCGGTCGAGCTCGGCAGAGCACACACACACACATGTAGCCTCTATAGCACGCGCCTGCACACAGCGTCTTCCGTCGAGCGAACAAATAGAATTTGCGGTTGGGACGCGCAGTTCCATACGCCTCGATGTATACGGCTTGCGAAGAGTATCGAGGTGCGCGGTTCGCACACATATACGGGAGCCCTTCCGCGTTAAATCAGTGCGCGGTGAAAATTTAAGCTAGCTTACCCGGCTTTATACCGGCGAAAAGCTTTTAAAACCAATTTCCAAAATGTCTAGCGCGAGAATTTCCGAGAAATTTCGGTTCTGCTCGTGGTTTAGCAAATATTTCACTTTATATCATATATTCCCGGCACGTCGAGCGCTGAATTATATGGTTGATTATAAAATTTTAGAATATATATTGGCCGAAAGTAGTAAAATTTGAAAGAACATTGTCCGTGCGTACTGTCTACGCAATCATATTTTCTGGAATAAGCCGTATACCCTCTCTCACGCATGCCTGCGTTCGCTCGAGCGTCATTTTTGCTTACGGTGCTCGTAAACCGACGTCTTGCAAGGCCCCGCACACACCGCGGCCGCGGTCGACGTGATCAACGCGCGCCCTTCTCCTTTTCGCATTTTTACACTGATCGATGCGTTTTCGGCCCTGCTCTCTTTTCCCTTCTCTCCTCGCTTTTGCTTTTTCATCGACCAACCGCCTCTCCTCTCTCTCTCTCTCTCTCTCTCTCCAGCTGTCTGCCCTCGTATGCGCGCTTCCAACTCCTTTTTATCGGAGCTTTAAAAGTTTGATGCACGCGCTCGCAACTTAAAGGTTTATGTGCGCCAGAGTGAGGACGTCGAGTTGTGTGCGCGTCGAATCTCGTACGCGGCTCTTCGAGCGATATCTTTACGGCCTTCGCAGGTTTGCTTTCCTTTGAGGCGCACGGCGACTGCGTCAGGAGCGGTTTTCGTACTTATCCCGGGGTTTTTACTTTCAACGGAGATCGAAGGAGGGGCGCGGTGCGAAAGGTTGCGATTATTCTTTCACAATAGGGGGAGACCACCTGCTCGCGAATTGGATTAAGTTGTTCTGATCGGGAAATAGCGCAGGGGCTTAGTCGAAATGCCTCTGCCGAAATGCCGTTTTAAAATTTATAGAGTTTTTCGGCTTCCGTAACTCGGGTTTAAAGTTTATTTTATTTTCTCTGATTTGTAGAAAAATAATTTATTCAATTTTAAATTGACAACTAAACAGCTGGCCAATAACTAGTATGGGTTTGACCAAATGTAATATAACGTCAATGGTATAATCAAATATTCAGTAATTACACACAAAAAAGTGAGAATTAGAACTCGACAATATCTGGCTGTAGAATTTTTCTGAAAAAAATAATTTAAATTATTTCAATTGCAAAACGAAATTGTTCTTTTATATTAAGACTAATATATTATCTTTTGGCAAATAAACAAATATTAGTGTGATACAGTTAATAACTGGTGTACAAAATTTAAAAAAGTAATCAATACGTTAGTTTATAGAAGCTACATGCAAATTTATTAACCGCAGTTTTTTATATAAATAGTAAAATTAAGAAACACATTTTTGTTTGTGTAAAACATTACTTTATGAACGCAAAAATAAACCATTTAAGAGTATTATGAACAATGCAATTTATTCGCGAGGGATTTGCGAGAATATAGAATATTAAATAAAATAAAATAAACTTACATTAATATAGCGTGACAGAAGATAATTAAAACTGCACGCATAAATAAATGAAAACGATTAAAATGGATAACAAGGTACGTGAGAAAATGAATTTAAACTTTCATAGAATAACTAAAAAGACTCTTATTATCCAGTTTTTAAGTTCTATAATGAATTACTTTTTCAAATACTTTATTTATAATTTTAAAATCATTTGTATAATATTTGCAAAGAGAATATAATAGAACATTTATATAAACTTTTTCATTTCCGTAGTTCCGTAAGTTTCTTTAGAATAAGTTTGGAAAGTTTTTTGAGAAAGATAAAATAGCATGCTTTCTAAAGTAGTTACAAATCTTTGTCATATTACTTTTCGGGCACAAAGTACAATTGTGGAAAAAAAGCTCACGTAGGTGAATCGTGACAAGGTCCCATCTGTTGTGCAACATGTGCGTTTTATACGCCTCTTAACTCACTAGCTTTACTTATTCATTTCTCTGTAAGAGGGTGTACGAATCTCTGTAAATCTTCATGATTCTGCAATCTTTAGTAAATAAAACAAAAGTCGCTACTGATTTACATTGAATTATTCTAAAATGTTTGTAATAATCATAAAATATTATAGTCAATTAAATTTTACGAGAGCAGTATATCTTTTTATTGCAACTCTTTGCAATTCAATGAGAAAACACTAGGAAAGAATCTGATGGAATAGTCTTTCATCTAAGTAATTAGACAGTAGTCTAACGTTCTGGGAAAATTCTTTTCCTTATCAATTATAAATTTCAAATTTAAGTGGCTATGTTAATATCTACTGAAATTATTTCAGATAAATATTATTATGGAGCAAATGTTGATATGTTAACCGTTGCAAATGATGTCTACCACAAAGGTTTTACGTGGCAAGTTGTATTGACTTGGCAACATCAGATGATCTTCTGATAAAGAATACACAAGGGCCATTTTCGGCTTGTATAGTAGAAAAGTTCGGCTGTTTTAGCTTCACAAGGTGGTAAGCTGTTTTAGCTTTTCAGGGTTCAGGCATATCGACTCTTTTTTCCTCGGAATCCTGAGATTTCAAGTTCTAAAGAGGGTAGAAAAGAACCCTCCGGAATCGTGAGTGTAATATATCTCGCGATCTGATTACTGATTGGTTCGTCTGAAAAGTATCTCAGCAACTTCTATTTAAAGAAAAGAAAATGCATTATACCATCTGGATATCTTGATTAAACGCAACTCTTTGCATATTGATCAATTCTTTTGTTAAATTTCAATGTATATAGTGTACGGAAAGATTAACGTTGCACTTCTTATCGTATAATTAGAAAAGTAAGAAAAAACACTTGAAATAATTTATCAGCGAATAACTATAAAAAATCAGGCAAATAACTGGTTGTTTATCTACATAGAGTAAGTTGAGATTCGATGATCGTTATTCACGATCAATTTGTAATAATCTAATCGTAAAATAGAAGTTTATTATACACGCGCGATTTTACGCTCCAATAATCTCGGCTTCCCCAACCTTATCTATAATAGAGAATTTATCATTCGGAAGCGCGCGCGTGCGCGAGGGGTTAGGGCTAAACGGGGCCGCGTCCCGATGAAAAATGAAATAAATGCCGGCTCCAGTGTACATAAAAACAAGCGTCGGCCTCCGGATAGGTGTCCACACGCGCGGCGGCTTGTTGTTTTCCCCTCTCCCTTGGCACGCTTGTGCCACGGTCTCGCTTTTACGATCGGCCGCGGAAGGGCCGTATCCGTCGTCTTTTACATGCGAACGGCTCATCGGGGAGAGACGTCGCCGGCACGAGCGCAGATGCAGATATAAAGCTTAGATTTGCCAGGGGAGTGGGAGGTGCGCTGCTGCTACTGGGGTGGACAATTTATGCGCCGGCCGCGCCGATGATTTCCGCGCCACGTGCCCGGACATACAATTTGCCTCGAAAACGAACAGAGTTCGACCCGGTCGAGAGAGCCGCTCCGGGGGATCCGCGCGTTTTACGATCGAGGACTTGTCTATTATGCTAAGTGCCGCGCGCGGAAAGTGTAATTTGCAGGTTTCGAAGGCGCGCCTGCGCTCGCGCTGCTGGATAAGGAATAAAGGAAAGACTCTGTCGCGTATTTCTTTTATTCTGGCCCATATAACTTTTATTGCGATTATAAACTCATCCATTTTTATGATCACTTTGGATAACTGCCACGGTAAATGGGTTGTTAAGGTCAGTCATTGTCTTGGTTCAGAGCCGTTTTACTTCATGGCCCAAAATAATTTTTAATATATATTTTTTCAAGCCCTTCCTTTCCCTTCATTGAATTCGCAGTGCCGCCAGTGTATTCCTATCACGAACTTACTTGCAATACGGATCTGGGAAATTTAATCGAAAATGCAAAATATCTCATGTGCGAATATTCATTTCCTTTCTATTGTTTTATAAACTTTCTATAGCAATGAAAACAAAATATTGAATTCATTGTCTTGTAACATCCATTAATGTTGTAACGAATAAGCATTCATTTCAATGTTTATTAATTTTTTGTGATTTTTGTAAAGTTATTTTTACAAAAGATAAACACACAGAAAAAAATTATCAATACAATACAATACTATTAATATAATACTTTTATAATCCAGTGGACGTGGATGAAGCCTCTGATATACTGGTACGTCAGTTATTGTTGCTAATATTTACTGAATATTCACGGTATTTTTCCGCAAATTCTTTCAGCTTACACATATTATCGGCAAAGTAAAGTATGCTCTAAACAATACTATATAAATTTAATTGATGGTCAGTTGTTACATGACTATCTCGTCGTCCACATTCGCGATTGATATTATCTTTGAAACAATATTACAGCAATAAATAAAATTAGCTGCCAAATAAACTGGCTAATTCCAGGAAAAAAAGCGCAGCGCTTTATCGCACGTCTTAAGTTCGGTAAGAGATAACGAGCGCTTTTCAATCATTCTTAAGGAAGACGTGGCGGTAAACGGACGAGCTATAGATATACGTATAGAGGAAAGCGGAGCGCAAGGCAGGGGAAGAAGAAAAGTCTCGCGCGTAATTCGTAAATACGCGCACATCCCACGACTTAACCGGCCTCCTCCGCACCTCCCCACGTGCGTCAATAAAAGTCGGCCGGCGGATCGAATTCCACCCTCGGTTGGGCGAGCGAGCGCGCAGCACGCACACATGCTCCCGCCATCCATCGTCGCGTCGATAAGACCAACAACGTCGGATGATATAGAGAGATTCGTCGCTTCCTCTCTCCCTGCAGATCCGCGCGGGCCGGATTATTCCTCGGCGCTGGCGAGTATAGCGCGTGCAGGCCGCGCGCGCGTGATGTCGACTCTCGCAGGGGGTGGCGGTGGTTGTTGAATCGACGTCGGGGCCAAAGTAGCCCGGCGCGCAGGTCGGCTCATCAAGCTCCCGCGCCCGAGTGTGGGTGGCGCGCGGGGGGAGGGAGGCGAGAGGGAGACGCGGCTTTCGTCGCTGAATACCAATGCGCGCGGGCGCGACGGGAGGAGGACGAGGAGGAGGAGGAGGGCTGAATTGCCCACCCTCCTGCCTGTCTGCCTGTCTGCCTGCCTCGCCTCTCTCTCGCCCCTCTGTGTACGCACGCACACCTATGCGCCTGCATCCGAATATATATACAATATATACGGCTGTCTCTCGTGCGGTACTATGTATATACACATACATTGACTCTGGTTAATTTTGCAAAAGGCGCGCACTCCTCTTCGACGTTTGCGCGCTTCGCGCTTGCAGCACAATAGCTCGCCCCGGCGACGCTCTTCCGTTGCGCATCCGCGTGCGCCCCGCGCGTTTATCATTACAGGAATGAGACGTATATATATCTATATGTATATAGACGATGAATGCGCCGTCGAGGCAGCTTTCGACGACCAAGTTTATAGATAGCCGCTCTGGCTCGAGAGATGCGTTGTGAATGAAGCGTCTGTGCTTGAAGAGGAGAGACGCAGAGAGACGTTTTTAAAAACATTCACGCGGGACTCTAGATGATAGCTGTGCCTTTTCTTCTACAAATGAAATCATTAATGGCTTGCATTATGCTAGAGATTTGATCGACAAAGACACTTGGCTCGAGTGGGAGGCTAAATTTAAAGAGGCTTCTATTACGCTCATATTAGGCAGTATAAGAGACAACTCGAGGATGGAGTGTTAAATTTGACTTTATGAAGCTAAAGATCGACAGAACAATTCATACAACTCTTGATTTTCGAGAGATTTCCTTCAAATTTCAATATACTTTGCAATTGTTAGTGCGAAATAAAAATTAGTTTAAATACGTAGTTGTACTCAAACTCGACAATATTCATTGTATAGTTGATTAAAAATGATACTTTCGAATTTCATTATATGTTTCTCTATTATCCTTTAAAATATAAAACAAAATGAAAAATTCGATTGTCATTATTTCATTAATATAAAAGCTCTTATCAGCATGCTTCAACCGAGTAATGAATGCGACTCATTCACAGTTAATGAACGTACACAAAAGCGTAACAATATCCAATATCCATTAAATTATTCTTCATATAAATAACAACTAATACAGCATAGCATAAGAGTAAACAGAATTTCCATTTACATATCATGAAATATCACTAGAAGCATGTTCTGGAAACTTGAAACCTGACTCAACATTTAAACTCTAAAACAATGGCAGAACGTTCCACCAATAATAGAATAGAATCAGAATAGTACAAAGTTTATTTCGCACAAACTCAATCTACACAGTAACAAAATCTCCCATGAAACACAATTTAGAAATTTCATTCGGACAGTTGGAAGCCGTCCAATCTCGACAAATTGATCCCTAAAACGGCGATTCCCCGACAATAATTCCTTCGCCTTCTATTGCACACCAGTACGAGGCAAGGAAAAAAACGATTGCGCGCATATCGCGTTGCAAAAGTAATTATTTCGGCATCGAAGAATAACCGTCGCGGCGTCGCGCGCTGCATGGAAATTCCGGCGTTTAATTAACTTTTATGCGCGCGAGCGAGATTCCGCGATGAATTCCGCGCGGCGCGCAGCCGCAAGCTCGAAAGCTTCCTCTCTCTCTCTTTCTGCACGTCCACGTGCTCGGCGTCGAGACGGCACGAGAGAGGCCGAGCGGCGCCGAGTGCCAGGGAACGTCTACCCCGGTGTCGGAATGCGCGCTCAGTCGGGTGGTGCGCGTGCCACCGCCACCACGCATACAACCTCCCCGCCGGCGGGTAGAACACGAGTCGCGTTGTGCATTCCCGCGGACTATCGCGCGGCAAGTGTACAGTGCGTGTTGTCGTTTGTGAACGTGATTGTTTTTCCTTTTGTATTTTGAGTTGGCAGTGACTTATTGCAAAGCGTCGGCTGCTGACGGTGCTTTTGACAGTGAATTTCAATAACAGGTATTTTTCAATATTTTTTCTATATCTTCATGTTGAAAGATATTGTTAAAACTATTGGTGTTTTTAAGAAAATAATTCTGTTTATTGTTCGTCAAACACTGTGACTTAAAATTTAATTATTTTTCAAGTGTTTGAAATTAAAAATTTTTTCTTTTTATTAGATTATAGATTTTGTACTTTACTCAAAACGGGATTTCTTTTTTTTTTATAGTTTATTTTAAGAGTTATGTGCATGAGTTTCATCAGGGATAATCAACAATAAAATTTGTGACTAAATCATTTTAAAAAATCTCATAAAATTTTTAATATGATATGAAAAATAATTGTTATTAATAAAGTGTAAAAAGCAAATTTTCATCTGTTAAAAAGTGTATTAACAAATTTTTATAGTCGTTGAAGGATAGTGAAGGCCACGATGAAAAACAATTATGACGTTCCGTGGAATGCCACCCAAGATACACTAACATAAACATAATCATTCTCTGCATATGTGAATTTCAAACGAATTCACCGCGCCATATGTGATTTTAGTCCGTGTGTTATGAAGCTGTGAAAATGAAAGCAAAACTGTTTTGCTTATGTTTCTTTTATGTTCTCTCTCTTGATAGAGTTAATAATTTGAAAATCATCTTGTTTTATTCTTGTAAAAGTAGATTCAATTTTTTAAATCTATTTTTACAAGAAGAAAGAAAGTTTTCTGTGAAGATTATAATATGTGTGAAAATATTTAAAAAATTCAGTAACCCTTTTTATAAGAGTCTGGTCGTTCTTTAAAAATGTACCAAGTTCATTAAATAAAAAAAGCCAGTATGTACTTTATCAAAGCACAGTTTGAATATAAGTTAATTTTCCGATAAAATTTGTCACATTATGAAGGCTATATTATGAAAGGAAATTGAATGATCTACTTTATTACATTAACAAGAAGAAATTTTAAAAATGTTTAAAGAAAATGTATTAAAAAAAGTATTGAAAAAAAGCTTTAGAATATAAATTTACATTTTTTATGTTATTATGCGACCAGATTACAGTGAGTTCTTTCTACTTCACCTTCTCGAGAAATTATTAAAAGTTGTGCAATTCGTGTCAAGTAATTCACTCTCTTTTAAAAGTCATTTCATTCAGAAAGCACATAGATAAACTAATAAGACGCCTAAAGTTTTTATAAAATATTAATTAATTTTTTTATTATCAAGAAATTTTTAAAAATATATTAAGTCAAATCATCGTGTGAAGAAGAAAAATGTTATAGAATAAAATCCAGAGATTATGTTCAAGTAAATTCAAAGTCAATACTAAAAAGTTGACACTGCGAAATTTTAATGCTTGTAACAATTAATTTTTTGGTACTATGCTCAAAAGAAAGCATTACAATCTAACCACATATTTCACAAGCCAAGAATGTAGATATACCTCGCCCTTAAAATCGTAACTCATAGTTTAAATACAAAAGTATACCTCTACAGTGAATAAATGTCAAGATAGTGTAGAAAGAATGTACCGCCTAACTAAAAAGAAGGGTCGTAAAGGCAATTACAATAATTGCCTTCATGTAATCGCAAACGCCGTATTTTTTCCCGTGCGTATCATCCAACCAAAACCGCTGGCCTCCCCTCGAAAAAGCGTACAAGGAAATCGAAATAAAAAGCTCGCACTACTATAGAGACGACAAATTAATGCTTCTATAAACGAAAGCACCTGATTCGAGCGAGAAGGTTTCGAGCACATTAAAAAAAAAAAAGAAATGCGTAGCGACGTATTAGACTTTCGTTTTCCTGCAATACGTTATACACATGTGCGCGCACACGCAGACACACAGAGTAAGACAGGCAGACGATCTCTCGTGACGCGAGCACATAAAGATAGACGCTGCGGTCTCGTGCCGCGTCGCCGTAAGCCCCGCGCCAACCCGACCGGTCGCGCGATCTCTCTCCTCCGCGGCTATGCTAGAGCGTCGTGTGGCCTCTTATACACGCTCGCTTCCAATGACGACGTCGACGACGACAACGATACCCCGCGTGCAGTTCGCGATATTGGCCGAAAAAAGGCTCGCTTGAACGCACGGCAGCTCTGTTTATGAGGACTGGAAATGAATCGAGCTTTTTTCTCCTACTTATACGAGGCCATTGCCGGAGGAGAAGGAGAAGGAGGAGGTGGAGGGAACGCGAACGAAAATAGGAAGTCTGGTTCTACTGCTGCTACTTCTGCTGCTGCTGCTGCTCGTTCCAGCGATTATTTTTCTTTTGCGCGAACGCGTAAAAATGCCTAATTAGGTGAAATTGAGTTCCGAGAAGTCGGTCTTTTTCACTAATTTCAGAAAAGCTTTGAAAAGAGCTTATGCTCGTAGCGATGTTACGTAAAAATACTTGTGGATTACTATAGAAAACGTTATTGATTTCGCTTTTATGAATTCGCTTATAGCACCCAATAGTAATTTGTTATAAATTATGACAAAAAAGGGTATAGTAGGTTTTACGCTGACGCTATAGGAAATTGGATAACTGCTTTACACGCAAAAAAACTCGATAAATTCCTTCATGGAATAATTAGTTAAAGAATCTATACTGTACTTTTTTGTAAAAATTATCGTTGTTCAAAGCGTAAGGTGGCTAAAGTATTAAATAAATACGCACTATAAGTCATTCTGCACACGTGATAAAAGTATGCGAACATATCTGTTGTGTACACCATGGCCATTATCTCCTGCAATCAAATTGATCATTTGTATTTTAACGTAAATATTTGTCAATTTGGGTAGGGGAACTCGTACGTGCTTGTGACGACGACACCGTGACGAATGACATGCTCTCACTTTGTTTCTTCTGCGTGAAATACGATCATTTGCAGTGCCGTCGGTAGAAGGGACTGATGATGCTCAGCCGTGATCAAAAGGGCGCAGGGATTGCACGCGCATGGGGAAAAAAGCGGGAGTATAAAGCTCAAGAAGCTGTTCTCGAGGAAGGGATAAAAGGTTCACAAGCCTAAATAAAGATCTGTATGAGGTATAGGTGAACAAGTGCTGTCTCCCACGCAGTTTTATTCTACTTACTCGTGCATAATTAATATAGTATTATGGACATTTTACATAGAAATAACATTCACATCAAGTTTTTACATTTCCGCGTTAAAAAAAATAATTCAGAGTAGTTGGTTAGTTAAGAAGTTATTTTTAGTATGTACAAGTATATAGCATGTAGTAAAAAAACTAACATTTTTCTAGTGCAGTTTGCGTAAACAAAACACAGTCCTCCGAAGTTAATTCTCATATGTTCCAAACTTTAAAAGTCCTACGAAGAGAGAGAGAGAGAGAAAGTAAAAGTTGTCTAAACAGAGTGCACCCCCGCGTCGTAGCAGACTTTGCTCGAGACGTAAACCAGATTTCCCGGAGGTACACATTTTTTACGCGAGCTACGGTAAACACAAGGCTGTCTGTCGGCATAATTTCATCATCTACATTCAACTATTTTAATCTTGTTTACTTTAACTTTGTTTTGTTGAAAGTTACACTTTTTATATATTTTTTCATATCTACTACCAAAGTATTCAATAAGAGAGCTAAATATTTTTCTAAAAAAAAAAAAATATGAAATGAGATTTACTACTTTTGTACATATCAACAGAAAATTGTTATAATTAAAATGTTTTACAAAATATGATTCTTTTACCTCTTTACAATAATAATTATTTTGTATTCAAGATACTTTTTCAACATCAAGTTCGCGGTTTTGAATAAGTATAGAAGATATATAAGAAACGATATTTACGCATATTTTAATTAAAGAATAAATACTCAGTAAGCTGTGAAATACACTGCCATTTAGCGATTAAAAGCCTACGCTAATTAGGCAAAAAATGCAGCAACACTAATTAACGAAATCATCACCGCGAAATCATCGGCACGGATTTCGAGTACGCGATCCGTCAAGAGAAGATGTGTAGGTGAGCACATGCACAACAACAAACATCTTCGACTGTGAGTCGTCACAAAAATTTTTCCCGGTTTTGACTCGGAAAAGGCGCACTAATTAGCCAAACGCGGGCGCGCACGCGTCTTTTCACTCAGAAAAGGAGGGCCCGCCTCGGCTTCCACCGGGAAGTTATTTTGCCGATTTTCAACTCGTGCGCTGCGTCTCTCTCTCTCTCTTACGCATTCGACAAGCACCCTCTCCCAAGGCAGAATCAAACGTTGTGCTTACTGCTTTTAATTAGCGAACGGCCTTAAAGGGGATGCGAGTGTGTATGATTCGCGCGTGCCGATTCCGCCACGTTTATATATCAAAGAAGCTTTACCCGCACCTCATCCCTGTTTGCTGTGATATTTTTATTACATCTGCCTTTTGATGCTAGCAATTCTTAAAGCTTTCATCCTTATTTTGTATTTATGTAGGCGATTAACAGCTTCAAAAGGATCAAGTATGTGACTTTATGAACGCCTTCAGTCAAAAATATCTCGAGTAATATATCACGGGAAATTTTCATTTCATCATTATTGTTATATATAATAAAGCATTATTTTATTTACAAAAATTTTATACTTGAATAATACAATTATTTTTAGAAGTAAAAACTATGCTGATATTAATAATTTGAGTGATGAAAAAGAAAAAAAATGTATATAATTCCAGTTACTACAGTGCTGTGAAATAGAGCGTAACCTTAATTTAGTTGGAGAAGTTATTAGTCCTGAAGAAGAATACACTTGTAATCTTGGAGCGCTAAGAGTGCTCACGTCTGTCTTCGGGGCACCCTACTGTTTATTAATTGTAGTGAATCAAGCTTTGTTCTGCATGTAACGTAAAATGAAACTTAAAAATATGTGAAAATTACGTTACGCTATAAATAACAGAAAATATAAAATAAAACATTCAACTGAACTATTTATTAAAAATATATACGATATTTACGTCAGCATTATAAACTTATAGCGATACTTCGGCCAATTAGATGATAACATTCCGCTCACAAATTTTATAACGCACCGATATCAATAAATAAAAAAAAATGTCCACCGAGCGTGCATTACACCCCCGTCCCCTCCAATGTGGTAAAATTACATCGCCAAGTGCACTTAGCAGCCAGAATATTCACTTAAAGTCTCGCAGATCTGATACATCCGTAGTGCATTGAAGAGGCCATTTGCAGGCCCATCGAGTCGCGGGCATCGCCGCGCGCACTTACTCGACGAATAAAACGCAATAAAAGTGCAGGCGGACAGGCCGCCGCCTTCTTCTTCGTCTCTTGGCAAAGAGGCCAAAACGAAGACGTTAAATCGACGCGCTGTTTCGCGGCGAGCCGCGCATCAGATTCCGCGTGAGATTATAACCGCGCGATGCTCTCGGAGTCTGCAACCGCGCGAGCAATAATCCGTCCACTCTGAAATTGATCCGATTAGTCGAGAGTCGCGGGTCGTGCCTGATGTGCTCACGATCATCGCTTCGCGTATACGTGTATATGTGAGTATGTGTGCCGACTAAAATTTCTTTCGTATAAAAGCTTGATGTGTTTGAGTAGTCAGAGTGTGATATATGCTAATGCAATTGAGCTGTTTTTTCATATTGTTGTGCTTCATGTTGTAAAATACTATACTTAATATAGCTTTAATTAATACTATTTGTTTTCATAATATTTCGGAAATTGGCATTTCACGGGGAGAAAATGAAAAGAAAATCGATAACTAAATATCAATATGAAAGTTTATTAGAAAATATTATGTTTAGTGTAATTATGATTATTATGATTAGTTACATCTTAAATCCCATTCGTTTAATGGCATCATGAGATTGCGAGAGCAATGTCTTGTTATGAAAAATAATATTCATAAATGAGGCAATAATATACAGTAGAAAACAAGGTAATAGTCATTGAAGTGCTGTTATAAGTAAGGCCATTTACGGGACTAGGCTGTGGCATAGGCACTCCAACGTGTTATCCGGCCTACGTTATGCTGTCGCTTTAGCGGGTTCGTCTATGTACTATCGATCCCCGCGGATGCCTTAGAAGACGCAGAGGGAGAACCGGATGACTTGGAATTTTCGTTTTGTTCGTGGGGAAACTAGCAACGAGGCGGAGAGTTGAGAAGCGCGATGTTTGTTTATGCGTGATATAACAGCCAATTTGTTTTTTTAGTGTCTCTGAGTTAACTTCCTGAGTAAGCAGTTTCCCCAAAGCCCCAAATAAATTTGATTTTTCAAGCTGGAAAATTATTTTTATAACTGTTTACATTTAGCGGTATAATTATGTAAATCATATATACGGTAATTACACGTCTATAAAAATATAAACGAAGCTGCAGTAGTAAAAACATTTTAAATGTTACTTTATAAAAGATCTTTGAAACTATATTAAACATGAAAAATTTTAATGTACAGAAATTATCTTTATTCAAAAAAGCATTATAGTAAAGATTGAAAAATGAAATTTTAAAGTAAAAAAAAACAACTTTTATCCTTTTTTCATAGAAGTCATAAATTTCCATTCAGATCAAAATTCTGTAGTATTTTATAAAATTTAAATATTTGGACTAAATCATTAATATTTGCGATGTTATACATTTCATTTCAAGATTTGTTTTAAAATAATACTAAAAATATTTATAACTTGATATTGTAAAACGTTATGTCGTGCTTCTTAAAAATATATCCTGAATATTAAGTTGATTTTGTAATCCAAAAAAAGGGAGAAGATTAACATTTGAATAGAATTTTCCAAAAACTTAACATAAAATTATACTCCACAACTATTTAAATGTAGATTATTAGACGACATTCTGTATACAGGACATGGCGTTTAAGTTTTACATTCAAATACCATCAGAAAAAAATGTTTTCTTACAAAGTATGCTGTATTAACTTTTAGCACCTATCCAAATCTTAAAAAAAAGTCCAATCAGTTGACTATTATATTTTATTATTATTATATATTTTTAAAAGTAATTAAAACTTTTCTAGCAGTATATTGTAACATTAGAAATTTCGAAAATACTTTTGTAAAATAACGAAGCTTTTGCTGCCAGTATATTTTACGTTTTTGGTTGGCTACGAGAATGTTTCTATTTTCCGTTCATATTCGCTCGCAGACTTTGCACTGAAAAAAGTATAAAGCGAAGCAAAATATAAATTACCAGCATCAATCTTTTAGGTCAGTATACTGGACTTAAAAAATTCTTTCTATATTCATGAAAAAATATTTTAAAAAATTAATATTTGTAACAAAGACATTATAAAATGCCATAAACTTTTTCCTTTTTTATGCAATATAACAAAACATAATATTTTAAAAACGCAACACTACCGTAGAACGTAGTTTAATATTTAAAACAAGAAAAAAAAAGAAAAAAAATATATCTCGACACGAGATGAGCTGCGCGTTTGAATGCGTTCGATGTGTGCCGTTAATACGAAACTTGCCTTCGCAACATAACTGTCCGTGATAAAAGTAAAGCAAAGACGACCTGATTACCATGCGCCTGCATGTCGAAGATGATGATTTAAATAAAATCAGCACTTGAAGGCGAGACACGATCGAGAGCACGTCGCGCGTTTACTCTAGCGACGCGGCTGAGGGCGCGCACGATGCTGGGGAGAAAAAGCGAGGAAAAAAGCTCCACTACCGTAAAGCCGAGAGAGTTTACCGCCCAGAGCGTCGCGAACAAGGCCCCGATAAGGAAAAAGGTAATCGTCGGATCAAAGCGCGCTCGCGCGACCCGCCGACAATGCACGCGTACGCACACACACATACACGTATAGACACGCCCCCACGCGCGGGATATCTAAATCGGCATCGTAACTCCTTTCCGAAAGGAAAAAAGAAGTCGGGGGAGAAAGGCGAGAGGAAAAAACACATGCTGCCAAGGGGAAGAGAGTCACATCGGATACGATTCCTCCTGCCTTTGTATATCTGTAGGTGTGGGTATATGTACATACGGAGGTACAGAACGGGAAGCGTGTCAAAATGATCGGTGAACTTAATCCTCGCGACTGGCAGTAGGATGCTGCTGCCGCCGCGGGCGAAGGGCGTACGGCTTATCTCGATACTTGTTTTCGCGAGGTATATATACGTACCGGCACTGTTGTCTTTGCCCTATCTTCACCGCAACTCCGTATAACATACACACGGCTCCTTTTTCCCACACACACACGTGCACACGCGCACGCATAACCGAATCCAGGACCTATACGGGGGATTACTTTCCCATTAGGAGCTCCACTATTCTCCCTACTCCTTTTCTTGCCTTATCACGATGCCGTACCCTTAGCTCCGCCGCCGCCACCACCGCCTCTTCCTCGCTCTTTATCGTCTCCTCTACGCTCCTCTGTCTTCGTGGCTCGCGCAATCCGTTCCCCATCTCTTTTTCCGCGCCAACGACAAATCGTAAGGGCGCAGTAGCAGCAGCAGCGAGCACTGCAGATTCGTTCCGGCGGAACGAGTGAGAGAGCTGGCGGCAACCTCCTGCGCTCGAGCACCGTGTCGTAAATTAGGCTTGTGCTGCACGCTGCTCTCCCTCTCCTTTGCAGACGGGGGCCCAATTGCTTGCGCTGCGTAAGAAGCGCAAAGATTCCCCCCTCGAACTCCTCATACCCTATCCGCACGCCGCGTTGTCGGATTCTTTTTCCTCGGTTGCTCGCTCGTTTTTTCTCCCGTTCCGTTTGTTGCTTGTGTCTCCGCCGCTGCTTTTTTGCCAACGCCAACGCCGCAACAACCGCGCGCTCGTTTTCTCTCTTTTGTGAGGCGCTCACGCGTTCGCGAATTAGGGACGAGGTACAGCAGCAGCAGCAGAAGCTATCTGTCTGTTATTTGCTCCCTCGGACCCTCGTCTCCTCCTCGTCGTCGTCGTCGTCGTCGAGGTTATGTTTCCGCCTAGAGTGCGTAATGATAATAAGACCATGCGCGCGCGGCTCTTTGAGCCTTTTTTGCTCTCCCCATGTGGAAGAGGTACTCTTTGTTTTCCCTCTCTTTCCAGCGAAAGGGAGAAAATTGACGTTTTAGTGGTATATGGCATGCCTATTTGAATGTTTATTAGCCTAACAGGGGATGTACCCGTTTCTTGGATTCATAAGGGCGTTATTCATCCTACCGTATATTAATCTGAAATTCTGCTACTCGGACCTTTATACTAATCATATATCGCACCCAACCCGCGTGTCTGGATATATTATTTTGTTTAGTATGTTCAGTCCTAAAAATTCTAAATAAATATTTGTCTTATAATTTCTATTTTTTTATTGTAACTATAGTACCGTATTAGTATAAATTAACAATAATTGTTATATGAGAGAAAGGTAAAATTTAAATAAAATAATGAAAAAGCTTTTGAAATAGCGAAATAAAGGAAATAGGAGAAAATTGCGTTAGCAAAGGGTATTAAGTCGAAACCTCTTATTTGCCAGACAGTTGCATTACGGACAGATCCCATATAAGCTTACGCTGTTCGTTCACAATTTTCTTTCTTGACTCAAGATATTTACGTTTAATGAAACGATAATTATTGACAAGTCAACCAAAGTTTTTATATTTGAACAATACTTTGTGAAAAAAAAATAAATAAAATATTAAATAAATAAATGAATAAATGATTTCTTATGTTTACTATGAACTTATTTCATAAGTTTTAAATCTGAAATTAATTACCATTGTTTATTTATTTACAAGCGCCAAAGTGCAGATGTTGTATCAATAATTTTATGAAAATAAACAAAGAACTGATTAATATTTTTCTAAAAGTACTTATCTTAAAGCATGTACATATGAATATTTCATCTAAATAAAGATTAACTTAAATTTCTAATATAAAATGTTTAATTGTTTTGATTTTCAGGGTATAAAAGAAATAATAAACTTTCAAACTTAATTAATTAAAAATATAATTCTAACTCGTATGCTCGTCGGGAATTAAGTATTCTTTTGTCTGGTTACCGCGGTACTGGCGAATGCTTGAGATCCCCTAAGCCCTTTTTAAGCCTTTCTTCTTGCGATTGAATTTAAATGATTTCAAATGATTTAATTAGAGAAAAGTAATATGTTTTTTTTAATTAAAAATCGCGAACTTATATTATTTTTTCTGTGATGTGAAAATGTGGGGTGGTTAGGTACTTAATGATTTTAACCTAAAGAAAAATACATTCACACCAGTATTCGCCGATGACCTTTGATTTGAAAATCAATAACATTAATTGTTATTATGCATACGTGTATAACGTATTAGTCTAATTATTCATAGAATTAATATTTATTTGCTAGCTGTTACTACAGGTAACAAAAAATAAAAGAAATGTATCTTTACAACTGCCAATTTTTTTACTACGACACTGACTACACCAGACGACTCTTGATTGATTTTTCGCACAAAGAAGCCCAGAATTCCCAAAGAGTCAGAAAATGAATGTGCCCATGTCCGCCTCATTGAACGGAACAGCGTCGGCAGGCTCGTTCCAGGAAAAGCGCGCAAGCGGGGGCGGCCCAGCAGGCGACGCGAAATCGAAGCGCGCGCTAACTCGATCCGGCACCGCCAGGCGCGGGCTCGCGCGCCACGAAGTCGTCGCTAAAAGCCCTTGAGCGCAATAAACCACGCTATTTATCTATTCATCTACTTCGGGCGCTAACCCGATTAGGGGGACTTTCGCCTATGGCCTGCGCCACGTTCTCGCTCTATATACCGAATATATACAGTTATAGAATGCGCGAACGCGCTCACCGGAAGTTAACGCGATTGGGAGATTACCCACGACGATGGCGCGCCTCTTTCTCTCTTGCCATGAGAGAGTGAGAGAGTCGAAGGAAGGAGAGTGCTTTTTCGCGCTTCCCTTCGCGAATCAGCGCTTTTTGCCGGCCCTCCTATCGGACCGCGATGCTGAGAAAATTCATTATGCATGAGTATTGGATATACGTCGTCCTCGTCGTCTCTTTGTGCTATGATCATGGACGCAGACGGAATTTCCGTTGTTTTTGCTAACGCGATTTGATGGGGAGAATGAGTAACCTGTAATGAATATTTGCCTGTTTATTGACAAAAACGATGGTCAAAAAGAGCGCGTTACCGTTATTATTGGAATAACTTGACTAACTAAATTTAATCAATATAATTGTTTTGTCATGATTTTTAATATATATTTATGATTATTTAATAATATTTATTCTTTAAAATATTAATGAGAATCATATTTGTAATATCATTTTCATAACGTCATTTGCATGACTTTGCCTTTGTTAATTCAAACAATACTTGATTAATATTCAGCTCTTTTGAGTTAATTACTTCTACACTGAAATGAACTTGGTTCCTCCCTTTGACTCTCGTACTCGTATTAACTAAGAGCTATATTTCGAAAAGCTCGTTCGCACGGCATTTTTTCACTTTTTCATCGTCTTTGTTTTACTCTCAATTTCGCCTCTCATTATACTCGTGCATGCTCTTCTCACTTTTTCCCCGCAGCCTCCGCGCGATCCTCGCGTGGCTCTCCCTTACACCCTCCTTCTCCCTTTCTGTATTTAATGTGCACCATCATCCTGCTTGTTGAACGTTTAAAATTCATAACTGGCTCTCGATGAAATTCCTGCGCTCAAAGAATTTCGCTTACCACCATCTGAAAATATGCCGCAACTGCAACTGAATGCCTCCAGGGAAAATTCACGTAATAATTATCGAAGAAATAATCGGGCCACATTATAATATATACATTTATAGGTTTTTCGTATATTTAATTAAAACTCGAAAAGAATTTCGTAATAACACAAAATTATGTGCTTAATTAACTGCCGTGTTACGCATATGGTAAAGCTTCCATTATAAATTTTTTTAGCGCAGTTCATTTTAGTACGGCATTTATTATTAGTTTGAACAAAATAAATTTAGCTCTCTTTATGTATATAGTGTTCTCATGTTTATAATGTAAATTAATCTGTTACTTCGAGTCAATTTTTTATTTTATTTATTTTGTTATATCAAATATAATATTATTATTTCAAAGCATTGATTATTTGAAAAATATAATATAAATTTATCTAATATTCCAACGTCCACACGCAGTACTCGTTGACAAATAGAACAACATTCTTATCGGTATGTTTCTATATTTCTCTCAAAATGGATACAAGCGTCTGGAAAGTTTCTCCAACATTAGACAAAGGTGCAACAGCACAATCACAACTACAATTAGTTGAATATACTTGTAGAATTTTCAACATTTCCAGATGTTATTCTGCAAAAATCCCGCAACTTTGCCCCTACATTTGTTATCCAGCAAGCACTGTACCAAAACAACAATAATAAACACGAGAAAGTTTCTTTTTGTGGAACAGCGAAAGTCTCATGGTTCCGTTCTAATTTCGCCGGGAATTTCATGCACATTTGCTTAATCTCGTGCCCCGTAACAACGGCAGCCCCTGCTGCAGTTGCGTGCGCCACGCGCATACACATCGCGGGGTTCTCGCACTCGCGGTCGCTGCCTATACGTATACACGCGCACACCACTTTTATCAATGTTCCACCTGCAGCTCGCGCGCGTCCACAGGCTGAATTTGCTCAGCGGCGAAATCCCTTGAACAAACTTTGCACTTAATGCGCGTGTGCGAACACCGCGTCTCTCATTAATATTTATGAGCTCCCGCGCGGCTCCCTGACACATACGCGATCCCGCAATCAAAGAGCGAAGCTTAATGCGCCCGAAATTAGGCGCTTCTCCTAATCGAAATTAAAAGCGGAGACAAGGCGCTACTGCTGCTCGCGCGTGCGCTTATTCGTCAGAATTAGGCGTAGGCCTCGCCTATATACGGGCCTGTCCTAATGGCCTCCGACGTTGACGAATCTGCCAGAGTTGCGCCGCCTGCTGTATACAGCTTCGTGAGTCTATGTAGGTATATATCGCGTATACGTGCAACGTGATGTCGCGGGAGCTGACGCGAGCACGCGCGCGGGGTTATATGCTCTTCCGAAAGTTAATTTCGCGTAATTTGACGCCGAAACCGGCACTTCCTTTCTGGCCTCGATGTTTACTTTGGTAAACACCACGTTAATGAGTGTTCTCTGGACGTTTAATTAGTCTAAATTGCTTTGATCGATTATTTAAATTATTCAAGATTGACCGACGAGTGCTATACAGTCTTAATTGACCAATCCAATAACGGAATTAGTTTTTATTTAGAGTGTTGATTACTCTGATTCCGCAAATAATACACACAAAATTTAAATAGTATTAAGTGAAATCAAAGAAAGAGCTTCACTCGCTTTTGAAAATGTATAAGCATAATTTATAAAGCTTTAATAGTATAACCATATCCAATATCATGCGAGTTCTTGTATATAAGCTTCTACTACTTCATCGGGCTCAAAGCACATTTAGTTCCATGCTGCGTTTATGAATGAGCAGTCTGTAAAAATATCGTTTAATCACTTCTTGTTTCTCTTATTAGTGCGCGTATACGAGAATACTTCTCCGTCGACGGTGCCGACGGAGTTTCTTCCACTTGTGGGTATAAAATTAAACCAGCGGCATTAGTCATCGCGGAAAAGTAAGGCAATGAAACTTTAATATTACACGTCGAAATACTTTATTTTCCACGTATCCTAATGGAATTACATAATTATAAAATTATCGCATAACTTGTTCTATATATCAGGGTAATAATTAAAGATTCATAATATGTTATATTTTTGCGGCCCTTATATCCACCTGAGAAGCCTTAGAAGCCATCGGAGATTCTCCTGAGCGCTAATGAAGTTCGTTATAAAGCTGAAAATACCGCGTCGTTACACACACACACATAGCGGCCCACGTGAAAGAAGCGGAAAATAATAACCGTGACTTTGCAAAACCATTTGCACTCGGGCATACAATTTGCATGTTAAGTTCTGGTAAAAGGGGCCTGAAACTAACGCGGGTATACAGGTTTTTCCACAACAAAGACGAAAAGAAAATCCCCTGCTTGCGCTAGCTATAAGGCTCATGTACACTTATATTATAGACATGAAAATGCACGTGCGCGTTCTCTCTCTCTCGCGCTCCTTCAGTTCATTAAAAGCACGCAATGTTGATTCAGCAAATGAAGACGCGCGCGCACACGACCGGTTCAGTCGAGGCTGAGGAGGCGGCGAGGGCAGCTTGATTATTCTTAAACGGCCTGTGTATCGTATTTTTGGCAGAGGAAGTCGAGGGGACTGCTGCAAGAAACCCGACGGCAGTTACTCGAACGTATATATAGTAAATTCTGTCGATAAAAGGCGCGCTCGCTCTCAACGGCCATGCCAAGCACACGCTTCGTCGAATTCGCGGATGTTTGCGTTAATCAAATGCCTCTTGCATCGAAAAATAAAAGAAGGGCCTTATATAGACTGTTGGCTTTGCCCCGTTGTGCGCATGGCTGCGCGCTGCATTGTGCCGCTGCGTATGATGCTAAAGTAAAAGCGCATCGAATATCGATGGGATTGAAATGCATGAAATGAAAATAGATAATTTGCATTTTATTGCGCGCAAATATTGAGCAGTCGTTCAGCACTTGAATTTTTAATATTTTACCGATCTGAATTTTCACTGTGTATCATGAATACATTTTGTTCTGTTTTACACTCGTTTTTTATTTGTTATTTTTTTTTTTTTTTTTTTTTTTTTAATATTTTCGGTTATCTTTTTATGGCCAGTAATAGTAAATTTGAAAAAATCAGTACAATACTAAAAAGTTTAAGGCTACATAAGAGCTTGTTATGAATATATAACTTGCACAGAGAATCGCATCACTTGTGCCCGGAATCGGCCAAGCGTTGTAAATTCTGTCAATAAAAGCCGCACTTCCTTTGTTAGCGTGACACAGTTTAACGTATTTGGAATGTTACTGCTGTTCCATTTTTTCGGTAGTAAAGCAATAAAACGTTTGGCAATCCAATTTATTTTTTCGCTTATTTTAAATTGTTCGCCCGCATCGAGAAAATAAGTAAACTAATAATAATAAATAGCATGTTCGTTTTAACATATAAGGTTACTGTTCGTAAAAAAAATTGAAAAAAATACAGGTTATTTTATTTGTGATAATCTATTACATATTTTGTGAGTATATACATAAGGCGTCGATGTATATTATGACAGCATTAAGCGATAAATACCACAACAACTATATCAGAAAACCGAGATAGAAATATATCTGAAATGATTATTTCTTACTTACATAAATATCGATTGGAATTTCACTAATGTAGCTTCTACCATCTTATAATATATAGCCTTATTCTAATGGATGCCACACGAAAAGAAGCAATTTATGAATGTTTTTCGAGGGTGTCGTAAGTATGCGAGACTGACTCATAACTATCAAACACGCGAAGCTTTGTTTCCACATAAAAACGATCAATTTAAGACCACACTTTTCAACGAAACTAATAAAATACCTTTTCAAAATTTATATTGTGATAAGTCTATGCTAATTTTCAAGTTTCTGCTCGCAGATTTATTGGAGCTTTCGGGTTACCTAAAGAACGACGCCATTCAAATCGTATATTTATTTGAAAAATAATTCTTAGAAAACTATAATATACAATTGAATAAGCGAATTTTACGATCCACTATATTTGTCTAAAACGAATAAGTAAATTTTACTCTATTCGGTGAGTTACAAGTATTCCGAATTCACTGAAATCCCACAGTGAAACGTAATTTTTCGGTATTTTCCGATTTACTTTTCAGTAAGTCCCCAACGACTCATATTTAAAAAGTAAGTTCACGCAAAACTCTTAGAAATGTTACTCACGGGACATTTCATAAGCTCTTAGCGATTCATCTACTTTTCAGATATTCGACATTAAAGTTATACGTACGTGCTCCGCGTCCCATCTTATCTAACTTGTACGTAGTTGGCGCGAGTCTCGCGCACGCGCGTAAGAGCGTAAAAATGTCTACGGCAAACTCGCAAACGAGATAAAAAGTAAATTTCCACTTCGAATTTTCTTGTTCCCGGGACTCGCGCGAGCGGCCGCTCGAAAAGCCATTCCGAGGAGCGAAGGGTAAAGTCGCTCGAGGGATGATTCGAAGATTCGACTTGTCTCTCTCCCACACTCTCCTTCAAACAAACTCTCCCTCGCTCGGGTTGACGGGCGACGGGACTAGTGTCAGCCCTTTGTCACCCTCCGACGGAGGTAAATATTTGATGCAATTTTTCCGCGACTCCGTGACGAGAGAATTCGCTCCTCTTCCGTCCCTTCTATACGAGTAGTCGATTCTCCGTCGTCGGCGGCATGGTATAGAGGCTCATTTAAGTGATCGAAAGGAGCGCGAAACACCTGCGCTCGCCACTTTCCCGATATTCGTTCGACGCGACGTATAGTCGAGTATAGTGGAAGCTGCTGCTGCTGCTACTCTCGCGGAACTTGAACACACGTAACTCGCGAGGGAGCATCGGCCGCGCCTTATTTGGAAAGGCACCCGATGCGATGGCATCGATGCCGGTTTCGATATATACCCCTCGCTCGTTCGGCCGAGCGTGATTTATGAGGCTTTTATTACCCGGTGCTGTATGCGCGAAGAGCCGGTAGTAGTAGTATCCGAGAAAGAAAGAGAGAGGCCTTGAGGCTATAGGCCCTTTTTGACGAGCATCGGAAGGACTGTTGCGCGCTCGTTCAGTAACGCTCTCTAGTCATTTTTCGTCTCAACAATAATTTTTTTTAGAATCATTGTGCAGCTGTGATAGCAGAGATGTTACAGTACATTTTTTCGATCTTCGCCGAGGAAATACTTCAATTTCTCGTTAATAATTCATTTGGTAGTGCAATTCAAATCATAATATAACCGGATAAATCCACTTTTCGAATTTCTGCAAGAAAAATGGGGTTTGAATTTATATTGAAGAACGGGAGAAACTAAAGGAGTCTCTGACCAGTTTAACACATTCAAAACATATATTTACACAGTGGTATGAGTAGGTTTAGCATTTTCTGATGCATCAAAAACTCAAAATAGTATGAATTTATTTTGTTATGCCGAAAATTGTAGACTTATCTAATAGTGCTGTTCTTATTCATTTCGAAGCATATTCTTCAATTTAATTATGAAACGGGTCAATAAATTACAAAATTAGCAATTTTTCAATGAATTCTTACCTATTCATGAAATTTCTATTTTTGTGACATTTCTATTCAATTTACGACCATTTGTATTGTATTTATATTTTAAAGATTTATAATGTTTATAATTTAAAAGTGTATAGTAATTTTTTAAATAAACAGACAAATATATATTAAACTCGTATTGAAAATCCAAGAAAACGTAAATAAACGGAAATAATTGTGTAGTGATTCATGAGCTGACAAATTATTTGGGATAACAGAAGCTTTATACATTTATAATCAAAAGCAGTATATGTTATTAATATCCACATTGAAACTGTAATAACTTTAATATTCAAATGTAAAATGATTCCTTTGTAAGGGATTTCCTTTGATCAATATATATGCATGTAATTGAATGCTATTGTTAGTCGAGTTAATTATTGTAATGTATACATATACCTGTGGCTCCGTGGCATAAACAGCTAAATCCACTTTTTTTTAAATTGAGTTTGTATCTTCAAATAGATCTTCTTCATTTAACACTTTCAGTAGTAGCAAAAATATTGCCCTAAAGCTACAATACACCCAAAAAGTAACTACATAAGTCCATTTTTGAAATTTTGTTCGCGGCATACTAAAATAAATCCATCATGTTTTGATTTATCATAGTTATAATTTATTTTATCTATTCTATTTAAATATGAATATTTGTGTATGTGATACTAAATAAAGAGATTGTGGAATATTATTATAAACCAACAGATTCTAATGTTATTACAAACCAACAGATTCTGATGTTATTCAAACAATGTACATTCATCTATACTTGTTTGAAACTCGCAACGAAATATACATCTGTTAAACCAAATAATATATGATAGAACGATTTACATTATTATATCGCATAGCATAGATTCCTGTAAATTCTAGTTAATTTTTTTTAAATTACTTTAAATATAAATCATGGTTCATTTAATTCTCTTTGCTTCAATTTTAATTTAATCAAAGAATATGTATTTACCAATACTTCTAACGATTGCCTAAGTCTATGAACTGTATATGCATAAGGCGTGATTAATTAAAGCTTATTTAGTTATTTAAAAGGTCGCTAATTTAATTCTTTACGATTAACAGAAGTAAAAAATATAAGTATTCATTTATAATATTTAGATTGCCATATGAAACCTTAATTATTCTGTTTTTATTTCTATATCTAAATCATCTGAAACGACACGTATTTTGTACTATAATATTCTCTACTGCATTAACGTCTTTCGGTTCTTAGCAATCTGATATCAAATCTCAATCGGAGTAAATTCAGCAGTAAAAGCAAAAGGGAAATTGTATAGTAATAATCCCCGCTCCTTCGCATTTCCGGTCTTGATTCCGTGCGTATTCGTTTAAGAGGAGCGTATTCTTTGAAACGGCTCTTTCCGCGTTTGTCACGAATCGCGCGCTCGCTAACTTTCGCGAAATCTGCGCGCGCGATAAAGCCCGGACGCACGGAAAGCATAAGTTACACCAAGGGGGGAACAGAGAAAGAGAGAGAGAGAGGGAAGTCAAAATGAAAACAAGGACTGCGGGCGACGGGCGCGAGCTGAAATAGCACGAGGTCGTAAGATAATAAAACTGGTTCACCACGCGGCAGATAAAACGTAGGAGGGAAGAGAGAGAGAGAGAGAGAGAGAGAGAGAGAGAGAGAGCTTGATGTCGCGTCGAAGCGCTTCGAGAGCTCGTTTCTCTTATATTCTCTGTACCCACCTTACTTATACCATCGCATAGCGAATTTGCGACAAACGCGCGCAAGATCGGGGGACGATGAGATGGCGGAAAATTTGATATAGGCCGGATGCCGCACACAGCTTGCGGCTGAGCGCGTAATCTCGCGAGTTTATATGCTAAGCGCATCAAAACTCGCGGCTTACGCTCGCTCACGCACTTCTGGATAAGGTTACAAATTCGATAAAGTGGATTTTCGGAACAAAAGAAGGCACACGCCCGCTCACCTTATATATATGCTCCTTACGCGCGAAGACTACCCCGATAATACACTTTGCATTTTTTTCTCACCTATATATAAAGGGCGAGGGGATCGAGACATTTTTTGGGAAATCGAACTTTTACATATATATATTGCGCATAAACTCTTATTTTTTCTGAGTCACCCTGAGAATATTTAGCCTATTATGTTTCAGATCCTATTAAAATCAGCTTTATATAAAGTATCATATGATGCTTTGAAGAGGATATGATGAGAACTGCCTGTTTGAGGCTCTTTTTACTTCGCGTAAACATTATCAATGATATATCGAGATGATTTCTCGTAAGCTTTGCAATAATTTGAATAGAAATGAGTAAATTTATTTTTACTTATTCGTGAATAGAAAATGATCTGAAATCTCTGGAAAAGTCTGTCTATCCTATACTACGAGCTATAAATAAAGTAAGTAGAAATGACGAAAATTTCTTAGTAGAAAATTAAGCTCTCAATAGCTACTTCAAAGTTCAAGGTTCTCAGAATTGTTAAAAGTATGTAGTGGATAATTACTGGGATAATCGCGTATCTCGTGGCTTGTCTTCTATTAGAGCAACAAAAGACCGGAACTGTGTAACTTTCAAGCAAGTAGTTAAATTGAAGCACGTAATTACTCACTTCAAAACACAACTTACTTTGTGTTTTTGTCTAGTAATACTTAACGGTGCCACTATGGTAGCTATAAATAGGTACCTCCTGTACAGCAAATAATTTTAGTTGTCCTATTTGCATGTATTTATAAAAGACTAGACTACCTTTTACATTCTTGTCACAAAATTTCATAATTCTTCCAAGTTTACAATTTCTATTTTTACAATTTAATATTAACATATTAATTCACTTGTACAATAACGATCATTTTCCATGACTACTTTAGTTGACGATTACAGTGAAATAGACAGAATCGGCACATTAAAATGTAATTACACAAGATCTTCACACGTTAGAGAGAGAGAGAGAGAGAGAGAGAGAGAGAGAGAGAGAGAGAGCGTCGCTACTATATAGAAACGCACGTAACGCAGCTCCAATTGCAATGAAACCGTTATCGAACAATTTTGTAATGACGTGAGCGCGACATATAACCATCCGCTAAGTATGCGGGAACACGCTTTCGAGCGCGCAGCCGTTCAATTAGACGGCGAACGATTAGAGGCCCCGGGCGTCGTGTGCGTAGCAGCCACTTATAATACCGAAAACGCCTACGCGCGTCACGTATCGCGCGTAATTTATGCGCCCGATAATATTACCGCTGCACACGCGGAGTAGCTATACATATCCCAGCGCTCGCGTGTGTGCATTATACCTGCGCGCGCGCCCGCGCGAATCTCGAGGGCGACGAACAAAGGATATATACTCGCGGGAGACATTTTCCGCGGGATCAGCGCTTTTTTTCTCTTTTTCCTCGGCTTTTCCGCGCGTGCTACGCTGATGGATTTTTTCGCTTTTTTGGAGTACGGCTCTGCGCCAGGCAGAGTCCATGCATTTTTCACGACAGTTCCATGACCTTTTTATATTTTAAAATACGATTTTCAATCAAGTTATTTGCTTTTACAGCTCAGTAGTTCAATTCTTGTTTTGTTTATACGGGAATCAATTCCGGTTTTAAACTGTTTATTAAACTGGCCTTTAAGGAGAGAAATGCTTAGCAAGCATATCATATGTTCTATTTAATATTTCTAGTTGAATATTCTTTCAATCTTATGATAAAGATAATAATTAATAAGCCAATTAACGAACTAAATTTCTTTCAGAACTATTCAGCGCACTGTACACTTTGTTATAAGAACAATGGATTGATTCATCTAAAGGTGCTTGGGATTTCTAATGGGGTACGGTATTAGTTAAGATTTTGTCGCATGCTTCACGCTTGTTAATCAATGTTGTGAAATAATTTCAAAATAGATTTCTAATATAACAGTATAAGTATGCTCTTTGCATTTTGGATAACAAAATATAGATATTTGTCATTGTAAGATTATGACTAATTCATGCGAGCATAGGCATTCACTATTTTATCATTATAGAATTTTACTTTTTTAGATTATCAACTTAAATTATCATTGTTCAATAGTACATATTTACTATACAAAATAGAGGGTGCTTATTATTCTGAACAGGTAATCAACTTATCATTATTTTAGATTTAGAGAATAGATAATAGCTTTTACTCTTTCATCGTACCATTTATTTACTTAAAGGAGTGAAATTCATGTTGACTGTATCTACGTCTACTTTACGAGTTAATCTTTTAGAAAAGTACTTGGCAGCATAATAGTAGTATTTCTACTCTAGTGACTATACAATTGACATCTGGTGGTTACCATCCATTACAATCTTACTCTTTTCACCTAATAATTAGTCAGTATAGTACCTACCATTTTAACTATCATTGATAGAAATAATTATTTATTAGTCATTTGATTTTACAATTGATATATATTTTTTCTAATAAATTTAGTTTGAAACAATAATTCCTTTCGCTTAAGATTTTTCCAAGTTTTCAAGAATTCTTATCCCTAAGAAATTTTCGCTTTGCGTAACTTAAGATAACTATGTTATCCGATTCGTAGTATTGTACTAAAACCATTAATAAATGTATAAATAATAACAGTAACATGATTTCAATACAATAATAAGCATGCAAAAGATCACTTATAAACTTGATATAATAAATAGGAATTGAGTTATTTTAAAATAAGTTTTAATAATTATACATCTCTCTATAGCTTTTAATATTCAAACTCAAAAGAACCCAATCTACATATATTCAATCCTGATCTATCAAGAAAATCAAATTCAGATTGAAAACCGCGCAACCGAGCGCAAGGACATCATCCCAAGACGGCGCTGCTCGAAAGCTAAAAGATAACGACATTACCGACCCTTAAGCCCGCGACGCAAAAGGCGCAACATTTAGCAAATTCGTACGAGTCGTCCTTTACACGAAAGAACCGGAGCTCGCCTGCTTCCCTGTTCAAAGGGGATGCCCAGCCTGGCCTGGCGTTCTTAGTCACGCCGCACCGGGATGTGCCCCCTCGACCGTACCACCACTACCACCACTACGCCTCTTCCTTCCTCCACGCGTGTGTATATATGTACACCCACACACGGGCGTGCGGACGCGGAAACCGGTATTGCGCCGACTACGTGTATATTATATATACACACCCATACGACGCAACCACACTTCACCCTCTCTCACTTTTACTTTCGTTATGGCCTGTGTGTATATTATACACGGCCACGTGTGTATGTGCGAGAAAGAGAGAGAAAGAAGGAACACACGCGTACCAGAGGGGGAAAGTGTACTACCTCATAGTCCTGCGTGTACATGTAGGGGGGGAGGCATTGAGAGCAGCGGCCAGGGGTTTTTAGAGGGGCAACATAACACACCCCTGCAGCCCCGCTGCTAGTGCGCTGTCCGCTGCTTCCTTACCCGGATGCTAGCTCTATCGCCGCGTTATATGTATTTTTATCGTTGAGTTTAGCTAGTTCTCCGCGTCCGAGTGCGGCAGGACACCGCGAGCTGTTGGAACATCGTCTGTGTCTGCGCTCACCTTTTATATACTCGGGTTGTGTTCTTTGTTCGTGCGGCGCGTGGTACGCTATGTGTATATATATACGCGCGCAGGGAGTTTGCGCCCTGTCTTCCTCTCGCTTTCATCCCTGCGCGTGCTTGCGAGCGCGCAGGCGCGTGTGTGCTTAACGTGGCGGCGAGGACGACGACATGTGGCGACGGTGCTGGTGACCGTGGCGGCGGGACGCGTGGGACATCGGCCGCGAATATACACACACATTGATTGTTGATACGATTTTTCGATCTGCGTTTAATGCGCCTCGTCGGTTGTGCTGCTTGTTTGTTAGCTCGACGGGAAATTATGGCCGCCACTGCGGCTGCCGCTGCTGTTCCTGTGTTTGTTATTTCGCGCTGATGGCGTGAGCAGAGCGAAACAGGAGGGATATACCCGAGGTGCTTCGCCGGTGCTGCGCTTGTGTGCGTCTCCCTATCTGTATGTGTGCAAATGATTTTGCCAGTCAATTATTGATTCGGAGCTGATTTTCAGGCAACCGGCTCCTATATCTGCGAAATTCACGTGTTGTTTGTAGTTTTTATTAGTAATTTCGGCTCGCAATCGTGTGTAAAATAATGTATGGAGGAACTGGAAAAATTAATAAAGAGGTACTCATTATTAATCTATGTGTTTGATATTACTTTGACTCTTCACTTAACGTTATGAATCATAATGACATCGTTGTCATATTTGCAATATAATTTATATCATGTATTAATGAATATTTTAGTTCTATTACAGAACATTATTATTGACATAGTTTATGTATATTTTCCATCTAATTTAGATTATGCTTTACTTTTCCAAATTGAGTGACTCAATAATTCCTTCACTATCGCTAATCTATTTACTGTCGAATGAATCGGACATTATCGAATAGAGGGTGCATCTGTTCTGTTTTATCGACCTAGATAATATTTGATTTCCACTTTTCGAGATTATCAAAAGGAAATTGTGTTATTTGATTGGGTCTATTTATACAACGCCTGTCATTCAACTGAGCAAACCTATATTTATCTGTATAAATTAATTATGAATTGAAATATTTTTATAAACTATTGTTTATACATTAATACAAATCTTTTTTTTTAACGTAAAAATAAAATAAGATGTATATTATTAAATGTGCAAATACGATAACGAGTGTATATTCATCACAAAAATGAGATACAAAAAGAAAAGACATAACTTTTATAATTTGTATACGGTGTTGTAAGTTTTCCACTGGTACATCAATACAAATATTTCACACGTTTTCAATGTGGCTCAGTTCCTCTATGCAAAGTCATGCAACATTCCGCTGAAAGGTTTGCAGCGAACGTGAAGTTTTCACAGCCCCACCGCTTTACATTCATAATTGAGCACAATGAGCTCGCGCACTGAATAGATGGAAATGTCATTCGGTTAGAAAAAAAAACACAAAGGTCACGCGTCATCCGGCAAGTACGAAAGGGGAAGTCCTAAAGAAGTCGAGCAGATGTTCATAACAGCAACAGCGGCAGCGGCAGCAGCGCGGTATGCTTTACTAGCAGTATTATCGATCGCGGCCGCCGATCGCTGCAGCCGCGGACCTACGAAATTCACGGGCAAAAGACGATTAACGAGAACATGGGGTGCGACGTAGACGTTGCCCCGGTGATAAAGAGATTCTGCTGCGCTCTGTAACCGTTGAGAGATATGTATTGAGAATCAATGGATGAGTACTTTTTATTCGACAACGAGCACCGCTTTACGGAGTGAAGATTCAATTATATTTTGTGTTGTCTACCTGTAACGATAAGCAAGATGTTTGGAACGACGCCAGTTTTCTTCGCCGAGACGTTGAAATGGCAAATGGTCAATGTCTATCAGCACCAAATCAAATATGCCGCCATAAGGTAATATCAATGTACATAGATGTTAGTGCATGTTAAAGCATGTGGATTAGTGTACACATATACATAATGATTAACATAATTAAGATCATGTACAACTCTACTGGGAACTACTCATCTATAATAAATAATCAAAAATGAAAATAATAAAACCTGCAATTCGTTGTTCCCCACTAGAGTCAAACGTTAAAATATTCAAACCTATGCCCAGCTTGTTTTACCTTGAATTACCGTTACGTATAAGAAGAACGATGGAGCTCATAAAATATAGATAACTTGTGTAAAAAATATGCGACAGCTCTAATGCAAACTTCACAAATTCAATGCTTTAGCCACTGAACTAATCTCACAAGGCTTCGCCGTCACCTCCCTGTCGATATATGGGTACAGAACTCAACCACAGCTCCAATAGTTCATATTGAAAAGATGAATAAAATTATTTTATTGCTATGCAGTTTGAGTTTTCGCTTCTAGCATCAAGAAATACCTGTGATATTTTAGCGATGATAGCAAAGATACTACGGTTTCTAGAAGGATTAGAACAGCAAGAATGCGATGAAATATTCAAAATGGACTAAATATAGATATTTGTACCAATTTATCATGGCAACTCAAACTTAATAGTAATTAAATAATATTGTTCTTTCTTTCTATATCAATAATTCAAACTCTGATAGAGTCATGTGCCTATTCAGAAACTTTTAGCATAGCAGTCCCAAAATCAAATTTCGAACTCACACTAGGTCAAAGAATTTGGAAATTGGCCCATACGCTAACGCGTCGCGGCTTAGACGGCCACCTCAGCAGGAAAAATTACTAGGAAATAATAAAATAATATCGGAAAAATCGGCTATGGTTAAAAATCCAAACTGAAAATATGATTGGTTTTAAAAGAGAGAAGTGAAAATTTAGTGAACACTAAGTTATGATTATCGGTAGAATATAATAAGATGCCGAGCTATATTAGGGTCTTTCCAACGAATTAATTAAATTGATAAGTGAAAAAATAAAAATACTTAGCTAAAAATGTTAAGATTTAATTTTAAATTACGAATTATGAGTTAGGGTTATTGCAGGTGAACTATAAAGAAATTTTTTTTTCTATATTTAGTTTTTAAAATCGGCTAGTTAAGGTAAATCTAATTTCATAAAATCCAAAATGGTACTTTATACACGCATATTTACTAAATGGATTAGTATTATTTTGATATACCATAATACATAATAGATTGTCTTGGATATGTAATATTAAGAAAAATAATTGTAAAATTGTCAGTGTCGGTTGCACTACAAGTAAAATAGTAAAGAATATTTCCACTTTTTGGTTATTTTAAAATTGCTCAAAATTTGTAGATATTGACTTTCATGTGTTTATTCCACAGAATTTTGTTTTTAGGCTGCTCCTTTAATAGAGTATGATTATATTTTACACCACAGCTGTAAAATATAATCATAAAAACTATTCATTATCAAACTGAAATTGGTTGAAAATTTACCTGAAGATAGTTCTATGTATGTACAATAACCTCCATATAAAACTAGTTTGCTTTTTAACCTTTAAATACTCTTTCGAAGCTCTTAAGAATCGGCCATTTTCGATATTTTCGTTTCTTTGTGAGCTGACACACGTTACTCTTCTGCCTTGTACCAGTCAACTCAGGGTTCGAATACAGTCTCATATTTAAAATGTAATGAAAGTAGATATCAAAACCTTCAAAATGAACCATTATCGAAGTCTCTAGATGCTATGAAACCAGAGCTCTAAGTTTTTAAAAATTTTTTTATTTTCTTGGTAGCAAATCCGTGAACGCTGATTTTACGCGATTTTGCATGTCTTACGTAACAACGCTGTTACTTCGTTCCGAGAGCACCTAGAAAGCTCTTTCAAACACCAAAATGAAGCTCTTCATTTCTACTTTAATGATCAATTATGATTTTAGCTTTCGGTTGCATTTTTATTGCGCTATACGTAAAAAAATTGCAATTACACATTTTTGCACATTTTCGATAACTTGCTATTAGCGCTAATAGATCAAGTGGCATTCAACAGCGATTTTTTTTTTTTTTTTTTTTTGTGAAACAGTGAAAGTGGAGGTAAATACCTTGAATTTTTTTTAAGAGAAATGTTTTCGGTGATTTGGAGCTCAGATAAGAGGATTTCAAGATAAGCTTCATAACCGATAAAAGTATGGGTCTAACAATAGTTTACTCTAAAATTTACTATAGATTTTGATGTATATTACATGTTGTAATATCACAATTTTATTCATATACTGTAAGCATTTAGAAGTGTTTCAGCATTCAATGAAGTTATACATGCTTTAAACTGAACTAATTTGGGTCTTACAAAAAATGTACAAATATATAAATACAGACGTTAGACTCCCCTCCCCCTCCTTCCCCCCTATGTTTGTTTCTTGCACATGACGCAGGGCTTGCTCTTCTCATATATTTATGTTTCGTGGTCTCTATCTTCACGACATCCAGCACCCATGTGTCATCATCTTGCCAAAGGTTCTGGTCACGTACAACCCTTGGAATGGGCCGGAAAATAAGGGCCTGCCATTTATTGGCCCCCCTGCTTTCCGCTCGATACTCGTTCTCTAAGACCTAATGTCGCTTATGTCAATAAAACCATTTAGAGACTTAATTCGGGATTTGAGAAAGATCCGTAATTTCAACTCGCTTTTAAAAGAGAAAATGATGATGTAATCACTATTAAATTCAACCATGATAGCAAACTTTAGGATTATTCAATAATTATTTTAAAGAAGTTTAGGTATATTTTTTATAAATTTAAAAAAAAGATGATAAAAAAACGGTTTAGTATAGTTTAACTTATTAATATAATAAGTTAAATGATAACAATTTATATGTATATCGAAAGAAGTACGCTGTTATTGTCTAATACTTTTACTCAATTCGTATCTTGAATATTAATCATAGTAATTTTAAACAAATGATGTATTTAATATTTCGAGTCATACAAACTTAAAGATCAGTTGATATTTATATCATATTTCTTCTAAGAAATGCTTCTTTTAGTGTGCAATCTTCATAGTCAATATTCCCGCATAAAAAATTTATCTGTCATAAAATGAATATTTTGATATCAAATAAGGAAGAAGTGCTGTATTACTACATACTATGCAATAATAAAATTCAGAAGCAAACCTTTATTAGGTTGTAATCAGAAAAAAAACAATATAAAATAATGGCGACAAGTACGAGAATAGCTTATAAATCGTTTTATTTATCTGCCCGTTTCTGTACTTATACATAGACACAGTACAGTAGCACTTATTGTAATAGGTAAAATGTATTACTTAATGAAATACGAAAGCATCTTTATACGCGCCTGTATGGAGGCAACCATCAGTTCACAGCTGCTTGAAGGTGAAACATATGACCTGCAGTCAGTCTAAAAACTTACTTCTTGTAACTTAATAAAGTAATATCTATTTATAATTTACAATAATTTATACAATAAACTATTATAAGAATATATTAAATAAAAGTATTTGTTATTATCTATTTGAAAAAGTCACATCTAATGAACTATTTCACATTTTGCTTACTCTATAAACTGAAAGTATTGCAGTATTTTTATAAAAACATAAGTTTGAGTAAGTTTACGCAGTGCTTAAAAACAAAACGATAAAATTCTTTACAATCACTTAAACACCGATAGTAACGTGCGCGGAATAGCTAACAAAACCGTTGCACAATGGAAATTATCGCCTTAAACCAAGCTGCTCCTGCCGTAAATATCGCTTTCGGAAAACCACTTTCCGGCGGGGGGCAATAATAATGCGACTATGAATTTCCCATTTAGCTCTAAAATATAAACGTGGTCGTGTCTTATATAAGTATCGGCGATATGCGGCTGGAAGCGCGGCCATTGGCCAGGAGCTTTGCCGTCCAGGAATACGCCGTATAGGACCCGCGCACGTTACACATAAAGAGGAAAACTATTCCCGTCGTGTCCAGTACGCGCGCAGGGGTGGCCGATTGCGTAGATGCACGCGGGAGGGCAAAACGTATAAACGCCCAAGGGTTGTTTCCTTGCTCCTGTATATATATACACCGTAGATTCAATCACGACCCCTCCCCTGGAAACTCGTGTCTGGAATACTAAACGGACTTGTCCGCAGCGACTGTTTTCCGAATGATTGTTTTTCTTTTTTTATACTTTAGCTATGCCTTATTTTTACCATTGAACACGACAGTTTTTCTGCATATCCCTTCTACATAATTTATAGAATTACATAAAAATTGTTTTTAGTTTAGTTGAAGATCGATTTGAATATTGATTTTATTAGAATCATAAAAAAATTTAATCATTTAATTATATGCCACGAATTAACTAGTTACATAAATTTGTAAGTAAGAGAAATAATTTTATTCGCTTTTGAATGAATAATCAATCTCAACATAATTATGCATCAATATATCTAATTGATTAATTATTTTACTTTGCTATTGAATTTTGTATCAAATTTAAGTTAATGTCCACATTTTAGTAACGGACTATATCAGTATAATAAAAATCGTTAAATCAATACCAGTACGCGTGATGGTTGCTGAATTATTTTTATAAATAACAATCATGATATATGAATCTCATTTAATTAACTTTGTCACAATTTGGTAAAGTAATCTTGTCATGCTTTTCTATTAGACCTCAGATAAATAGCTAGTGGGATTATTCCTCATAACGCGTCCGTTCCTTATTCGCCACACTTACTCTTTTCCCGAAGTCGTGAGCTGAATAATGTGGAAGAATTCTTCATTATCATTAAATCGTTCATCTTTTGACGCAGAGTTCCTAATATTTTCTGTGCACATATAGTTTTACTTTTTCATCATCATTTTCATGTTTTCTCACAAAAACAAAATTGTAAATAAATTAATTTTGTTATAAACATATTGAGCCAGTCAAACCATTTACATTCATATTAGGTTTACTGTCTTTGTTACTAAGAAACTATTTTGCATAAAATACTACTTGAAATGTTTCGTAAAACGTTTGAAGACCAAGAATTTTTGCTAAAAACAAAGTTTATGAAACTTCTGATGCAATAAAAAAAAAGATGAGAAACTCAAGAACTTGCCTGGCGGAGAGAAACTTTCAACTTATTGAATTCCTGAATAAGAAACCTTTGGCTTGTACTTCCCGTTCTCATCATTCGATGCAGTAAAAAATTTCCGCAAAGATACACTCGACTGCATCCTCTATTCAATATTCAATATAACGCACGAGTGCTTGTTCTGAGTCATAGAATGCGTATATAGCGCAGAGAAAATGCGTGCACGCATATATACGCATTCTACTGTAAACGAACTAGGTCAGTTGATTTGCTGTTCACAGCTAATAAAAATCATAATTCAATTGTCTCTGGAAGAAATGGGAATTTTCTTTCCATCTTATCATTTACCACGCCCCTTTCTCAGCTGTAGCTTTTCCAAGAGCTATTCGACGCATTCAAATAAAATATATTCAGCCTTAACTGAATGCATTTCTTTACAACGATTTTTTCTTCACGCCCTAAGAGCAAATTCTTTGATATCATAATCTTGCACGACGACTTTAATGTAGGCTATTGCTATATGTATCACTTGAAAGAGGAAAATTTCTCATTCAAAAAACTATAAGTTTTTTAATTTTACAATAATCAAAATATGATATGAAAAATCATTTGAAAAAATAATAAAAGAAACTAAAAGAATTAAGTTTATATTACAATTTACATTTATTACACTGTACAATAATCACATTTAATTTAACATTTTTTAAGATATCAGACAATTTTATATAAAATATTCCCAGAAAAGTACGATACTTTAGATAGTTCGACATTCTTATATTGAAGTTCTAAAATTATCGCGTGATTTCTTCGTAATTCTTGCGTCATTGTATTTACATTTTCTCTCATTGAAACACATTCAGTTTTAAGTTTAAAAATTTCTTCTTTTAGGGTCTTTTCCAACATATCATGCGATCGACGTTCAAGATCAAGTAATATATCTAAATGCTCCAAATTTTGACATTCGGATAAAAATTTTTCTTTTCGTGCATCTTCGCCTATCTTCTTCAATTCTTCGTTTTTTTTCTCCAGTAGAGTAATTTTTGCATTATACTCCTGACGTTCTTTATCATATAATGTATTTTTATCATTTAATAATTTTTGCATCTTCTTCAATGATCCCTCAATTCTGTCTATAATTTTTTGTTTTTCAACGCATGCGTCGCACGGAATCTGATTTAATGTTTTTGGAATATTAGACGCTGAATTTTCCTGTCTGACATCAGACTTTTCACTGATTTTTTTAGTCAATTTAAAATTTTCATCTTTTAAACGATCAATTTCATTCTTTAAATTGTAAACTAGATCCATCAAGGAATTCATGTACTTGGAATAGTTATTTTCAGCTTCTATACTAGTACTTATGATTCCTCTACACGGTGTCGGTGATTGAGTGTTCTTTGTAGATTTCGATTCACTATCTGTCTAAATACAAAAAAATTAACTTTGATAGATATCAATACTTTAAAATACTTACGTAGAATAAATATGTTTTAAATAAAGTTAATTGTATAAAAGGTGATTATAAAAGAAATTCTTATTTACCGCGACTTATTTTTAAAATTTTTTCCATAGAAAAAGTTACTTTGTATATACTCAACTATTTAGTATGAATTATTGTTTACCTGTAACAAACGATTCCCGGCTTTTATCTGTCTCAAAATATCCTTGGCTTCATTAAATTCATGTTTAATTTTCTTTTCAGTTTCTGCAAATTGTTGTTTATAAAGATCCTCTTTATTTTTTATTCGTTTATCGGTGCAATCGATTTTTTGGCTCGTATGTTCTAAATTTTGATGTTTAATTTTCTGATTTGAATTCTGCTCAGCTGACTATAGTTGAACAAAAAATATATAAATATATATATACTTAACAAATTATAGTTTTTGTAATTACGATTATTCTTAAAATTGATTTCAATACTTTTGTTTTCCGCCTTGCAGCTTTACCACATGTTGGTGCCGGTAATACTTTAGGTTTTGTTTCTATATTGTTTACAAATATAGATAATTCTTCGTCATTATCATTTTCATAACTTACGCAACTTGACTGGCCAGGTTTACTACTCGTTTTTTGGTTCTTTTGTCGTGACATGATTCCCTACATAAACAAAAATTAATTTAATTGTATGTATATTTACATTATTCTATTTCTATATTTGATACATAACAAGATGATATGAGTTTATAAAGATGTTATTATTGATTTGAAAATTTTCGAAGAAAGATAAAATAACGGTAGATGTGTAACAACTGTCAAAACTATTTTAAGGACGCGGAATACATACGATATACATTAATTAACTCTTTTGAACCTAAATCAGAATTAAAATGTTATCATAATTTATAAAATGAAATGAAAAAATCATCTCCGCGTAATTTGTTACATTATCCTAACACTGAAAGGCGTACAAATTATTACTTAAATATTTACTTACCCTATTTTTTAAAAGATTAGTATAAATAATAAAATTCCCTTCACATATATTTATAACTATAAAAAGTAATAAAAATATAAAACTACTAAATAGTAAAATTAATAACATGGAAACAAAACTATAAATTCTGTCAACACAATCTTTCCAAGTTGGAAATTCAGCCCTCCGCGTTCATCAGTTTCAAACAGACTGACGCTAGCAGACCGTGAGTACCTTTGCGACTTTACCACCTTAGAAATTTTCACGAATCAGGCTTTACACTGCCCCTCTATGAAACCGTGAAAATCTGTATACCTGAGACTAGGACAACTGTTTTCCAGATGACCAATAAGCCTAAGGTAAACAAGACAATGAGGATCCAAGCCTTGCCATAAATTCAAAGATCTTACTTTGTTGAACAATTTTCGTAAGTTATTGAACGGAAGTCAATTTCTAATAATTATTTAATATACAATGTTAATTTAACAAAATACAACGTAACAAAGAGCCTCAATCGTCTAAAGCCTCGCGATTTTCTATGTCGGAATGTTTGTTTACCCAAACAGATCGGTGTTCGATTCCCAAGCTCGGCGATTGACTGGCACCGCTGTGTCCGAATTTTTCAAAAATTCGGTATTTTCATGTGCTTACTGTAGCTCTGGTAGTTCGAAACCCACCTTAAACTGTAGGTTATCACTGCTGCGTGAATTACGGAGGACGCAACCATTGCACCCAAAATAATTCATTAGCACAGCAGAGAAAAAAAAACAAAGTACAACAATCATGCAGAATTTTTTTATAACTATCAATTAAATCATACTATATTCTTTTAACGCCATTATTGACTTAAATATTAAACATAACAGCCTATGCACACATGTTATGTACTATACCTACGAGGTCTGTGTTAAGCCGCTATATTAGTTTTTCCGACTATGGTAAGGTATTTATCGACCTGACGCTCTGAGGTTGTTGTTATAAACTTTAATTAACAACTATCTCTCGCCTGGAACAGCGATTTCGCACCTGGCAAGTTTCGGTATATTGAATCTCATATATATTTCAAAATAATTATTCTAATCGTTGATTTATAAAAATTATTACGTCTGTAGTACAAATTACTATGTTACATATCAAAAACTGTTCTTTTCAAAAAATAACTTCGATCATACGAAATTCTGTTATCCAACATAGTAAAAATTGCCACATTATTAGTACTTTCTGCGCACGTCAGCGCGCACATGTGCTTGATTAAGGTTATGTTTTTTCCACGATTTCACCTTGCTTTTAACTGAACAAAACATGGAAAACCTATATTTAATAATTTATTTTTTATATTATGTAAATTAATTATAACTTATTTGTTGATATTATGGTAGTTATTTAATGTCATTCGATCATTGAAGTCGTATTATAACCGGGCGTATAGTAATTATATCAGTTCCAAAATTTTGTACTCAAGAATCTTGCGTGGGTAAGTGGTTAACGCGTCCGA
>JAWWEQ010000027.1:9974495-10048943 GCA_035583055.1 Torymus tubicola | reverse complement strand
AAGTCCACCCACACCATCTACAGCTCCTTTGCCATGTCCAGTAGCAGAGAACAACCATTTTATATCAAATGGTGCTCGTTTTAATTCATATACAACAATTGACTTTCAAGTAGGTTATAATTGTTTTTACTGCTAGCAAAGCATACGCTGAATCATCGCGAGAATTATTACGTCTCGAAACCTTTGACTCTTCCCTGCCGATAGATGAGGCAGGCTGATAAAACGGAAGAGCAACTGCGCGCTCGAAATTGCCCTTTCGTCGATTGTAAATCCAACTTAATCAGCCGTGCAGATGTGTATACACCAGGTATATTGGGACATGCGCGTTGTAATAACGGGAAGATACCAGCTGAGAATGTTGTATAGGGAGATTCGCAAAATTTAACGGCGATAAAGATCGGCTAATCAACCGCGAGCGCCGAACTCGTTGATATCAAAATCATCGCCTCATCATCATTATTATGTCCTTCCCTTCGCTCGGCCTTTCTCATCCCGTTCACTCGCTCGCTCGAACCAAGTTGAAAATGAACCGCAAAAAGACACGAGTGAGCGTCGAACCGTATTATCGAGATAATAAAATAAAATTAAGTAAATAAAATGTCAGATGTAAAAAGAAGAAGGAGATAAAAAAAGGGAGCCGTTCGCGAACTCCCGTTGAGATGCAAGTCTTGCACCCGTATATAATAAGAGATGGAGGACTGACGCCATCGTCGTGGAATGCCGGAAGTTTGAAATCCTCCACTACACGCGCGCGCACAGTGGTAGAATACGCGAGAGAGTTAAAGATCTGCGCGCACGCGCGGGATGGACTAGAACAGTGCATTAGGAGCTCGTGCAGGAAACACAGACATAGGAGAGACACGGGAGCGAAATACGCGAAAGAAATTAGCTACGTATATACCGCGATGATTACGATCTCGATAATTACACGCGAAGAACGATGAAAAAAAAATTGCCGTAATTGCGAATGATTCAATAAAAAATGAACAAATGTTTCTGCAGGACTCTTTCTCTCTGCTACGGAGGAGTGTAGAATGGGTTATGGTTATCTTTATACTTATGGGATTAAGTGAGATTTTTAACTGCTATTGTTTTTTTACCGCTCGCTGTAATGTCTGGTAATTCGTGTAATTACGTCTTCTAGTGTACAGTAAACGGCTTTGTTTAGTTTAAATATGTACTTCTGCATCGCTGAAGTTAGTATAAAAAACTTTTATGTTTATTTTTATAGTGATAGCATATATGGGCATATAAACTGCTAAATTTTACATTTATGTACTCCAAGTTGACATTTAATGCTAGAACTTTTCTAAAACCTATCATACGTAATCGTTTTATTTGTTATATCCACTAATGCGAATTATTATTCAACGACAAAATTTACGAATCCATTAATTCTATACAAAACCAAGTGGTTAAAAACAATATTTTTTCACATATATACGTATAGATTGCGCTTTAAAGGTAAAAATGTGTGTAGAGAAATTTGAAATTTTAATGCAATCTAAAATCGGTATCGGAAAAAAAATCTTTCTTTTCAGTATTATAAAAACGTAACTTTCGACACATCAGCTTAACCAACCCAACATATTTCTAGAATACGAGCCAAATCTTGAAAAAATCGATTTCGAATAACCAATAAAATGAACCCAAACTTTAAAATGCGAAAAACAATTGTGAAAGTGACAGTGCGTCAGTGAAAACATCGAATTACGGGTTCGTCGAACGACGATCTCTTGAAAAATGACTGTCGAAGGACCGACACACGTGTCGGCTCCTGGCAAAGCCCAGGACGCCAGCAGTAACAGCAGCAGTACTACCAGTCAGGAAGCAAAAAAGAGCAGTACCAATCCTATGGACACGATAATCTCAAGTCTGGCGCGCAAGCGTCGCACTTCGGGCGTCTTCGGCTCCAAGCGCTGGTGGCAGCCAAGCTGCTGGGCCTCGCGTAGTCACCAGGAAGCCTACCTGCGCAAGCTCTACTCCAAGAAGTACAGCAACGGTGTGGCCAATCCAGCCGTGACGACAAACGACGAGTTGCCTGCTACGAGCAGCAACGCCAGTGGTAACAGCAGCGGCACCGAGAGCGTGAACCCGTGGAAGGCGCCGGTCTACGAACTACCAACCACCGATGAACACTACCTCGACGCATTTCTGCGCGCAAGAACGGAAAGCGAGTGTCCGGCTCTCTCCACGCCGAGATCAAGTCCGACGGAAAAGTGCGTCGAGTTCCTTACCAGGAACGAGGCGAGGTCGCGTGAGTGTATTATCGACATACACCCTGAGCAACATCAGCGACAACCCCAACAGCAGCAGCAGCAACAACAGCAGCAGAAGGGTGTTTTGAAAGTGACTGAACGTAATTTTGATGATATCCTCAGGACTAAGACGTCGAATGCCACAGCTGAGTAAGTCTATACATTATTTTGGTTAAAGATTAACTAATATTATTTAACAATCAGATTAGAATAAATATAGTATACAAGTCGTTATAGAGTATTTCCAATTAACGTGATTTATACAGAAATTCATTAAAAGATAAATAAATAATAAACATAGGGCGAAAAATCCTTTCACGCAGAAAGTAAATCAATCGGAATAAATACCCCGCAATCACTGCGTGTCACGAGTTCTGTTAGTTTTAGTGGAAATGTCGAGATACGCTGATTTAATAACGGAAAAAAGCTTTAGAACTGGATGCGTTTCCCGGAATACACGAGTTTTTTTCCAATTATCAGGCCTTTCCATCTGGAAGGTCTCTCAAATATTCATGTATTTGTAAATGATATATAAGGCCGCAGCTATTTCGCATGAAAATGCGCTTTGAAAAAAAATGGGAAAAGTTATTCCATTATACGACGGCACGGTGTGTTGGTATGATCGTTGCGCTGCCATTTACGTACACCTCGCTCTCCGCATAGCTATATACACATTACCTGTTTGGGATTCCCTTTTGTTCTCGACTTCCTTCTTACCTTTACGATCGTCTAATTTGTTTCAGCAATCAGAGAGAAAAAGCGACTGTGTAATGCATTACAATCCTCTATTGTATTGAGTGCTATACCATTGAAAGTTATTATACAGATTAAATGTTATTGAGACTTGGATATAATGCTGCAATAATCATTGATTTATTTTGCAAAATTGACCATTTTTACGTCGAAATATTATCGATGTGGAATGTACACTACGCGCAGACGAGAAGAAAAAGAGAAACGATTTTCAGTCGAGGGTGTGTTACAGAATTAGATCGTCTATAAATCATAGCCTCGAAGCAGAACCCGTGACATTCACGGTTTCCGGCAGCGATTACTCAATGCAATTAATGAAGCGTAAGAAACACGTATGGTAGCTCAATCGCGCTATATACACGCTGGAACGTTCGTTCACTCGGCTGGTAAGCGATATAACGGCCGATCAAATATATTTCACGCGGTAAATTTATGCAATAAAAAATGCAACCGATAAATATATAGTTCAGTTTGACGCAATGAGAACCGTTCAGCCGGCAGGCACGACATACCGAAACGCAACTTTTCCTTAAAACGAACGCTCGCGTTTTAGTCCTGATTATATTAATGAACAGCATTACTCTCACGGCATTCTATTGAAATTTCAATTAATCATATAGTTCAGATACGAAATTGAAGTACCGGGAGCCAAACCGGTTTGTATGTACGTTACAAAGAGCCATTATGGCTTGATACATTTTAAATATACGATCGTTATTTTATTTAAAAATATTATATACTTTGATTTATTTTGTCACTATTATGGGCAATTAAGAGTTTCTATATGAAAAGAATCAGAACTATTTTTAGGAATACTTTGTCAATATCTAACGTCGTGATTAATGATTAGAATAAGTCTTTTATATATTAAAATGAATGATTATGTTGATCTTGGTAATAGACGATTCATCGATCATGTTCAAATGCAGCCTTACAATAATAAATTCTCAAGTCTATTTTAATATTAACAATGATTATACAAATTAAACAGTTTTGTTGACACTTTAAACGCATGTTAAAAAATAAGGTTAACGTTAATATTTGATTAATACAAAATTTTAATACACTGTAAAACAAGAGTAATAAATTTTACGAGGTAGAAAGAATACTATTATTTTTATCGGAAAAAATGACTAATTAAATTTTATTGACAAATTAAAATAATCATAAATGTAATTAAAAATAAAGTAAGATATTTGATGATTAAAGCGATAAAATCACTTTCGTTTTACATGTTACCGTGAAATATCAAATTCTTGGAAATGACAAAAAATAATGCTTGAAATTTATATTCAAATTACCAAAATTTTACAATAAAAATAAATCCGCACTGCAGATAAGTTACTATAGTATATTTATTGTAACAAAAACGTTTTATTAAAAATTTTTAAAATGTTATGATACCCAACACAAATAATAGTACAATGGTTTAAAGATTTAAATCACTATAAATACAGTTAAAAAATGTAGAAACTGTAACTATATTGTTACACTATATATCCTACAATATAACAATATCTATAAACATTTTTCTCAGTTATTCATTAAGCACAATATCTATATTTATAGTTATATCATCACTACCGCCTCAATTTTCGGACTCCATTACCGTTATTTACGTTGAAAGAACTAGCGCATCATTACGCACCGACGACGAAAAAAAAAATAATCATCCCAAGAATCCACAGACAATGACACATTGAATCCAATAAAGCGAATAATGCAATTCGGCGCGCTGGCGAAAATAAAATAGAAATCTTCACGGCCGCGCATAAATCCCAATTGAATAGGCCATTCCTTTTATTACACATAACAATTGGAATAAAGGCGCAATAATCCTCGCCGGCGAAGTAACGATCGCGATCCACGCGCGCGCGCGGCAACTATACGCGAGGACGCGGAGAGCGACTATATACCACTACGACGCATCATTCGACTTGCACTCGAAGGCGAGCTAAGTAAAGAAACTGCACGGCGAGTTGAAATTGATGCGGTCGCAAGATCGCTACGCTTACCCGTGAGTATATATACGCGGGGCGTCGTCGTCGTTTGCTCTCTCTCTCTCGTCCCCTCTCTCTGTATATATACGCGCGCTCTGAATTATCGTCTAACCACGCGCGATTCAGATTCGCCGGCGACAGGAAGAAGCGCGCGCGGAGCAGGAGAATGCCCCCGGAGAGAGAAAATTATTCGGGCCGTTATATGCTGTGCGCGCGATGCCGTTATCGGATTTCGATATTTTCAATGCGCTAACCGCGCTTGCGATCTCTTTATATATATATATGTGTGTATACACTTACGTATATATATAGGTACACGTACGTGTACATACACAGATATTGTGGCCCTTAGCGCTCGGCTTGCCATTGAGCGCGCCATCGCCCCATTGTGCGGCCGTGCGGCGATGCATATAGGTGTGTATAATGTATATATAGGCGAGAGAGAGAGAGAGCGATTCGATCTGATTTCGCGGAGGCCGAAAAGAGCCACGGGGGCTCGAGCGAGCAAGTCGACCGCCTCGTGTATTTATCTCCCCGCGGATTCAAGGAGAGCCAGGGATAATGGCTTTTTTACCCTGTCGCGGATTAAAAAGCTGCGGCTTTGTTTAGCGGGAGCTTTGCACGCCGCGAAATAGCCGAATAAATTTTAATGACTTTATATATGGTAGGGGAACGCTTATACGCGCGAGAAGAAGACCTGCTCGCGCAAACAAGACGATTTCTTTTATTTTTCAGCGATTGAGCGTACGAAGGATATATGTTTACTTCGCTTTACTTCGTACTTGCGTGCTTATATACTTGTTACTGGTAACAAGCTTATTTTTCAAGTGTATTGCGAAAAATTTTCTATATATAATAGGCTGTTCCAAGAAACATTATGGATCTGTTTTCTTCAACTTCCACGAAGAACAGGACCGTATTACTCGCTCGTAGGTAGCATATTTCACTTGCTTTTACTATATACTTGCCGATGGTGTAAGTTGTAACATAATGAGACCTTGAAAACTCGCGCAATTGATTACTTTCGTTAATCCTTATAGAATCAATAAAACATCGATAATTAAGTAAAAATTATAAAATACATATAATGACGACGAGGGTGTTAAACATAAAATATAGATTTTCAAAAAATTTTCCCCATGCTTTAGGGGCGCTATTAAAGTGATTTAAAATGTTGTCGCATCATCAGCATTCCAATATAACATAAAGTAATTGGATAAAAGTACAAAGTTTTAAGTTCATTACACCGCAATATCTCTCTCGGGCGGCTTTCCGAATAGTATATACTTGGATCATATATATATAAACATTATATAGTAATAGATCACCCAGCCTGTAATTCTCCGGGGCTCTCTCAACTCGTAAAGAAAATCTCCCGAGAAAAAGCGCGAGACACGATCGTAGCTTTATAGCATTCGCGCGGACTGAAAAAGGAAAGTCGCGCGCACGGCCGCTATCAATTTATCGACATTGCTTTCACATACCCAATATGAATATTGAGTTTCGCTTCACGGCGAAGGTCTCGCGAGTGCGCACCTGCCCTCGAATTCTCCGACGCTGCAGCCGTCTTCTTTGCTCCTCTTCGAACTGATCGCACACGCGAGAAAGGGAAAGAGACGATGCGACTCTTGAGTAATTTACTCGTGTTTTTTGCCGCCCGAGTCGCATGTAGCAATTTGGAGCGAGAGGGGGGAGAGGAAATAAGGAGCGTACGAGCCGCAAAAATGACGAGCCGCGGAGAGTTTCGAAAACGCGATGGAGAGAGACACGCTTCTAAGTTTGTTAATGCGACTGGGAGCAGAGGGGAGAAGAAGGGGGTATAATTTATCGCGGCGCTTAAGCCCTCGCGGGTCGAGAGAGTATGAGGAGAGAAAAAAAAGAAGAATCGCCGACGACGAGCCGAAAACTCAACTGACCGGTCGTAACGAGGCCTTGCGCGCGCGCGCGCAGACGAGGTCGACGTGCGCTGCTCCTCGCCACTCCGAGTATAGTTGACGAATAAAATTTCGTCGTCGTTGTCGTCGCTGCCATGGAAATCGCGAGGTTCCTTCGGCGTTTTTTTACATATATATTCCGTCGCGTGTTGAATTTGCAAAGGTAAAACCGTTTCGTGTATACGTAGCTCTCTCTCTCTCTCTCTCTCGTAGTCTGAGGTATAGTGACAAGTTTCTGCATGATTTATGGCCGCGATGCGTGCAGGGCGCGCGGCCGCATGGGAAAGTATTGTTTGAGAAAATCGTTTCCGGTCAATTTACGAGCAGTTAAACGCGAATTTCTCGCCGATAAATCCTCCGGGTTGGAATATATATTCTTTTCTTCGCAATCGCACGATGCGCGAGTTTTAAAAAAATTTTTAATCAAAGCATAAACTTTTCATCGAATATTAATAAATTTGTCTGGAGGCGACGTGATTTAAGAGTGGACACAGGCGGAACAACTACTGGTTTTATTGTAATATATTTCACGCGTGGCTCCTGTATTTAATCAAATAAGCATAAAAATGCTTCTCGGAAATTTTCGTACTCAACGTCTGAATATATAAGTATGCTTTAAAAATTATAAAATATGCATCTTTTGTTATTTTTTTTTTTTAGACCTTTAGAGCTTTACTTTATAACCATTATTTTTATCTTTCAAGAACACAATTGAACCAGTTAAAAAAATAAGTTTACCTCTAGCAATTTCAAGGTTATCATTAAATAATATAATAAAAAAATACCTTTCATGGCAATGACACAAACAATCAAAATTCTTCTCAATCATCAACTCGGCCAGTCGTCGGCAAATTAACGCGAATAACTCGAGTTCTCGCACAGACGCGTATCATGCCATTCTCTTTCTCGCTCCTACCGTTTAAAGCCGTCGTTAACGTCGCCTCGCTCGTTTCCTACCGCATTCACCGCCACGTTTAATACTCGCGCTCGGTCGCTCGTTCGCGTCGCGGTTCCTTCTTTTCCGAATTATGCTGACGAGTCGCTCTCTCCCTCGCGCGTGAACGTAAAAAAACGTACAACTGCTCTCGCGTACGTGGAGGCGGGGAAAGGCCCGTTGTACGTTTGTCTTGGTAGGATGGGGCTGTAAAGCGGGCCTTTATGCCGGCCAATATGTGTATGTGTGCGTCACGGCTCGATGCGCCGACGGACCGGACGAGGATGATGCGCGCGTTATGCAGGGTCGTGTGCGACTTTTCAGATACATATACGGGCCCTCGTGGATTTTAACATGAGTGCTCGGATTCTTTTATTGGGCATCGCCTACCCCACACTGCACCATTGCCAACTCCTCCATTAGCCTTTTTGCGCTCGGTTAATTTCCGTCGAGCTTCTGCTCTTGGTGTACGCGAAAGCTCTTACTTTTATACAAATGACGATTCTAGGATGTTTTTGTGTACTTATAAGAATCTCGTATGAAAAGACAATTTCTAAAAGATATCGCAATGTTTGCATTTGGAGCATATATATATATATATTTTCCAGCATCCGGTTTCAGTTATCGCTTACGAAAATTATTAATCGCAGTAATTATACGCTATTGATAAGGGAAAAATGCTATAACTAGGTGGAATGTTTTAATTATAAAACTGATTTATCGCCGCGCAAATTATACTCCAAGTTACAGTTTCCCTCGAAGAATTCATATTTCTCCCAGGCTGTTTATTTACTTAACGATTTAACTAAATGCGCCAGAGGAGGGCAAAAAGGTAAAGCAAAGTGAACGAGACCGAAACCAGTCTAGCGAAGGAGAGCGATCATTGGATCGATATGCATAGGAAATCATAGAAATTGGATTATTTATCTGAACTTATAACAGTTAAGTCCGCTCACCTAATCCTGCTATCCCACTTCTTCTGCTCACCTCTATGCGGAAGATAACAACATTAAACTAAATTATTACCTTTAATTACCGAGCAGCCTTAGATTATTCCGAAGCATCGTACCTCCATAGTATCGCAAGTGTTTCGCGATGAGATACGTTGCCCGTATACAAACGTTGAAAGGCTTTGATTAAACCTCCAGAGCACGAATAAAATTTCGACGTCTGATAAATTCCTTTGTGACACACGTCGCCTACTGCGCAAACAGCTTTATTTTCATTTTTCGCCTCAATAATTCTACCCCTTCATCGCATAATTACGTTAAATAAGAACGCAAATTACGCGCGCGTCGAGTCAAACCGACGACGCAAAAGGAAGTAAAGAGCGCGCGCGACTCTTCCCGTGTATAATCACGAATTTTGCCGCGTTAATCAGCGGTTGAAAATAACCTCTAGGCGCGAAATTCAGTTCTCTCTCGCTGTATTTTCTTTCTTCTTCTTTTGCGTTAACTCGATATTCAGCACTCGCGATAATTCGCGAAATAAAAGCACGTGACGCGCGCCGCGATGAATATCCCAACGAGGACATCGATATTCCGTTAAGTCTCCCGCGGCGGCACGACGACGACTCTCTAAAAATCTCGGGCACGCGATCATCGCTCGCAGCGTTGGTGTATGAATACGTGTGTGTGTGTGTATATATATATATACACACACACACGTACTCAGGGCGTTATTAATTACGCGTTTTACTGAGGGGCTCCTAGGCCTTGTGCCTTAATGAGCCTGAGCGAGAGAGGCCGGCATTATGGCTTTGTTTTATTGCCGGGTTGCTTCGCCCGCAATGCACTTTTGGATTCGCTTTCGTTAAGCAACATTGGCGACTGCACGGACGACTGTAGTCGTTGCAGCGGCAGGCCAACTACGTTAATAATTACCCAACTGAGGTAATAATTATAGCTCCTTTTTTGTGCAACGAAACGTTTCTTGTGCCGTTCGCGGCATGGTCATTATTGCCTTTAATATAATACTTTATCGACTAATTAGCGAACGCGAATGGAGAGTAAAAGTTTTATTTACTTTGAAACTTTAAAAAATATCCGTGTGTTATATTTTTAAACTTATATATAGCAATTTTGCAAGCATTTTTTTAGCATTTCATTTTTATGACTTTTTGTTGTAGTCCATTTAATGCTCATTACCTCCTTTTTTTGAATCCTTTTAGCTTGAAGGAAAAATACTAATAGCAAATGTGCTACAAGAAAAAAGAGCATTTTACGTAACTTGTTCTGCAAAACTACTCGCGAAGCAAGAGCTACCTGCTGAAAATAAAACACGTAAAAAGTATGTTTATCTTCATATTATGCAATAAATATGAAGAAAAGGAATGAATAAATTCAGGCACACGTGTCTGCCGCGGAAACATTTGCGTATCTTGAACCAGTTTTGAGTTAGCTTAATTTTAACATGAAAAAGCTTGCGACATTACAACATATATAAGCAGTTTTACTGTAAACCAACTCCTGGAAGTGCTTTTATCCAGAAAACTCGTAGATAAATGCTCTAGAATTCTTTAACATTTATATATACTTTTCACAAGAAATTATCATCTCACCTTGCTGAAAAATGATAAAGATAATTTTCTATCTTATATATACAAATGTAACCACGCATATATATACATATAAATCTGCGCTCACTCGCGTGGAATCGAGAACCCGAAGAACCACATTTCGAGGCAGTTTTCATTGGAAAAATGCCAGAAATTACGGTAATTTCCAAATAGAAATGTTCCACTCCGAGCAAGTAAAATTATCTCGACGGAATCCTCTTGGCGGCATCACACGACCGCGTCCATCCACGCCGACGGTCTTCGGGCGGCATCGCTTCGCGCGCGGCGATAAGATATATTTCAGGTGCATTCTAGCGATTTATAGCAACGTGCTACGGCAGGTCCGTGGAGCCATTCCGAGACTGCGCGCGTCGATCTCGCGCGCCTATCAACGTCTCGCTTTTATAGATCGGAAAAATTCGCGCATTCCCCTTGGGGCGAGTCTAATTGTTATCTTCGGCTTTATCGCCAACGGGAGGAAGATGGAAAAAACTTTAATTGAATTAATGGATAGATGCGGTAATAAAGTTCAATTAATTATTTTCAACGAGCGGCAGAGATAATTCGTTTTTGTAAATGAAATTGTATAATGCCCGGTTCGCGTCATTTTTGCGCGCCAGCAGGTTCATATTATCACTTGCACTACGTAAGTGTTAATTAAATTAATCTGCAAGCAGGTACTTGCAATTATAGTTAATTATTCTAATTTGTTTGATAATGTTAAATAAATATCTGTATAATGTATATTTATATATGCTTTTATGGCAAACACATTTATAAACTTTTTGTTGATTCATATTGCATTGTATAAAAGACTGCGTTAAATTGAATGCATGTTCTGCATAAGTTATAAATGTGCGTTAAATTTGATATAATTATTGCAAAATATAAATTTCTGTACAAAATATGACATTTAATTAACATTAAATTTAATTCATCCACGTAAAAATGCTTATATGTTTATCAACTTTGAATTTTCCTTTCAAAGTACCTGCTTATCTCTGGTTTCTGGTGTGTATATATATATAAAATTTGCTACCGCACACTTTATGCAGTTAATGCTTTCCACGCTTATACTTACATTTATACGTATCCTGTACTTGGAGTGACATCGTAATCACAATTTTCAATATTAGTCTGCAATATGCAAATTCACTTAGTTTCACTGCAGTTATAATGGCATCCCATCCTTATTTGCATATTATTTTGAAAACAAGAAGCTGTAACAATTCAAATGAGAAACTTGGCAAAGTTATATTTCTCTTGACGGCATTACAATTGTGATAATAAATAATTTTGTGATGACATTTCGATTTATGGGGTATGACTAGATGAAAACTAATCTGCAACGGAGAAACCTGTTTTTTCCCCACCGATCGCTATATGCATAACGTGTACACGTCTTGCGGTACAGGGTGTAATAAATCCTGAAATGTCTTTCACAGTAGGTTGTCTCTTGACACAAATGATGTGATTAACATTTGCTTTCATCGACCTTGGATATTTTACTCTGAGTTACATCTGTATTTTTACAGTTACACTCTCCCTACGGGGGTTTGATTTCATTACGGTGCATCGGATACACATTATATCATTCCGAGACACCGCCTGATAAGTTGCAGCCAGTAGTAAAAATGATTCTTTGCGCGTATCACTTTACGATTTCTTTTTCCATTAGATTTTTAAATTTATTCAATATCGTACTAATGCTTGCTTCATGAATAATAATTTTATATATAAATATATATACAGATAGAAGCTTAAAATATAATAATATTTTATTGTTATTTTCTACTCTTGTAATAATTATGATAGCTTCTCCTCTGCACACGAGCAAGCTCACCTTACGACAAAATAAATCAAGGCATCTATTTGCGGGAACAGAATACTTTAACCGCAGCCGACCGTCTTCTTTTCATTCTCTCAGGATTTGCAATCCCGCAATTATCCCCTCGAATCGAGCATAAAGACAGATCCTCAGATTTCGAGCGATAAGCGTGCGCGTGCAACCACGTCGAGAGTTAAAAAAGGAGGAAAAGCCCGCTTTGCTTCGGGCAAAGCTCGCGGCACGACTACAGGCTGCAAAGTCGTATATACGTCCGACTGGCTTTCTCGCGCGAATTCGATCTCGTGGGCTGTTCGAATCTCATTCTGCACTCGGGCGGCGGCGGAGAGAGAGAGAGAGAGAGAGAGAGAGAGAGAGAGAGGAAAAAGAGCGAGAGATGTCTTTTGATTTACGAGCGGTTTCTGCTCCTAATTAGAATTCAAAGGGGCCCTGCAAGCGCGCAAATAACGCGCGAGCGCGCGACCAGGTGGCGATGACGCCCGCGGGGAGGCGGCAAACGCACGCGCACTCGCGCTAGGCACTTGAAATATCCTCCCGGCTTATCTCTTTGTTACATCTCGCGATTCCGTCTTAATTCTCTTTTAATTTCTCCTTTAGCGGAAAGATTAATGACGGGAAATTCCGATCTTACGCGCTTGTATTTATATATTTGTATATGTTCGTGGCGAGCCGGTGGAGCCGTAAAAATTAGCGGCAATGATTTTGAAACGTTCGACTGGCTATGCGCGCGGCGAACTGGCTTGCCGGCCGAAAAATTTCGATGAATTTATGCTTTTATCCAGGTTGTAAATTATTGCGCGTGTGCATGTATATATAGCTTCGCCGGGCCTTTTTTTCCACGAGCTACAATTATCTTAATGCCTTTAATTAATGTCTGCAGATAAAGAATTCGAATTTAAATTTTTATTAAACGATCGCCTTGAATACTTTATATGTTTGGTCCTACCTCCAAGAGGAAAAAACGTGAATCTGCTTGTTGACGATTCTCGACTCGCTTGCTTAAGTAATAGGTTTACAAATTTTTTAGATTTATGTATCTAATTACATGTTTTTCTATTAGTTTATCTACGGTAACAGCTAATTTATTTTTACACCAATTATATATACCTATACTTGATTTTTTGTCACGTCTGAAGTATACTAGAGAAAAATAGAGTAGGTATCTATTTCAACAAATTGCAGGAATACGCAAACTTGGAGAATTTATATTAACCAACGTATTTTGTTGGACAATGTTTTACATAACTTTATTATTAATACTTTATTCTACACTTTTATTTATGCCTCAAAAGTCCTGCCATTCTCATTCCTTGACGACTTGACGGGCTAAGCGTGTGTATAAACGCACTGGCGGCTCGTTCGCCATCTTTCTTTTTACTGCACGCACGCATATATACGGCCCATAAAGACAGGATTTTACGATTATTGGTACCATCACGTTCTCAGCTCTGCGCCGACTATACGAATTCGGTTGATTAATTGAGATTCTTTCATTTCGCGCAATTTTGATGAGTTTGAATTCCATGAATTCTAGACCCTTTACATATATAGGCTTTTCCCCCGTAGAATGAAAACGGTTTTGATGATTGCACCATTCAGTGGGTACTTAATCTATGAAATCGTCGAGAGTAAAGGTGCAAAAGCAATCACCTCGCCAAGTCATATTTAACGAGGGTAATAAAGTATTTTTAAATTCCAATTGATATGACTACAGTTTAACACAGAGAAAATTAAAAAATTTAATGAAAACCGCCAAGTAAATTTTACTTAAGTTTAAGAAGTCGTAACATAAATTGAGCATGAAATAAACTAAAATACTCAATCTGAAAATTATTTTCAATCACGTATCGTAAAGGAGTAATATAGTTAATTAATGGTATATATAATTATTGATTAAAAGTCTACATGATTTTGGGACTTACATATATAACCATAAATTTCAATTAAATTTAAAAATACCTCTGCACGATAAATTTTCATTGGCGTTACATTAGAATACAATCACTATACGAATTGAATAATCATATTATGTAACAATCTTTTTCTTACTATTTTATTTAAAATATAATAATTCTTAATAATACACTAGAAAAAATATCTAACTATAATAATAAAAAAATAAAAGAGCTCATTTGATTTTACTTTAAATGAATGTTTTAATCAACATAAATCTAATAATATTTTAAATTAGATATTCTATATAGCTGTATATTTCGTGCAAAACATGATTTCGAGGAAATAATTACTAGGAAGAGTGTCATTTAATCGAGTAACGTAAAGAGCAGCAACATTTTACCGGATAATGTATTGAAATTATAAAATATCAAAGATGCGAAGCTCATAAAACGGGTGCTTGTTATACGTGTAATCTCACAAATAAGGAGGAATCGTATAAAATTCCGTAGTGATAAAACTTCTAAATGATTCCAAAATTAAACTTCTGTAAAGTTACACCAAGGCTTGATTTTATTACCAGTTGATATTGACAACTCATGTACACGTATACAGTTTTACCTGCCGCCTTTATAAATATTTAAATCTCAATGTTTATACCCCAAGAATTGCGCTTAAATCTTGGACTTGAACCTTCTTTCTTTTTTTTACATATATATTTTATCCTGTATCATAAACTTGAAAGCACTTAAAAAATCCGGCAAAGGTCAAAGAATTTAATTATTCACGCATGTTTGTTTTTTTTTGCCTGCTTCCAGAAAGGTGTGCAAGAGCTGCCGGTGCCCACGAGAGGAGCACCAGCGCAGCCCTTCGGAGCAGGGCGGCGTGGTGGGCAGCCCTGGCCTCGCGCCCGGCACTCGCATGCCTATGGCGATGGGCGGCTTCCAGGGTGGCGGTCCAGGCAGCCCTGCGACTCCCGGTGTCGTCACAACGCCGGGTGGCAGCGTGGTACCTCCGCACCAGCAGCCACCGTCTCACCACCAACCCGCCATGCGACCGGACAGCTTCGAGAGCCCAGTGCATCCAATTATGCCCGGCGGTGGTGGCATACCACCGGTCGTGCAGGACGCCCTCGTCCAGCAACATCATCATCAGCGACACTCACAGAGCGACGACGACAGTGGCTGCGCTCTGGAGGAGTATACCTGGGTACCGCCCGGACTTAGGCCAGATCAGGTTAATATCGTCTTGCCTTCTCTTGTTTACTATTTTATTAAGTAAATTCTCACGATGCTGGTATAATTCATTGGACTCTTATTGAAAGAGTAGATAATTTCTCTGTATTGTGGATGCTAGTCAAGTGTATAACTTACATGCAATCCGTACATTGAACAATAGAATAAGCACGGATATCATGTTCTGAGTATACAAGCTGACTTCTACAGTTGTATTTTTTTTCTGAAAGAAACAACCTTTTTACGAAAAACAACGATTTTATGAATATATAAGAACTGAATATAGCTAGCGAAGACATTTTTTTTGTCAATCTTGAAGAATGCTATTCTATATTGATTACATTCAAAATACATCTAAAGTAATAAAAATTACTATAAGATAGAAAAAAGTCAAAGTTTTATTTAATTTCAATTACCATACAATACCATTTGTACACATGTTTTCAAGTGTACATATAAATATATTTTTAAAATGAGTACATCGACTCCCAATGTTACGGATAGAATTTTTATTTTTTTCTGAAAATAAATAACCGTAGTTTTCGAAAAACCTTTTATATCATAAAACTTTCAATCGTGAAAAGTAAAACAAAACAAAGCTCGTTATTTCCAGTTTTTTTTTTATTTTGTGTTACATATGTATCTAACTAAATAATACACGTTTTAGTCATGAGTTTCTCTTCAAATTTTTAAGAATAAATTTAACAATGAAGACCACTATTCTTTTTTTATCTTCTAAGCTTTATGATGCAACTCCACATGTATAATTAAATTAAAAAAAAATTATTTAAATTAGCTTGAAATCTCTTTATATATCCTATATAAATATAGTACATGGCCATTCCTGAATAAAAATTGAACAGTCAAACCCGATCAATAAGAAATTATTTTGCTTTGAGCAACGAGCATAGTCCGATAAAAAGAAATAAAAAAACAAACAGAAGCTTGAAAAATATTTTTCGACCCCGTGGTTGTTGTTTCGATTCTGTTTTCTTATGTAACGTTGCGAATACACAATTGAAAATAATGAATACCAGGTATTTCCAATAAAACTTTCGATTGCATGGTAATATTAAACTCATATTTCTATATTATAAAAAAATTATTTTTGAATTATACAATCATTTTCTACTTACTTAATCTAACGAGGTGCAATAAGTTATATAAATCTATTTTCAAATTTGCAGAAATAAATAAATATACAAATAATATTAAATTCAAAGTTCACATGCGCCGTCAAAATCGCGAAGGATATTTAAGAGCCGTTCGTGACTGTTTTAGCCAAGTCAAAACTTTCTTAATATACAAGTTAAATCTACAAAGTAATGATGATTACGGTAGTTCAGAATGCTGCTCAAGTAAACGCATCAGTGACAAGACGTAGCGGCGTGAATTTCAATGATTTTGTGGGAAATTCCAAACTGAACTTTGAATACGTAACATATAAAGTCAATGACTTCAAAATGGAAATGGGCATATTGTTTTGTTTGACAGATTATATAAAACTATAGTAAAAATATCAGATTTTATTTAATTTTCATCATTCGGGATCCACTAAAAATATATAAGAAACAATGAAACATCACTTGAAGCATTTCGAAACGAGTTGGCAAACTCCAAACCATATTTCCAAACTTGCGATCTTAAGATATATTTTTTTTCTAAATAGCCACTTAATAGCAGTACTCGAATCTCTCCGAGCAAATATTGTAACGCGCTGACCACGCGCGGGGAAACACGACCGACACGAGTACTACACACGATCACGAAAAACACCTGTCAAGAGCGCCAACGCGTTGGCTCTGCCCACCACGGACGTGTTCTCTCCCTCTCATTCTCTTCACTCTCTCTCTCTCTCTCCCTCACGGGCTCCTCGGCATTTGAGAGGCCGTGCGCGAGTGGCAGGCGTCGAATTTACATGAAAGGGAAGTGCCTCCGCGTGCGCGCGCTCACCTCCGCCTCCTCCTAGACGTCCGTTAGGCTCTCGAGACGAGCTACATACGTGATGCTGTAGAATGAAAAAAAGAAAAAAATTCTCCGCTGGAAAAATATGTGCCGAGAGAGTGAAAGATGTTGAATGAAATGCGCGTGCGCGGGGCTTGCGTGTTGTGTTTGCTGCTTGCCGGCTTACGCGCCAGGAAAAGTAATTAGAGAGGTTCTTTTTTTAGCGGATCTAAGGGATGACGAGTCCGAGGTAAAATAATATACTAGGCCTGTGTATGCTAACGAAGTAGAATTATTATTCATACGAAAAGGGATAATGGTTAATTATCAAATTGTAGAATAATTACAATTTTTGCAATAACAAACTATAATAATACGCATTGGCAGTTCGTTAAAAATATATTAACAAGGAACTTTCTAAATTATTTTTCACGCAAAAGTCTTCAAAAATAGATGTATTTTAAGATTCTATAGTCAATAAAGAATTGTAATACTTATTAAAAAGTATTGAGTATACTTTGTATTAAAACTTTTTAAAAAATAATGTGAATATTAATAAGAGATGATTATACCACGAAATATGAATGAATCTAAATCCTGCCTAAATCAAATCGTTCAATATACAGTCCGTTCAAAAATATAATCCGATACGAAACAAGTTTATAAAGTTCTTTCGATACCTCTCAGTTTTTAAATGACAGAGACGATTTATCAAAATATAGATTGAAATAAATGAAAACAGTCAAAATGCGTTAAACTTTATGGATATTTTTATTCTCTTACTTGTTAAAAAAATAAGATATATGTACTACTAAATAAAACAACTTGATCTTGACTCACAAGCAGTACGAAAGTCATATACGACTCCGTTGACGTTCTGAATTCTGAAAAATTCTACAGTCAAAATTTACGCTCGCCATTTCTCATTCAACCAAATTGCATTTTACTTACTTTACAACATGCCGGACATACACCGCTACGATTGAAAGCGCCCAAGACAAAGGTCGAGATTGCGGAACATATGGCAAGTGCGGTCACGTTTCGCGTATATGTACACACAAACCCGAGGCTGCCTCGAAAATTTGAGTTTTTGCGCAGCATACGTATATACATGTACACACAGTATACACATAGAGATCTGTGCGTACACGGCATCGCGCGGCCCGTTACACACACATACACGTGCGAAACGGCGGGAACGAAACTTCCATACGTTCAGGTATATACGTACATATTCTCCACTTGTACATATATAACATCCGTGCGGCGGCAAGTATGTCAGGTGCCCTTTCTTCCTGGCACCTGCGGCGCGCTGCGGTTGTTGTACAAGAAGACGCGCTCGCACGCGCGCGTATGTACAATACTCATATATATATAGAGGCCGGAAGAACCTCGCGAGGTTCTCTCTCTTCCCGTTTGCGACGATAGTATACGTATGTACGTATATATGCCGCCTGGTCATAAGTTATTGTGTAGCGTTCGGCGTCCGCTTATTAGATAATGTAATGATTTCGCTCTCTCTCTCTCGCGCGCGCGAGTGCAGCCCTCGAGATTCATTGCTCTTTGTGGCCAGGGCTAAATTATGGCGCGTTACACAACGCGAATCGCATAGTATAGTGTGTAGGCTGCAGCAGCGTTAGAGAAGTGTTCAGCCGCCGCAGCCCCGCCAACGCCGTTCGTCTTGCGATGGATTTTATGGGGCTGCGAGAGTTCCGGTGTGTCACGGCTGCTGCTGTCTGATAAATTCGCTCGATCAATTGTGCTGCTCTCTCTCTCTCGTTCTCTCCCTGCGAGAGACGCGTTAATGATGCCGATTTACAGGAGGCACGCGTGTGTGCGTACATGTGCATATACGTCTGTGCAAATAGATACGTGGTGAGGAGCATGCGAGGATCTATCGAACTTTTTAATTTATCTCGCAGAATGCCGTCCATTATTAACGCTCAATTATTTAGAATTTATAAAACATTTTTGCTCGCTGCTCGTATCGGCTGTATCATTGATCAGTAATATCGCTTGCTTATAGAAAATAAATTACGACAATTTATTAGGGCTGCATGATTAAATCAGTTTTGCTTGTAAAATTTTCTGCGTCTTACTTTTTGCATTACTCACACTTTGCGTCGATGAAAATCTCGTATATTTATGGCTTCACTTTTTAAATTGCGTGCTAGCAATACTTTTTTCATTATAATATTCACTTCCTGTATATGAGTATAGTAAATGTTATTATAAAATTGTTGTTCTTAGACTCACTTGTTAAGTACGCAGAATATTGATAACTGCAATGATATATTTTATCAGATTTAAAATTGTTTTGCAAAGTCAATTAACAAAGCATTTATACTGTTTAGAGTTTTGAAAGTTAGGCCATATAAATTTACACTGCATATAGAGTGCTATAGTTATAAGTAACCTCCTTTGAATCTCCATACAAATTCAAGACAATAGTTGACCCGTTCTAAATTCAAAAATCATATTATAAACCGTGAGAACATGCGGGATACACCCGCGTTTCTCTAGATGTAACAATTTAGTTTCGCCTACATGAATATATCTTTTAACAAAAAAGAGACGTGCAGTTATTATAATGAATTAACGTAGTATTCTTATATATTCATAAAATCATATTTTTCTGCAACCTCATCACGGTCCCTTAATTATGCAAAAAAGCATCAAACCCCGGCTAATAATTTTCTGAAAGTACAAAACGAACAGAAGATGTATATATTGTATATGAAATATCAATCGCATAATAATTCAGTGGGGAGGCAAAAGAGTACAGAGAGAAAGAGCATCATCTCTCTGGGCGTAATCAGATGCATAGGGTATATAGAGAGAAAAGGAGCATATCGAGTACAAGAGGAAAATAGCTACTCACGCTATATAGCTACATATGTATAAGGTGTGCTTGCATCGTGCCCGCAGGTCCACCTGTACTTCAGCGGGCTGCCGGAGGACAAGATCCCGTACGTGGGCAGCGCCGGGGAGCGGGAGCGCGTGAGGCAGCTGCTACAGCAGCTACCGCCCCACGACAACGAGGCGCGCTACTGCAGCGGCCTCGGCGAGGAAGAGAAGCGCGAGCTGCGCGTCTTTGCCGGCCAGAGGAAGCGCGAGGCTCTCGGCCGAGGTCAGGCCAGTCAGGTACGATCTCCCTTTTATTTTATCTTCTGTTCTTCCCTTTTTTTCCTATACATATATATATACTCTTTGCCCTGCAGCTTCACGCTCCAACGAGCGGGAGCGCACGCCCTGTGTATATACTATCAGCTTCCTCGTTGTTTCGAGACGAGATCGCGATGGAAGACGATCTTTTATTGGGGGCCAGGACGAGCGATCGACTTTCTTGCGCGGCGAGTGTTGAGCGCAGTAGTAAAGAGCTGTGGCGATAATGTCGATGATGATTTTTCGAGCGAGCTATTGAATTTTTGGCAGGGGAGCGATGTAATAGGATGAGCTCGAATTTTTCCTGCTTTGCCGTGCCGCTGAAATATTATCTACCTAGTTGGGATATGAAATATAATCGTGTCGCGAGATTCTTGTCCTAGTATTGCAGAGCTTTGCCCCTAGAAATAATTGATATTCTGTAAGATTGTAAATATAGTCATTGTGTAAATGATCGCGTCAATATTAACAGTTACTTTTCATCACATATATGTTTTGAATATTAAGTTTCATTGAAAAAAAATTCTATTTATCGTCTGTTTTTAAGCCTAAAACATTTTAACGTAACGATATAGATATCAACCACATTATGAATCTATATTTAATACGGCGAATATGTACACATTTTTTATGTATAATAATTTCATTCAAACTACAAGTTCCAACGATAATTTAGTCATTCTATAATTTTTTTATACACTCGCCTACGTACCAACGTGCTATCTAAAATATATTTATATTTCCATCAATAATTCTATATTTTACGTTACTCAAATAAGAATCATATTGATGTGATTAGCTAACTTTCAATGTCGGCAAAATCAAACGTCCTTTTTTTCATTTTAATACTAAGACTTTGAATAAGTAATGAAAATATGATTTATCTAGCATTTATGAGTCTAAATTTCGCAAAACTATAAAAATGAATGTTTTCGGCGTCGTGGGCCATACGCACTTTTAATGAAATGCCAATGGAATTTATTTCATATTCCTCTAATTTATTCTATCGGCTTAGGACCATTCGCCGTTGTAATTATGACTAATTCATCTCATTAGCAATTCAAATATGCGCCTGGGATATTTCACACACTTTTTGTGTAAAAACGTGTAAAGCCGCGATGAAACTTCTGTTTGACTTAAATTTATAAAAGTGCTAAACTTATCGAAGATTTTCAAAGGCTTGATATGTTCCGTCTAATTTTAACTTGCTACTTTTATTAATAATAATATTTAAATATTCAACAGCTCGGTATAGTATATAATTTCAATTCCTTTTTTTTAAACAGATAGAGATATTATTTAAATATTGAAATAATATTATTAAAATAATAAATTAATTTTGTTTAAACAACTAGGCATTACAAATATATAATTCTTTGACTATGAAAATTCGCGTATAATATATTCGAAGAAAATAGTTTGAAAAGCATTTCATCGAGCTGTTTATCGTTTTTTTCATCCATTCTTCGCATACAATCCTGCCGCGGGAACTGGCGAGACCTTCTTGCTTATAAGCCACTGATAAGGCTGCAGACTTTCTTTGGTCTACAGGGAGTTTCGACATAAATAATTCAACGTCTTTAAAAGCCCCAACCCTGTATGTTTGTCCGATATCCAAGCAAAAAGTTTTATTCGTTATGTTGGAAATGAAAAGCGCCTTGTTAAATAACTCCTTATTAGTCTTTTACAACTTTATCAATACCTTGTATTGTTTTGCAAAAACGCTTAATATCACTTTAAAGAAAACTGAATCTCTGTAAGATTATAGTTTTAACTGTAAATGTTTCTTATGTTACAGTTCCGTAATCTTTATATTAAACGTTAAATACACAATAATAATGTGTGAACTTTTCCCTTCGAATTTGAATTGCAATCAAGATACTCTTTCATGTACAACAAACATAAATTTTAACAACACGTTTTCAACTGCATTTTAATGGTAATCATATATTTTTTATATAATTACAAAAATTAAGTTCTATTACTCAATTAAACATAACGTTTCATAAGTGTATTTCAATAATATTCGAATTTATAAGCAATCTTCCTTATATGATTCGCGTGGCGCTTTTGCAATTAAGCATTGTATACACGCACACGTTTTTTTAATTATTAAGAAATTTTTTATATAATAAATTATTTATATATATATATAAACTTTCTATTATATCTACAAGATTCAACAAACAATTCCGCATAAAACAAGCCGACTCTTTGATTCTTTCGTTCAACTCTCAGAAAAACCTCAAAACCGCGTGTACGTACTCAAAAGGAGAAGAGCAACCGAATAAATTTCTTATAGGCTCCGCAAGTACATACGTATACGCACTACGAGGCGTGCCTTTAAAAAGTATTTCATTCCTTCAAAAGCCAAAAAAAAGATAGCGCGGGTAGATCAATCCGTCGCGATTGAGCTATCCAGCAACTTCTTGCCGTCTCGACTTTTAAGTCTCGACTGTGCATAATGAGGAAAAGCCTCTTTTGGGAATGAAAATTACGACCTGTTTCGCCATGGGAATAAACTCAGCGCTTTACGCAATAATATATATATACGCGACCTAGATGAATCGATAAAGCAACTATGTGATATATCTTAAGATATTTAATAGTAATTTTAAAAAGATAACAAAAGGTATATCATATTAAAAAAACCAGTTTTATAAAAGGCATAGCATTGCTAAGTATATACCGTTATTTCCATTCGCGATCGAAAAAGCACAATAAAAATCTCAACTTGCAAACGAAAACTATACCATAAACCTTTGTTTCCCATGAAGCACAGCTCTATATCACGCTAACGAACGCGTCATTGTACAACCCAACCCCTACGTCTACATATTATCTATCCCCAAGTTAAATCGAATTTACATCACCCGCATCGTCACGATTACCCTATAAAACGATGTGCACCGGCAGGTGGAGCGAGCACACGGGAGCGGCTGTCGGGAGTGCGGCCGCACGATAGCCCAGGGCGAGATCGCAGTGAGCGCGAGCCGAGCGGGACCCGCCGCCCTCTGGCATCCGGCCTGCTTCGTCTGCTGCGTCTGCCGTCAGCTCCTCGTCGATCTCATCTACTTCTGGCGGGACGGCAGGCTCTACTGTGGCAGGCATCACGCCGAGACTCTCAAGCCGAGATGCTGCGCCTGCGACGAGATCATACTCGCCGACGAGTGCACCGAAGCCGAGGGTCGCGCCTGGCACATGCGGCATTTTGCCTGCCTCGAGTGCGACAGACAGGTGAGCTTTGGCTTTTATTTATTTTAATCTTTGTGCGAGAGAAAATGTTTTTTATATTGCTGATGGGGTTTAAGCATCGATTGCTGTCCAAGTTTCAATGAATTAAATTTCATAAAAGATAGGTTAATGCGCGGTTTCCTTTAATCAGTGAGTTTCTACATATATAAAGAAGATTATATCATTTTTATTATGAAGAGATTTTTCATAATCTTCTTATATTTCTCCAGTGTAATCTCCGTGGTAGCAGAATTTTTGTGATTATAATAATATTACCTACTTCCGTGTAATATGAAATTATTTCTTCAAAATTCAATAGCGCGTGAATAAAAGTACCATTCAACATACTTAGACTGACCTCAAGTTATCAGCATTAGGATCTTGCGGGATTTACGATTCACCTCCATATAGCACGTACGTCTGCGTCGGAGGCGCTTTTTTCGCTCGATGGAAGGCGGAACTCGCGTTAGGCGCGGCCACGATTAACTCGCTCATGCGCGCTTTTTTCGCCGAGTGCGTTTGACGTTTCTATTGCTTCTGACCGTCTTTGGAAATCTGAAGAGTCCAGCCCAAGGGATTGATTGTGGTGTTACAGGAGAAGAAAAAGTTATACAGTGATTCAATGGACTTACGCGAGTAGAATATAAATTCTTTATACTGTATTTTTCTTTAACTCGGCTATTAAAAACAATTGAAAAATATAATATTTTATATTGATGTTAATATACTTTTATACTGACGTTTGATGACGTTTTTTATTTGTTTCATCAAGTTTCTAATTTCCATTCTCTATACTTAATATTTTAAAATACTTTGACCAACGAAACGGTTTTTCCTTTATTAGAGCCTATATATGCCGTTTCATTCCGTTTACTGTATGGGAAAATAATCAACCTCCGAAAGGTCATATAGAATGGAATTCGAAAAACTCCGATACGACCAATAAATATTTTGACCGTTTAAAATTTGACCTGGTGCAACCCCCAAATTGTATCTTTCCGCCTTTTAAAATCCAATAGAGAAGATTTATAGGTAATATACAACAACGAGAAGTCCCTGTATTTAATCCGAGGAAAAGTTAATTGCCGCTTATCGCGACATCAGGATAGAAGGCCTCTATACATAGCGGCAGTATATGGGCTCAATCGTTGGATTCCCATTTTCCGTAACGCGCGCGAGTGCGCGTTAATCGTAGATGCGTCCGTGTTCACGGCCGATCGACGGGAGCGACGAGAGAGAAGGAGAACCGCAACCGCGCCTTTATATACAGCCCGCCGCGGCGATCTTTATCTTTCTTTCTCTCTCTCTTTCTCTAGCGCGGCGCATCTCGCTGGTGATTTACGATTTTTTCATTTTTTCACTCCTACCTCTCGTTCTTCTCCTCCCTCCCCATCCTTTCTCTCGCTCGTTTTCTCGGCGCGTCTTTTCTTCGTCTTTTCTCCGCTGTCTGTCACGACTTTTTGTGTCTTTGAGATTCTCGACACCTTTGGCGCACGCGCGCCGCTTTTATGATCGATGGCCAGCTTTCGAGTGCACAGGCATGCAGTTAAAAAAAGTGATGATTTCTGGTGTTTCAAAATAAACGATAATCGCGATGATAAGATTGGTCGGAGATTACATTTCATTTTTTGAGGACTCAATTGTCGAATTGGCCTCGAACATTTTCACAATGATATATACCTATATGCAGATATCATATAAATATTAATCTTTAATTTTTTGTAGTTGGCTGAATACCGAATGTAAATGAATATTTATATGACACGAAAAAAGTATTTTCCGGTACTTACTCCACATGCATGCGATTATTTAAATGGGAGATTTCACGATAACAGTGCCATGTAAAAATTTTTAACAAATAAAAACGTTCACATAAACATTTTAAAATTAGGTCAAATTTTAATTAGACCTCTTTTTTATATCGATGACATTAACGTAGCTTCAATTCATTACGTAGACTACGTGGACTAATAAACTTTTCCTCTGCAATGTAACGTGACTTACTTTCTCAAAGAGAAAGCTTTGTACTCGTAAACAATTTTATATCATCTTGAAGTTCACATACACGAATACCTTTTAAATATATGAATATGTAATCCTTATAAAATAAATTTGAATGTAAGTAAAGAGATGTCAAAATTCCCTAATATATTATTCTCGATGATTTCGTTGCATTATCAGTATACTGATTGCATAAAATTTAAGTTTTTGCCAACTTTCATAAACAATGAAAACGAAATCCTCCGTGTAATGTACTGAATGTAATTTCTCGAAACGTCCATATCAACCATACTAAAAACTACTACTTTGTCTTATCACCTTTCAGCTGGGCGGTCAGCGCTACGTGATGCGCGAAGGTCGACCTTATTGTCTGCACTGCTTCGACGCGTCGTTCGCCGAGTACTGCGACAGTTGCAGCGAACCGATCGGCGTAGATCAGGGTCAGATGTCACACGAGGGTCAGCATTGGCACGCGAACGAGTGCTGCTTCTGTTGTGCTACCTGTCACACTTCCCTCCTGGGTCGACCCTTCCTACCGCGACGCGGTGCCATCTATTGCAGCATTGCCTGTAGTAAGGGCGAGCCACCGACGACACCGAGCGACTCGTCGGCAGGACCAACACCCGCACCACCATCATTCCCCAGGTACGTACATACACGAAAAGAGATGGATAGTTTTTAACAGACTAGGGAAAAAGACCTCACGTGGGTTGCTTATATTTTTACCTGTGAGTTGACCACCGTTCGAAGTTATGGATGTTGTACTAATTAGTACAGGGCTTATTAATTCAAATTGATTACGGTGAGATGGAGACGGAAATACGATTTCCACGCTAGCTTCAAATGACAAAGTTTTCCCCACTGGGATAATAACTCCTAATTTACGAATTAATGTGAATAATTTCTTTGGTAAAGTTCAACTATTTTAATTAAGAGAAATGTGAGAATATAAACTTACAAATTTCTGCCCAAAAGAGGATTTTATAATTCATTCATTTTATAAGTTATTCAAATCATGGTTTTATGTTAAAATAGCATTGTTCGAATACAATCTAATATTAAATTATCAGTTATTTAGTTTAAATAATATTTTGTACCTTTTGATTGACTTTGTAAAAAAACAATCCGTTATATAATTTTAGTGTTCGAGATAATCTATTTCGTTCTCGAACAATCTCGAAATCGAATATTGAAATAACCGAAAGACGAATATATTTAGCCCTAGTATAATGTAATGTACCTGCAGTTCGGATCACACGTTCTTCATCTATCGAGTTCCATTCAAATTGATCGCGAATAAAATTTTTTACAAATGTAGCTCACTGCGAGGAATGCAAAAAATCGACACGCAACTGCGCACTTGATCAGCATCCGACAGGTCGATTGATCGGAACACTTATCTCGCATTCCAGATGCTCGAGGCCACGCCTCTACACGCACTTGCAGCTCATATAGCAATACAATAAAATTAGACTAATGCCTCCTCTCAATCCAACCTATCAATTAAAAGCCCTTCTGGGAATCATCCTCAGAGAAAAAAGATACGACTTAACCGCTCTTATATCTTCTTCCCTTACGCAGAATGTCGAAACGCCACGGGGGCAAAAGCTCGGGCGAGGGCTCGCCTCGTCACCCTATCGGCTCGCCCCGGAATTCACCTCGCATGTCCAGGAAGCATCACCAATCGCCTTATCGTCAACAACAACAACAACAGCAGCAACAGCAGCAGCAACAACAACAGGTGTCGTCGTCGGGCTCGCTGGCGGGCACGCCGACGCACGCGCCTCCACCGCCCCCGGCGCCCCCCACCTCGGCGAGCAACAGCGAACTCGACGCCGGGGGCCTGCGCCCCGGTGGCCTCGACCGTGTCCTCCTCGAGAGGAACCTCGAGCGGCTGCTGCAGGAGCGCGGCACGCAGGCCGAGGAATCCAGCACCGAGCTCGGCAGGTCAGTGACTGCTGTGGGATCTTTCGCGAGAGGGGGAGAAAGGGAAGGGAGCCACGGCTTTTTCGCATTGTTCGAGGAAACGATTCATTTCCGCGAATTACGAGCGCGCCTCCTGTAAGCGCTCCCCTTCTCTCTTACTCTATACCCTCGCCCCCTTCCATTGTCATTTCGCGTTATGTAAACGTGTAGTTAGAGACGTTTTACGGCGGGACAGCGGCGTTTTTGCTGTACTTTTCAGCTTCTTCATTTCATTATCGAGTCGTTTCAGGGGCAAACGCGATTGTATTCAAATCATAATGGAAGAAACCGTTTACATATTCGAAAATGTTCGTTGACTTCTTGAACAGACATAGTTTTCGAAATATTTTTAAATTATTCCACACACTGTGTTTTATTACACATACAATATAATTATGTACATGTTGAGAAAAAAGAAACTAATAATTTTATCTCTTTTCGCATGCAGGCTAATGCAAGCGCGTGACCGGGAACCGCTGCGCTGCATTCCGAACTCCGCGAGTCCGTCGCACGCCTCGAGTATGCCGGAACTGCCCAACCTGCTGCCTCTGTCGAGCAATAACAGCCAGGGCGGCGATTTAACGACAGCCGCAACCTCTCCGTCGACCTGCGTTCCTGATTCTCCGGCGACGGACGGCGAGGGTGCAATGGCGCTGCCGATCTCTTCGTCAAGCTCCGTGTCGCCGTCGACGCCGCCTGAGGATAAACCTTCGCCACCGCCTCCGGCGCCCGGACCTTCTCACCACGAGCCCGTAACGCCGAGCTCGAGGCGCGTCCGTTTCCAAGGTGACGATCTCGTTGACGAGCCGTCTACCTCCAACGGGTACACGAGGAACCACGGCAGACGATCGCCGGTGTCGCCTTGCCTACCCAGACGGCCGCAGCATCATCAACAGCATGTGCCCCGGTCGAGAAGCCTGCAGTCCGACGACATGCCCGGCTGCTCCTCTTGGAGTGAGTATTGTTTACAGGATTTAAACAAAAATCGTATTCATTCAAATTTAAATAAACACTTTATCTGAGTATTTAATGCATCAGTCGTGTAAATATATACTATACAAAAAAGAGATAGACTTAAGATTGACACCTCTATAACGATTGTGATTGATCGATTTGAAATGGACATATGTAAAATTTAATTGACCTACGATATATACATTGACACTTTTCGTATATCTTAAAAGCAAACATGTAAATCAAGACACAATTAAACGTAAAATTGAAAAAAACTGACAGTACATTTTGTAGGTTTTAGATTTTTCATTATATAATTTAATTTATACTTTTTATCTTAGTTTTGGTCTACAGTTTATCATTTAATATCTTATTCATTTTTTATGGTATGAACAATTATTAAGAGAACGTGTATAAGTGTTACAGGAAAATAAGTAAAAATTGAAAATCTATGTAAATAAAAATTCAAATCTTCTCTTATTGGTAATGGTTTTCTATAATTTACAATACTTAAATAGGTATCCTGTTTTCTTGGATTTTATAATCCAATTATTTCTTTTACTACTTACATATATAAATAAATACACGGTAGTTATTTAAATAAAATAAAATCAATTTTGACTCTACATCAAAAAGTCAACTAGAATCCAAAAGAATTATCAATCAATCTATAGCAAAGTTTTTCTTCAAATTTTATTTTATATTAAAATTAATATTGAAATTCCATTTAATTTATAATTCTATTTCGAATTCAGCTCGTGTATAGATTCCTCTTAAAATGAACTCTAAGTTATCTCTGTTTTGAAACAGACGTACCGAACAAGTTTGTCTTCTATCAAAGCAATATGTTGTGTCTAACTTGTATAGCTTGAATTCTTGAAATACGACAATTAAATAATAAGCTTTTCTACATAAAACTAATGAGACTTGTACATGCACAGACACACACATGGGCCCAAGGACGCGAGCCGACGACGAAGAGAGCTGCTGTTCAACTTGCAGCTCCTCTAGTAGCTCGGACGATGCGGAAGCGTACGCTCTACCTCCTCGGCGCGCTTACGGTGGTGTGCGGCTCGCGTACGTACCCAACGACGCGGTGGCTTGCGCTCGACGGCGCTCTGCCAGTGGGCCCAACACGTCCGCCGCGGGATCCGGCAAGGACAACGAGAAGTGCGTCATATCCTGATCGGAAGCAAGGCATAAGCAGCAGCGGCTACGGCTGCCGCCGTTCAATCGCAGTCTTCCGTCCCGGGCGATCGGGTAGATCTAAACGAGATCAAAATTGCTATACACTTGGACGCTTTGTAATAATAATACTGTCTTCGTCGATTTTTTCTTTATTTTGCGAAGCGTGCGCATGTTTTCCATATTGCCTCGAGAACGCGGGCTGAAGTAATAAGCCGTTGACAATATTACATGCGGTTGGAGATGTTTTTGTAGCGTAAGAATCTATTGGTGATTCGCTTCGCACAGTGTTCACCGTTAAAAGCAAAGTTTATTGCTTCGACAGAACTCGTGCGTATCAGCTTTTTCAGAATATTATAACTAAACAGCTATGCATGGTTGCCGTGTATAAACTATTGCATCCACAGATCGCTATTCGTTATTTGTTTCTGCGTATAACTAGATTTGTTCAATAGCTATTGCAACTTATTTTCGTAACCTGAAACAAATCTTAAATATGATATAACTTATTTTTGAAAGATACTCATGTTGTACATTTTAGTATATATATTATATATTCAGTTGCATCGATCCGTTGATAAAGTTTTACAAAGAAACTGTCGGTGTGCAAAGTGTCTTAATATTGGTAATATTAAATACGCACCTTGTCTACCTCGTGTACCTATAGATGGACGCTTATTCATTACTAAAAATTATTATTAATCGTTACGAATATTAAGACACTCGCACTGTGGCATAATTTAGCTTTATTATTGTCGTCATGAAAAAAAAATATATATATATATGAACGTAACGTAAAACATATCATACATAACGATAAATTTATTCTTTTAAGACACGAAATGAAAAGAGCATCGAACTGTGAATACATTTAAAAAGATTTATTATTATAATTTAAATGTTGTGTTATAAAATCTATGTTCAATAGTAAAAATTACAAATTGGCCACGATATCAAAAAATAAATGCCAATCGTATAACATTCAAAGTAATAAACACTTGACCAGGACAAAGACATGAGCAGTTGTCAACAGAGAAATATTTTTAAAGGTTTTTAAAATGTGTATTATGCACAATATAAAATTATAACATATCTGTACTGTTACATATCCTTGAACTATCTCTTCCTATTATTAATTGAAAGATAAATGTCTTTATTTTAACCTGACATATATATCTAATGCTGTATGTACAGTAGAATAATTTATCGTTTTAAAAACTCAAGTAACGCTTTACTGAATAGTGTATGAAAAACCAGAAATGATCCACTTTTCGAAGTTGTCTTGCCAAAAGGTTGAATCACTGCCCCATGCAAAATGGTGACGTTATCGCTATTTATGAGTTAAGACTTCGATAAGGATGAATTCCTTTTTCTATAACTGAATCATAGTTTTAAATTACGAATATGTAATTAAATAATGAAATAAACATAAGTGATCGCAATTGACTAAAGCCATATATTTATATAATTAAAGTACGTTAGCGACGTTATGTACTACTAACTGTAAGATAAATGTATAATTTATAGAAAGAAATGATTATTATTAATCTAGTGGGTGATTTTGTTACAATTCGTTCATTTATATAACAACTTTACAGAATCACCTATAAACAAATGCAAGAGTGTTTTAAGAAACTATCGATATAAAAATCCTATTTATTATTTTATTTATATATATACATAATTTAATTTCGATAGGTTCGATAATTTATTAATTACTCTAATTAAACATATAAGAAAAACTGTGTTGTCTTTGTACTACATCGAAATTACGTATAGCAAAATTTTGATGTTTAATTTTTAAAAATCAAATGAGAAAAAATGATAAACGAATTGATTCGAAACGATTCTGCCTATTCTAAAAAAATTTGATAATTAATAAGAACTATTTAAAAAGTATATTCGGAGGTAATTAATAGATTTGTTCAAACGATCATTTGTATAGGAACAAGACTGTATTACACTTAATTCTTTATAGGTATTCTAATGTACAAACTCGTATTAAATAAGAAGTCTCCCTTTAAGACACAGCTGTAAGCACATTTTTTTTATCTGAAACTAAGATAAGTGTATATACTTTTTAAGATTTTGCGTACTCATTAATATAATAGAAATTTATTATATATGTACATATCACAAATACGATTAGAAATTTGTAAGTGACAAAACGACTCATTAATAATTAAAATGATATTTTAAAATTGTGTGTGTATGTAATTTATTTATTTACATCTCCATATTTTAATACATTTATGCCTATCACCTTTTATATGAAAGTAATTATTCATTCTAATGACAATCAATAGCTCTGGAAATTTAATCATATTATTAATTATACATCAATTTTGCAGTGTAAATAAACTTTAAAAAAAAATAAGTTATAAAATGAAGTATTATTATTTATAATAACTCCAAATTTTGCTAACAATAAGATTGGAATGAAACGAAAAAGTTTGTAGGTATTGAGAACATCGTATATCGAGAAAAATCAGACCTAATTAATCTTGGTGTTAAATAACATAAGGGAAAGTGAAATACCGATAATAATTTTCAACATAAAAACTTTATAGAAAATACTAATAAAATAAACCAAAATTTGTATGAAAACTTATTATATATTTAAAAATTAAACTTTAATATATATTTAAAAAATAGCATCAGTAAAGTGTAGGAATCGTGTCTACATTGTTGATGGATTATGTTTATTTTTCATCATAAGCACATTAAAGAAGACGCTAAATAAATAACTAAAAAACAATTTCGAGATAAATAATTTTTATATAATCGAAAATATATTGAAATTGTAAAAAAATATATAAATAATATATAAAATATTTCTTTTTAATAAGCGCATTATAAATGCAATCACCTAACACCGTAACACGAAAAACGAAATTATTCCGGATTTGTCTTCAACGTCCAAACTTACTTTTGACACTATATAAAGTCGACATTCTGTAAAGAATATGATTTTATCAATAAATGTTTAGAAATAAATTGTATTAAGTAGTATAGAAGTGTAGGATTTACAATTCTCTAACATATATATGGAAAATGAGATATATAAGTGCTAATTGAAATATTTAAAAAAAAAATGAAAATTATTTTCATTCCCTATTGCCGTCAACCAATACCTATTATTATCATGTGTATTTCCAAAGATGAACTAAAATTTAAATAATTTTTTTTTAATATTTGAAAATATAAATATCTTTTGAGTTAATAGCTTCAATTGATTCCAAAATTATTGAAATCTAATTAAAATTCTTTCTTTTATTTTTGTATTAATATGATATTAATTGATATCTTTACTTTTCGCAAATAACTTAACATATATATGTTGCTTTCTTCCGTTTTCTCATGATATAAGGTGCCTTCATTTGTAAATTGTTTGAGTAAATATTGTGCGATGATTCTCGAATCTCGATATTGCATATCTTAATCTCAAATTCTCAATCGATAAATACAGCAGAAGAGCATTTTAGTCTAGTTTAGGTTAGGTCTAGCAGACGGCAAAGCTAGCGTCATCGTTATGTCTGTCTAAATATGTCAGTGAGGTTGTTTTGCGCAATATCATAACATAACAAAATGCCTTCGTGACAGTAAATATTTTTATAGAAATTAGTAATAGAGACAAATTATATTATTTTATTAAATCTCTTTAAGTAATTGAAGTGTTCATTAGAATTAAAAATGTCATTATTCTCGTCGACTTTTCGTGGAATAAATTTAAAAAATCGTGTTTTGACGTTGACTTTTTCAGGTTAACAAAGATATTTCATATTACATCATTAACAAATACTTTAAAAAGCACTTTGATTAATAATGATTTATTTGAAAAATTTCAACAGATCAAATCTACTACCTATCAAATCTCGCTTTTGTTCCAAAATGTGAACCAACAAAATCAGAAGACATTGAATTATTCAAACAATTCATAGATAACTCTGGCAGAATATGTGTTGTAACTGGAGCTGGGATATCTACAGAAAGTGGAATACCAGATTATCGTTCAGAAGGTGTTGGATTATTTGCTACTAGTGATCGCAGACCAGTTTCCTATAAAGATTTTTGTGGAAGTGATAAGGTTAGAAGGAGATATTGGGCAAGAAATTATGCAGCATGGCCACGGTAATTTATTTTATAAAATGTTATAAATATTTCTATTATTACAGAAATAACTAATATATTACAGAAAAATTACAATTATTTTATAGATTTTCAATGTTCAAGCCTAATTTAACACACAAATGGTTGAAAAATATGGAAGATGTTGGAAAAGTAGGCTGCGTTATTACACAAAATGTAGATAATCTTCATATAAGGGCTGGTAGCAAAAATGTTATCGAATTACATGGAACTGGGTATAGAGTTATGTGTCTTAGTTGTGATAATAAAATTAATAGATTTGCGTTTCAAGAGATTCTGAATCAATTGAATCCTAATATGAAGGCTACATCAGAAGCAATTCGTCCAGATGGTGATGTGGATTTGTCACAAGTACATACCAAATTACTAAAAATACAAATTATATCTTGAACATAAATTTCATTGAATGACTTCTACATTTTTATAGGAACAAATCGATGATTTCAGAATACCACCATGTACAGAATGTGGAGGAATACTAAAGCCAGATATTGTATTTTTTGGTGATAATGTTCCTCGAAATATTGTTGATCAAGTAAAAAGTGAAGTTGAACAAGCAGATTCTCTTCTAGTTCTGGGTTCTTCTTTAACTACTTTCTCAGGCTATAGGATTATTCTTCAAGCAAATGAAGCTGTAAAACCAATAGCTATAATAAATATTGGAGAAACTAGAGCAGACCAGCATGCCCACCTCAGGATTCATGGTAGATGTGGTGATGTACTTGAAAAATTAAGTAAAAAAAACTCTTGCAGTACAAACTAAAAAAAAAACTTTTAATCTGTATAGAAAAATTTAAAAAGTATTTTCATTAAGCCATATTAATAATTCAATATGCAGAAAGAGAAAAATTCATAACCCATTTAGTTAATATACGTTATATGTCTTTTCTGTTTCTGTACTCTGAATTATTGTGCTTTCGCTTTAATAATTAGCGAAGGATGTAAAAATGTTTATAGTATAAAATGTAAAGAATTATATATTAAGTATATTTTAATACCTCTCGAAAATAACTTAATTTTGAATATCAGTTTAAAAATAAATTAAATTATAACTAACAAAAATTCTATGGATAAATTTTATTGTTTAGTTTGAAATAAAAAATATGTGTGATAATTTTCAACTCAAGAAAAATAAATGTATTTTAATGTTTTATTTATTTTAAAATGATTACAATTTTCAACAATTAAAACAGTGTACAATAAAAGTATTGATAAATATTTTTATTTTCATATCTTCTACAGATATTTTATTTTTAATGTTATTACATCTATGTACAGCTTACAAGTGTTAGACTGTCATCATTCTACAACTTTTAAACTTTTAAAAAATATTCTTAAAGACTAGATATCACGTCAATTAAGATTTATCCTTAAATAAACAATATAGTTTTCAATAACAACAATGTAATTGCACTTAAAAAATTACGCCTGTTATAAACTTTTAAGAATTTATCAATTATCGTAAATAGTAAAGACTCTTTAGTATAATTAAAATACGAAAAATCGAAATTGTAAAATGTTCTATAAAATTCGGGGATGGTAGGAAATAGTTTTTTTATACATTAAGAATAAATATAATAATTATATACTTTGGTAATAGTATGTAAGGAAGCACTCTATAAAAAGCTATTACTCCTATCACCAAGAAATTGTTTTCATATTTGAAAATTAGTAATTCTTCACAAATTTACGTTATAATGACTTTAAACTGTTAAATTTTATTTTTTTATGAGAAAACCAGTCACTTCTAATATCGTTAAATTGCATATCCTTGTAAAACTGGAATTTAAGAATAAATTTATAAATTCACTTAGTAATTGTTAGCACTCAGGCACAATCAAAATAAATCAATCAACAATTTAATCACTGAAGAAATATGGAAAAATTTAAAAATACAATTATATCGAAGCAATCTTTCATCACTTTTTTTAAAAGCAATACTTTTAAAAATATGAATTTGTCTTATAACAAAAAATAAGCTTGACCTATAATCACTAAGTTGTAATATGTAAGATAGTCAATGCAATAAACGCCCTCTTAGAGATATAAAATTATTCTAAATTAGGAAGGCCACATAGGTGCGAGGTAATTAATTGTGTGCTTAAACTATCTATCTACTCAAACAGCGTCATTATTATAAAAAAAAAATAAAAATCCGCTCGCTAAAATACTATTGCTGAGACTCAATAATATAACGGTTCCGCAAGAACCTTCGATAGACCCGATTTTTTATTTCGCTGATTATCATTGGCATTATGCTACGACGGTATAAAAACTAAAATTAGCCGCTGCGTGAAAAGAAAACGTCATGATTTCCATTCCGCAATTCGCACAGAGTACCAAACACTTCATTACAAGTTCAGCGGCATTAATGGCACATACTTGTCACTTGGCTGAAACTTGTACTGGGAACATACTCGCTCCCATTCAGCTTCTGTGTAGCCATTTCTGCAAACAAATGTATTCATATATTTAATTATGAAAAACTCAACGTGAACACACAAAATAGCTATCACCATTGTTATTGTTAAAAGCTAAATTAGTATTAGCAGTATCCCAAAAGTGTTAAAAACATTGACACCTTTTTAAAATCGTATTTTTTGCAATTTAATGTTAGAAATTTCTATTCCAATTGTATGCATTTTATGTATATGAATAAGTCTACTGACCTAATATTTAAAAAATAGAACCTAACAAAAAATGCATGCATATAATTGGATATTGGCCAAAATCATACAAAGTTATTCACCACTTAGAATATTGCAAAAGTATTAAGGAGATTTCTTAGCCAACATTCAGCTATATAAATGCAAACATTTTAGTATTGTTGTCTTATTCAATTTTAAATTTTTCATCTTTCCACCCATCTCCATCACCCATCACGTAAAACGTTCGTTAAGTATATGACAATTAGCTAAGAATGGTATGATCAAATTATTTCTTGTAAATAATAAGATGAGTAGTCGAAAACACAATTACGAAACCCCTTCACCAGAAACACCGGCATCGGCTGAAAAAAATATATTTACAATGTAAATTATTTATCACTGTGGCTGTAGGATGCGACGCTTCTTCGAGATCAGCTGTTGTAACCAGGTATTAAAATCCTGTAAAATTGTATTGAACGTTGATCTTGGATTCCACTCATTTTTCATAATATACTTTGGAGATTTCCGCCACTCATACTTAGCGCTATAAAATATTCAAAGTACTCGCTGAAATATATACTGTCACATATAAAATTTCTCGTTCGTTTATATATAGATGCATTATATTTATTTGCTCACGAATACGTGCACGAATAAATATGTACCCTCTAAATTTGTCGTCCGCTTTGCCATTAATTCGCAGAGTGGCAAAGTCAGAAATCGACGCCCAGTAAAAACTCACCTCTGCCACTGGGAGCAGGGCCGGCGCTCCTTGAAGCACGTGACCTGTATGACATTGAAGAAGAGGGCGCCGAGGGTATTGGCGACCTCGGTGTTAATGGTCTGCAGGCATCTGCGGAACTTGGCGTCGCAGTCGCAGTGCGAGCGCGTAAACGGCGAGGTGTTGCAGATTCCGTGAATGCACTGCTGCGGTGCTATTGTCAACGCGCAGTGGTCGTGCTCGCGGCAGCAGGCATCCTCAGCCGCGTGCTGGCCTAGGTCCTCGTACGACTTGGCGATATTGCCCGGACCGCACCACTTGGTACCGGGGTACATGATGCCGCCGCCTGGAGACTGGTTCTGCGGAAAAAATCAAACACTGATCATTTTCTTCTACTCAATGTGTGTTTGTTCGGTGAATAACTTGAGATATACCAATCTAATGAAAATATTTCCAGATTCATGAAAAACGCTTTACAAGGCTGAAACTGACGCTTATTGATTTTCTTTTTTGCATATGCTAGTATGTAGTAGTCATAATGCATTTTACAAAGGTTAACATGTACTAGTCATAATGTATTTTGCAAAGGTTAACATGTACGAGTCATAACGTATATTTTTTATCGTGTCAATTAAATTATGTTTTGCTATAAAGGAGTTGTATGATTCTACAAGGAACCCACTCTTAGATGTTTAAGAAAATTAAACAATGAATATAGAATTTATATTACTTAAAGGTAAAATAAAAATTTGTATTCGATCTTGCGGTTTCAACGATTTTTAGTTTGTCTTAAAACTCTTTTCTTTGTTTTTGGAAGCTTATAATATTAGCTAATCATCAGTATCTGCTTTTCCTGAAACTTTTCTATACTTAATTTTCCATATAAAAATAAATGTACCGTTAAAACCGTATCACAAGACTGTTTACGTACGGGTTCACCATTATTGTAGAGATGTGTCATTAATTAATATTCTTAGGTTTCTGATAATTTTAAAAGTAGATTTTTTACGGAATTCCTTATGTATATGCTATAATTGCTGCTTAAGTATATATGTAATCACTTTATATGATATATAAAGTCTAAATAATTTTTAACAAAGTTTCAGTTTTTTAATTTTTATCGTTAAAATTTTTTACATTAAAATTGTTTGTATTATATTTGAAAAAATCTACGACTACGTATACTTTTCACACATTTATTCACATTCAAATTTGAAATTTCGCATAAAAGTATCTATACGCTTCAAAATTGAGAGTTTCTTTCCTCGCATATCCTACGGGCACAGTTATTATGCAGTCTAATAAAAAAAACTGCAGCAACAACCACGTCATCCGAAGAGACGCAAAAAAAACCTTCTAAATCTGCATAAATCAAAAGATAAGAAAAAAGCGAGAAAAAGTAAAAAAAATGAGTGTACCTTTCCTTTTCTGCGCGAGGCCTTGCAGGTCTCCTCAAGATCAGCAACAAGATTGTTGGAAATTTGACGGACCTTCTTGGGGTCGGAACCGAGGACCATGCGTTGGATGGTTCCACGGTCGTGATAGAGTGCGCAGAACGGAGCACCGGCGTTCAGCTCCACCATGCGCGTCATCGCCAGGTCGGCTACCAGGACGCTTGACTCGACCTCGTTCACGCTTGTGACGGCTAGTATCGCTGCTATGACCAGTGTAGCTCGCATCTTTAAAAGAAACAATGACGAATAGTTAATGGTGATATTGCCAATTTGTCGAATTGTATATTAGTCACGCCTCTTGAAAGGATGATCTTAATAGTTACGTTTTTCAAACAATATTTTGACAATTATTGTAACATAGCATCATTAGTTATCTATTATCTTTATTAATGTTATATTTTATTTTTTAGTTGAAAAATAAGCAAAATTTAATTTGGAATCGGGTTCATGGCAAGTACCTACACCGTATCATTCTTTATTCTTACAACATTTAATTTTTAGTTTTTTAACGATTTTAATTTTATTTTAGTCAAAATAGATATCGACATCTTGTGAAAGGTATACTGGCTATAAGACGGATAGCGACAAGTTGTTTAAAATTTGACAGTTTTAAAGTACTGTGCAAAGTTTTAGTGGAAGAGTAGTTCCGGTAACTTTGTTATTGTCTTATGGAAATCTACTAGATTAGCAACTACGTAAAACAAATATAAATGTCAAAGCGTTATAGCTTTGAAATGTCATACAATTATTAATGTACCTGAAATTGCCAAATTCAAGTTTTTTCAATGTATAATATAAGCACTATTAAAAAATCAGAATAAAAATAAAAAGAAATGCCTTCTTGATACTTGTTTCAGTCAATACTGTAAAATTTTATTATTTTGATAAATAAGTATTTGTCTTAAAATTTTGAATGAGATTTTAGATCAAAGTTTTTTACTTAGGTCAATAACCAAATAATTGATAAAATATAGATATTACTCAATAAAAAGTATTAACATAATTAAGTATGGAGTTTGGTCATCAGAAATACACGTATTCTATTATAATGACGAGGAAAACATTCCTAAAAAACAATCGGGATAATATAAACCTGATATTTTTATACATAAAATCCACAAGGCATAGCCTCATTAACATGAAAATGAATTTTATATGGGATAAATTTAAATATTAGTACCTGATAAGTTTTAAAATACAAGTTTTTTTTCTCCACGTGATTTAAAAACTTTTTAAACGTTTTTGGCACTTAAAAAAATTCTAACTGAAATCTTTTTTTTTTTAAATAGATTAACTGTTTAAAATAAATAAATTATAATATTATTAAAATAGCAAGATAATGAAGCTATGGTACATTGTTGTTACTACAGCATGATGAGTAAAATCAGCCTTCGAAACAATGACAATATAAACGACTCAATTAAATCATTGAAGTTCATTACAAAATAGCTGATCGCTTTACGGCCTTTTAAAGACCTAACTGATGGTAGTATAAAATAGATCTTTAACCACTAGAGTAGAAGCAATCAACGTGATTTGAAATCAATAAGTTTTTTTACAATTGACTACAGAAAATATCGTTTCATAAAAATCGAAGCTAAAACATTTCCTCGATAAGACTAATATTGACGTCTCCTCAAGTTGTCAAACAAAATCTAAACGAATGAAGCACGATAAAAACAAGAAGACACGCGAACGCAAAAAGCCCTACGAGGAAAAGCAAGAAAGATCATGGAAAATAACATCAAAAAATGATTCATATTTGTAGTTGCGCCAGCGGATGGCCATTAAGACTTGATCATCGCTAATAAATACAATAAAAGCAAACCGGTGACGTAGAACGCGCGAGCGTAGAAGATGATTCCGTATAAGACGCACGGTTAACAATGCGACAACAAGTGCGTCGTCATCAGGATTCGATGTTTAACCAACTGTCGCGCATAGATGCGCTTACAAGAGAAGACAGCACACGCGGGCATACAGTAGATGCATGCATATACATATACGTGCGATTAGCAAATCAAGAGCGGCGGGATGTAGTATATACGCGTGGTATGTATCTCGTTGATTAACCCGCGGGCGACCCGCTCGGCTACATATTATAAGCTCCCAACGAGCCACGCAGCCACTTGTACGCCTCTCTGTGTACTACGTGATGTGCACGCTGGTGCTAGATTGGATAAATTTCCAAAGCACATCGTGAAGGTGACTGCGCGTGGCGCACTGCCGGCACTTGCACTTTTGCGCGTAATCCTGATCACCTTTCACGCTCTATGACACACACGCAGGTACGCATAATTCAATCGTTGTACGAGGATTTCATTATTACACGTGCCTTGTCGGATTCTTGTACATTGTACTGGCACGTATCGCTCGTTAGCATATTCGCCTGAGAGAGAGATTTACGAGAAGTACATACAGGATATATATATAAGTTATCCGTGAAGCGCATCTCACGTGAGAAGACTCGGTTATTATAGGCATATAGAGCTGCTATACCGGTGCCGCTCGATACCTTTCTTTTCGGTATCCTTCGGGCGAGGTTTCATTGTTCCGCAGGCGCTGTCCGCCGAGTGTAATTTAATAGCGATGGCTGTGCGATGCGGAGACTACGATAAGAGTAGTCGTATATGGTGATTTTTTACATTTAATTATGATTATTCGAGATACGATAACACTATTTTTTTTCGTTAAGCAATGAACACAAGGGTTTCATTGAATTGAAGGATACTGCAATAAGTTTGAGTTATAGAGTTCATTTACCTACATTTCCGTAATGAATAGATGGCCTTTACATGGTTTCGATGAAACTGATGCAGAACTGATAATAGTTTTACTATCTTTTCAATAGAATTTTCTAATTAACATTCTTTTAAATACTTTTCATAACTAAATGGAAGCGCGCTTATAAATTTTTATTTTCAAACAGTGGACGTTTCTATAATTACGAACCAATTATTACAATAAAGATTTGAGCGATACGAAATTAAAGTATTATTAGTTTTATTATAGTTCTAAGTTACTATTATGATACACAATAAATTTGTATTTTTTCCTATTTAAAATAATGTAACAAGTGCTTGTTGCATAGTAGATAAATTGTCACCATATTTAAATGAATTATAATTTCAGTAAAAATATCGCAAAGTTTTTTCCTGTGTAATTCATGATAAAGAGATTGAATGTTGTATTCCATTTGCTTCTATATTTCTGAATTTTTCATATATCCATATAAAAGAATTATATATAAAATTATTAACGGAAGTTCGATAAAAAATATTATGAACAGAAATATTATTCAGTTGGTAATAGTAAAATAGAGTTGTATGATATACTGTTTTTATATACGCCTTAAAATGAAGTTTTTCTTTTATTCATACCATCTTTTTGAAAAGCGTTTAATGAAAGATTTCCAGATTCTATAAGAAAATATAATAATTCCACGTCTCCTTTGCGTAATAAAAAATATTTTAATTTGATTAATGAAATTAAGTAAATATATTTTTTCTTTTTAAAAACAGATGATTATATTATATTATCAGAAGAAAATTAATAGATATCACTCTTGATTTTTTTTTTATATTTTAGAAGAATCATAATCCGTTAATAAAATCTTCAAAAAGTAATTCGAATAATACGTTTGTATTTTCTCATATTTTTTTAAATATATTTAGTTTAGACTAACTGCATTGATTATTACTGTTCAGAATAAGTGTACTCATGTATTTCTTGGTAAAATAAATGGACCAAAAATATTTCTTATTAGGAACCAAAAAAATTAATATCTGTTATATACAAAATATAGGCAGGAATATAGGTTTTAACTTATAACATTATCCATTGAACTCATTAAAATTGATAGAATGTATACGATTATACAAGTTATCATCAGTACTACATTTTATTTAAATTCCTTATAAATTAGTTTTTCCAATCATTAACAGCAATAAAAATTCAACAAATATTTTGCATTATAAGATGTATACGAAATTATTGCAAAATTACTCACAATAGGTCATAACATTTTAAAAGGGATTTCATTACAAACTAGATTGCATAAGCCAGTTAGAGTAGTGTTCCAACCACTTTATAACTAATAAAGACTGTTAATTATATTGTTCTTTTTTATATCAAATTTTTTAAACGAACGTTATAACGAAACTGCTTTGTTTATCATTTGAACATTAAAACTATATTATATTTTAACTTTTCGTGAATATTTCCTTAGGTTGATGATAGTTTAACTATTATTTATAAGAAATAAAAACTGAATAAACTTATTTATTAAACAATTTAAGGTAAATTTTTTATTATGGTTACACTTCTTTGGCAATATTTATTTTTTTACTATATATGGTTAACTGTAAAAGTTATTTTAAAATTTTCGCTTTTTTTTATTTAAAATAAACAAACTTCATAACATCTCTATGATATTTAGAAATATATTTTATTGATATTTTTTAGATTTTAAATTTATAGCCTAATCACATGTTTGTTTTTCTTTTTTTTTTTTAATAAGAGAAAGATCTCAAAAATTCTTGAACCGATAAAATAATTCCCTGATTAAAAATTTCGTTAGTTTTTGTTAAAACCTTTCTTATTAAAACGTTTTTTTTTTACTTTGCTAACATCAATTATATGAGATTCTACCTTTTTCATTGACATAAAAAGAAATGAAAAAAAGAAGTCACTCACCATGGCTTTACTTAATTGAACACTTCAAGAGCACTTCCGAAAAACAAAATCACCACTAACGACGTCTCACCGGTAAAATATAGGGTCCTCGGCACGGTAGTCCTGCGCGCACTCACGTCGCGAATAAGAGTGATGCCGGAATATACTTACACGCCGAGCGAAGTTTCCGACGCGAACATGCGCGCGCGCTTATCCCGATAGCATGGTGCCGGTGGCGGGGCGAACGGACATATCGCCAACGTCGTCTTCGTCATTTTCTTTGCCTCTCCTTCTCAGGGTTGCAAGGCTATACACGCACCAGCTGTGGTAAACGACGCTTCGAAGGCAATCCACGCCGGTCGACCTTTCGCGGCTGCCTCTTCTTCTTCTCTCGTGCATATGTGTATATAAGTACGAGTTTTAATGTATGTATATATACACATCGGTTACGGAAAAAGTGCGTGACCGAGAAAATACATTGAACCCGCCTCTTTCGAGCCGGCGTTTCCGAATGATCTGCTCCTCGCGCGCTGCGAGGCCGGCGAAGGACGAGCATATTTCTGGGTGACGAGGCGTAAAAATTGCGGAAACGTGAATGAGTTGTCCGCGCGATTCTTTTGGCTTTATTATACGACTAAAGATCATTTAAATACTGATAGCGGATTTTTATTGAGCCGTTGATGACGCTTTGTCAGTAAAAACCTGTAAGATGCCTACTTCTTCAATCTCTGAAAATTATATACGCATTTTTTCTGCAAGAGTATTCAACGAGTTTCATCCTGTCTAATTCTGTAATACTTAGAATTAGAGGCCTAACACTATGTCTATATTTTATATTGATTCTTGAACAGTGATGTTTTGTTTTTGCAATCTTCCAATGGTAATGTTAGGTACAATTTATTATGTAGGAAATCAACAATGGTAATCACGTTTAATGACACTCTCGGCATAATGTCTATTATTTGCTTCGATTATGAAGATCCGATGTTACTGAGTATATATAATAAATAGATTCTAATGAGACGCCCAAGACTGAAAAGATTATATAGGATTCATAGAGCATGCAGGAAATTTTTTTTCTTTCATCTCCGAAGGTGAAAAAAATAATTAATTTTACTCTATGACTTGCACTTTTGATGTGGGAATTCATTATATTTGAGTTATATGTAGCAAAGGTATAATACAAATGTTGCGCGGTAATGGAGAACAATAAGATAGCGATCTAAAAATTGTGTAATATAGAAATAACGAATTTTTTAAAATACTTCAGGCGAGAAGTATACCGCATCCTCTTACCTGTCAATAATTTAGTTGGCGAAATTTAAATAAAATCAATACGAAACAAGATGTCTATTAATATTTTACGAGAACTATTTATAGTCAGAGAGAAGAGTTATACGGACGCCCCCCTTGTGAATTGGATATATGGGTCAATTATTCGTGGTTCCCCAACGCGAACCTTGCCACTTGAACCTGGACCAAATATTATGCGCTGACTACATCCTGGAAAATTTGCTTCGTGCGGTAACTATAAAGTGATTCGCGCAACACGATCATAATGATTTGCTTTTTTTCTAATTAACTTTTCTTTATTCAAAGCTGGTATTTATTTAAACAATGGATTATAAAAATATTTTTGGAAATTGTTCGTACACAAAATTGTAATTATTAAGTTAGCGTTTAGAAATAAATACGCTACATCGTTGTTTTGTAAGATTCCATTAACTATATATAGTTTTCTAAAACCCAATTAATAAATACCTGCAACCTTGTAACACTCTCACACAATATGAGATTCACAAAGGCTTTGTAGTCTACTCGCAAAAAAATATATCCACGAAATAAAAACATATTGACTATAGTAGCAGATTAATTAAGTTAATTAAAAATTATTTAAAAACTTCTTTTTAGGAATCTAATTTTGACTCGAGGTAACGTATGTAAATGTATGCCTAAGGCATCTCAGCTGAAATTTGTCAACATGTTTGGTAATATTTTGACTTTTCTAAATAACAAATAAAGCCGTAACCCTGAAATACAAAGCAGCATTCGTTATGCCTGTCCGTTACAACGCACGCGGCTAATACGAAAGAACCGAAAAAGGATGCGACTTTAGTACTGTATCCACGCGAGAGAAGAAGAATCCTTTGTTCCAACGACTGGAAGCCGTACATGGGCTCTTCTCTTGCGCCGTGTGTGGATGTATTTCGCAAAATGACTATATATGCGATTGATTTGACGCCTTTTTCAGGCCGCGCACGTATAGAACAGAAGTTTCCTTATGCTTCTTTCTTGTCTCACTTTTCGTGCATAAAGCTACTCGGCGTGTATATACAGCGGATTTATTCTATTTTTAAATTTCTTGAATAAAATGTTACTTTTTTAGTAAAGATATTGATTTGAATTTTTCTCGAACTGTGCATTCACAGTGATGAAAATAATAACGAGAGTCAATGAAATACACGGGAAAAAAATCTTAAAGAAACTGATTAAAAATGCTATATTAATTAACATTTATAACATTTTATTTGGTTTTCACGTAACCAAATGTTATTTCGGAAAAAATTATTTACGGAAATACAGAGTAAAACCGTAGAGTGAGATAAATGATAGAGGCGACGACCAGAATAACGATGAAGTAGTAAGATTAACGATAAAAATATGCAAATTGTTGTAATATATTTTTTATTTTAAAAAAGAGCAAATATTTTGCTTATTCTTATTTTACCACGCTATAAAACATATAGTTGCTTTGTTACTAAATTGTTTTGTAAGAAATATTTTAGCGAATACCTTTGAAAATAATAAATCACTAATAATTACTTATAAATAAAGGAACTTTGACATACAGATATATTTATCGACCTCGGTTTTTCGCAATTAAAATATTAGGAATTTATGAAATACAAAATTTATTACATGTCTTTTTTGACATTTTTTTAAACGCATATCAGTTCAAGATATGGTTTAAATATAATGATTGAGAGAAACAAAAAAAAAGCTGATTAAACAGCATCATAGTTATTGATCAGTTTTCTAATTCTTAAGTTTTATTGGAATTTCTTAGGGTAGATATCGAAAGTATGCAAGTATCAAAAATGAAATCTTTCTATAAAGTCTCATAAATCTGTTATATTCTGATAACCTTAATGGGGTTCCATTAATCATACTGACTGTTGTTTGAAAAAACAGTTTTGTCAAAGCATAAATTTGTATTAATCAAGAGTACTATAACATTTCTTTCTTTAAATTATTTTTCATACACATTAAATAAAATGTTACGTTTACAAAAAATATATTGCCAATATTACAAGAATTTTAAAAAGTCTTTATATTTGCTGTTTCAACTTAAGGCCCACTGCAATTTATTTAAACTGTATTAAAACTTCGTAAACTACTTGTATTCTTCAATATTGGCGATAATATTTAATGAATCAATTCTTATAAAAGTTAGATACATGAGACTATATTTACTTAATTTATATACAGTTGGAACTACGCTAATAGAGCCGAAAAAGTATTCGAACTGTTAATAATTTATTGGAAAATCAATTATTTTATTCTAATTTACAAATATACATTTTGTTAAACGTTCAAAAAACAAACTAAAAGTGTTTTGTTAACACAAACTGTTGATTATTATACTAAATAAAGTGTGTATTCATTAAATTTGAAAGTAACTTTTAATATATCTATAATTATTTAAATAAGAAATTTAGAGAAATAAATATTTTAAAAAACGATTAATTTATTGCAAAAATACCTTAAAACCCATCTTTAATGTGCTGCTTTCAACCATTGCAACGATCGTTTTCGAATTTGCAAATACATACAATGCCTAACGAAAACAAACTGACCATCAACTGATCATCACATCGAAAACAACAGAATTCACAAAGTGCCGCTTGTACAAATGAGCCGTAAGGTCGCAGCTGCGCCGCGCGTTTCCCACTTCCTCTATATACCGAGTATATATATAATTGTAATCAAGCTCCACTTGTCAGTGGATACATATATACATGCAATGCACAGGTAGGCGATAAACCGCGAAACGGAGCGTATACGTAGCACAGCAGCCAGGCGTGCGCGTGCCTCTGCTCACGTTCGGCCGCAGTGGCGAGGTTACGACTGCCGCCTGTCGTATAGGGGATGCGCGAACGAAGCTGTTTTCGGGGCTCGAATGGTGTGCGGCTGGGTGGGAGGGGGAGCTTAGGAAGGCGAATGCACGGTGCACCGTGTGCCGCAGTGCACTGCGCATTCCCACTCACCCCCGGCGAGGGCGCGATTCGATTCCGCGGTTGTATGTATGTATACACGTATGAAACGTGGATGTATGTGTACCACCTACGTGGGTGTGGATCTGCACGTGCGGTTCGCACGCGAGGGTACTATGGATAATTTCAAGATTTATCCAGAAAGTTAGTTACAGTTCTTTACTGCATTCTCTCCGCGTATATGTAAAAAAAAATATTATAGCTCTCCCGTTATCGTTGGTTTAATTACAAAATTTCTTGTATTTATTTATTTAGTTTGCATTGTTTTTATATAAATTGAAACTAGCTTGATTTTTCCTAATAAGTTAGTACTAAATTAGTACAGTCTAGAAAAGGCTGCAGAAACGGGATTACGATTTCAAAAGAATACGAATGCTTCGAAGAAGTTGAATGAGCTTAAACTAGTTTAATTTAACCGAGAGAGTGTCAAGGTTCTATATTATTTATTTTTTAAATTTCTGAAAAAAGCCTCTTTTTGAAATTGTATTCATTTAAATCTTTTTTCAGTATTAAAAAATATTCACTCCACCGAAAATTGTGCAAGTTTAAAGATAAGCAATAAGCATACATTGTTAAAATCGTAAAAAATTGTAAATTTTTTGTTGTTTAACATTAAATTTTCATAAGTTTGGATAGAATGAATATTTTTAAGCCCGTGAAAGGCAAATCAAAGTTTAAGATTTTTTTAGAGATCAGTGTTGAATATCGTGGCTCCCTTCAAGTTTGTACATTCAAAACCAATTTGTATTATAGAATATTAATAAGCGTTTTAAATATTACTTCGTAATGCATGTTATTTAACTGAAAATAATTTATTTTCAAACATGCAAGTTATTTAAAATAATAATTCAATTATCTCTACAGCATTATAATTATTTTTAATAATTTTACGAAAACAAATAATTTTACACAAAAGAAGATTATGATATAAAATAACTGCGGTACAACTACATTACTATTTTTTAATGTAAAAAGCTATGAAAACTTATATTGTCATACTAATAAAAATGACTCTAAAGCTACTGCAGATTGACTCATTTCCTCCGTTATTATGCTAGTCCTAGACCCATTAGTTGGACCTAGGTAAGCTTAGTTATAGCCTAGTTTTTCACTTCATTCATTTTTCAAATTAAGCCTGATTGAAAGGATTTCCGTCATCAGAATCTGTCTTAGAAACTTTTCCACGATCAAAATTAGAGTAAAAAAAAGTATAAGCAATGTTTTAAAAAAATACGTCTTTTAGAATATGGTGTCTTGTGTACATTGATTATAAATCTGCATCACGTATATAATATATAAAATTTCTTACGCGAAATGCGTGTACACAAATCACAGACTATATTCATCTAATCATTTCATAGTCGTATGAATAAAGATATAACACGCACATCGTATATAAATATAGCATAATAAATATTTTGGAAAAAAATTATTTCGTTTAAAGCATAAACCAATTAATATACATTCTCCATAGTGTTGTTCAAGTAATATTTACTTTAGCATAATTTACAGTATAACAATTAGTATTAAATTCTACACACTTACTGTTCTGATAAGAGTACTATAATAATCCAGTCGATAAAATAAAAAAGAATTGGTCACAGGAGAATAAGGTCCAACGTTAAAAATCAATCAACAGCCAAACTGTCAATATCAGGTACAATAGGTGGAAATTCAGACAACAAGACGTTCCTTCGTAGCCCTAGATTGTTCCATACACAAACGCCGACACGCCGACAGCGTTAATGTAGACACGCGTGTGCGCGCGGCTTCTGCTCAACGGTCGCTGCCGGACTAGCAGTTTAAACGTGCCGGCGGGATGATTTATCCGTACAACACACATTATCTATACTGTAACGCGACTCGCAAACTCGCTCTCGTCGCCCGGTCATACGGCGGTCGCCGCGGCAGCAGGGCATTTTATTAAAAGGGGAGCGCGCTATATTTTCCGCGCGTGCTAATATACGCGCCCGCGCGCACGCAGTGTATACTATTTACGCGAGCTTTTCATTGCGACGCGGCGGGTGTCGAATGGAAAAGGATCGCCTGTCTGCGCGCATGTGTACATATAGATGTATGTATACAAGTGAGCAAGCGACTCGCTTGTATTATCGAGTCGACGCCGATGGCTCGCGATCGATGATAGCTGATCCCGACGATGTAAGGCCAGGGCTGCTGCTGTTCCATTTTATTAAATTTTCCTGCTGTCTGGAACACTGCGTGTGCGCATGTGTGAATATATGTTTTAAACGTGGACCCGGATTGTTCCACGTGAGTTACATAGTGGAAAATCTGTGACGCGCGCATCTGTTATCATCAATAGTGTTATTGGCAGCTTTCCATACTATTTTTATTAAATTCTACTCTCTAAAATTCAATTTGTGAAAAATCTATTTAAGATTAACTAAAATTGCTACACCAAAACATGAGTGAATATTCACTAAGAACTAGTGACAATCAATATATCCACTAATTCAAATGGAGAACTTTCACTATTTTAAACACTGGATGTTTCTTTATGTTTTCACTAAGCGTTAGATAATATTTACTATTTCATTAGTGAATATTGATTAAATTAAAATCAATAGTTTCAATTTTTCACATTTGATTATCTTCTTATCAATATATTTGACCATATTCATGTCAAATATTATACCTAATTATTAGTGGAATATACGTAAAAATCCACAAAAAATTCCCTCTAACCTGTCCGAAAAAATTACGAAAAAAAGAATTGAAGCACAACTCTGAGAACTGATTTTCCTTATTCTATAAACAATATAATGCAGGAAAAAGATGCAGAAAATTGCCATTCATGTTTTAAGCTTCGTATGTAAAAGAAGCGGCTAATCATTCTTTTTCCAATATGTTATAGATATTAAATGATCTCATAATAACAGAATTTGTTTATAAACTAATTGTATAAATGAAATCTAGAGAAAATAATCATTCATATCTGTTTTTTTTTTAATTAAAAAATGTTTATTTTTTGCACAGTTATCAAAGTTCAAAGTTGAACATCGGAAGTGCAACGAAATACATGTATACGCAACCAAACAGTCAATTTTAAGGATTAAACTTTTTCCCTAACTTTAAACGTTGGTACTTTGCAATCAATTAATATTTTTAATTTTTGAAAAAGTAAATGGAAAGATATTTTCTTAAGTTTTATTTTCTATTTTTAAATGATATTTAAGTCTTTTAGAGGTAAAATGGTAACCGTTTTTTAAGGCTTTTTCCAAATAAATACTTTCAAATTAAATTACTTTGGATATGTTATTCATAAAATACTCTGTACTTTATAAAATGACGTCTATTCAGTTTAGACATTTTTTTATACAGTAACTTTTATAATTTTGTTTGTCAAACGCGAGAAGAAAACTTTAAAGAAATTCTGCTAGTTTTTTTGTTTGTTTTTTTTCCGAATTAATGTATAGACCTTTTCAAAAGTTCACAATTGATTAAATCAGAAGGATTTTTATGAGTTTTTAGTATGGTTGTATAATCATTTAGATAAAAAACACATTCATATATATTAAAAAAAAAGTTATAGTCAAATTAGAAATATCCGCAATATGAATTTTTCGGAGCAGTAAAATATCTATAACTAACTGCAACGACTTTAGCCACATTTTGATATTGAAAAATAAACTCTTATCCATATAAACATGATCATAATATTCGCTTGACAACATCTAACCAACATAAGATTTGACGATAGTTGACAAATAAAAAATTGTCACCATAAAACAATTGTTCAATTCATTTAATGTCAAACAGTTTGTGTATTTATCACGTTACATTCTACTCTTTGTTATTTTTTATAATATCAATTACATAAAAATATTAGTAGTAAATTTAATTCTGAAATTCATGAAAATAATGACTTTTTATTGGAAAAAAAATGAATTACTATGATTGTTTTCTAAAATTCAAAATTATCTATTAACGATAACTACTTCGTTAAATGACCGAAGTCTGGATTGAAATTCGGATTGAATAATATTATATTTCATGTAAGATATTTAGGAGAACTCATTTCTATGCTTTTGTTATGTCCTATTTTAGATGAAAACTTCATGCATATTTCTCGTGTGTAAATTTTATCGAACAGTAGCCCTCAAGATCAAGTGTAGTACGAGTGAAGAGAATCTTATGAGCACCTACTTTTTGAACCAAAAATATTTCTCCACAGCAACACATATTCGTCCTACCATCCATCTGCCTAAGGTAAGATAAAATAGTATAATATGGAATATAACTATTACTTATTACATTTCATTATATAGTAAATTAAAAAAGAAAATTTATTATTTTTATAGCGACTTTAATTATGTGAAATAGTAATTTTTGTTATTAATAAAAGCAGTTATAAAAATTACTCTTTCAAATAGTAATTACAATGAAAATCTTCAAATTACTATTTAAAACAGTAAAAATACTTCATTTTGAATGGATCCTAGCTATAACCAATTTTCTTGTAAAAAAAAGTAAGGTTTATAAACAAATTTTTATTCGTGTAAAATGTGCAAAAACAAAAAAAAATAATATATGCAATATTTAACTATTACAATAAAATAAGACATTTTTTTAAATTGGCACGTGAGAATTTATTATCCGTCTGTGTGAGTATACAATTATTTATTTAAACAATTATTAAAATGATGAGTACACAGTAAAAATGCACTTTGGTTCTTTTCAAACATTTATCACAACCTTAACATCAATAAAATGCAATTATGAAAATATCTTTTAAAATACATAATTATAACATCCTTTAATCGAAGTTATACCTGTATACCTGTAAGATAAAAAAGAAAATTTTTAATTGGAATAACTCGTATTTAATGTGTTTCAACTACGTCTACTTTGAATAAAGAATTTACTAGAAGATCTGTTAGCGAATTTTTATTAAAATACGTAGAAAATCTACTATGGAGCTATACAATAAAACTCTACGAAAGCTTCTCAAATTAAAACTATAAAACGTCAATTAAAAAATTACCAATTTTAACTTACAATTAAGCGTATTGTCTAATACAGCAGTGCGCATACATTATGTGTTTTGTTTGTTTTGTAACTAATTTTTTCAAATAAGGCACTAACACTTTTTCAGTCGTACAAAAATATTTGCCTATTTATATTTACTAATATCATATATTTTTTTTAAATCATCTAGTAAAACAGTAGAACTTTCCTGAGTATTGTTTTCAAAAGCTCTTAAAATATTTTGTACTTTGAATGATCAAGACAAAACAAATAAAATGTAGCAATACAATACACGGCCATAGTTATAATATATCAGAGAGCCAAAGATGAGTCAAATTGTGGCAGTATAAACCTAATCTTAAAAACAACCTACTAAAAAAAAGGTGCGCTCAAAATACGAAGAGAAAGTCTTCTACAGTCAATAAACAATCATATTCGTCCAAAGAACTTGCGTTTTCGCGCACATATGCTATTTACAAAATACAGTTAGCGATTGATTATTTTTTGCCGGCTTAGGGTATCCACTCGACCTCGTTGTTCTCGTATTTTCCAGCCGCGTCTTTGGGTGGCTCCTGAGACGGTATCTGTGGGGTAGCTTGCGCGGGTGGCATCTGGGGCATGCTCTTGTTCTCAGTACCGGCAATCTTGTGGTAGACCTTGCTACCCTGCTCGCCAATCCATTCAACACCATCGCCGATCTTCTCTCCGGCCTTGCGCACCACGTTACCGAAGTTCTGGGCGGTGAAGGTGTTAGGGTCGACGTTCACGTCGAGACTGTTGTTGCCACGTGGGCAGTTGCTCTGCACGATGATGCTGAGGTCGAAGGGATCAACGCCGAATGAGCTCAGCTTCTGACGGATCTTGTCGACGTAGGCCTTGTCGAGGTCGCGAGTGCGCGACAGGATCGTCGCCGACTGCCGGTGGGCGAAGGCGAGCTTCTGGCAGGTGAAGATGCCGGCGTAGTTCTCGTAGTCTGTGGCGAAGACCACATGAGATGCACTACCAGCTACGCCTATAATTCGAATAGATATGGTATTGAAAAAGGTGCATTTTTAAACATCAAATAACTAAATTAAAATAGTAGAACAGATAACTAATTATACAAATGGTCTACTTGATAGTGATTATTTTAATAAAAATTATTTATAATTTTTTAAGCAGACTACGTCCGCTCCAGGCCATACAGGGTCGACTCCAAAAGAATTTGGGAAAGAGAAGGGAAAGGGGCGAGGAAACCTCTCCTCACGAGACTCGCGCCTCTATCACGCCTTCCTTTTTTTATTATTTCATTTATTGTATTCGTCTTTCTTTTAAATAATTCTTACGCGTTATGATTATTATTTTTATTACAATTTTGTTTTACACGCTCTACCGTCGATTTTAATTATTTTATTTTATTTTAAACGTAACTAATCGTTTTTAATTTCTTATTCTAAACCTATCCAAACTTCTCATGCTCTGCTCCAACCACTGAGTTTACGTCAACTGGTCTTTAAATCCCCATACTTTCAGAATCGTCATAACAGCTGTCATAAAAGTTAAAAAAAACTACTTGAAGCATTTTTCATACTGACACTATAAGTTCTTAAATAAATCAATTCTTCTCGTTAGCCATCGACCCGTGTATACCATTAAAAAAGTCCTTCACCAGCATGAGCAAACTCGTTACACGTGACTTTAACATTTGTGTATACCAGCATAACGACATCAGCCTCAACAGAATAGAGATCAATCCATCAAATGCCAACATAGTAAACTACCACTAAAATTTCTCCTCCCGCGTTGATCTCAAGCGCATGAGGATGAGAGAAAGAAAACGAAAGATGCATCTTGCACCGCGCATATTGTATAATAATACTTACTGAGGGGGAAGCGCACGGTCATGCGGGCGGGCACGCTTGGCTCGGGTACAGTGAGTGAGCCTGTGTAATGGTACTCGTGCTTCAGCGACGTCAGACCTGCAGAAGACGACGAAAAAGAAAATATCGTAAATTATGCTATTGCTGTGCATATTTATATAGATTGGCTTCTAAGGATACGCGTGTATATATGTGGGTATATATGCGCGACAGGGACGATGACGAGCGGAGACGTGCGTGTGCACAAAGGCAATTCATGTGTGTGTATATATGAGTGTACGAGCCAGGCGCAATTCATGCCACTAATTGAGGGCCTTCCCTCTCTGACGAGCTCTCATTGGAGAGTCGATTGAAGCAGCTGCTGCTGTGTCGCGCGCGCACGTCTTGCTTGCACTCATCTTCGAATCGTGCTATAAATAAGTCGTATGTATCGAGAGTCCCCTTGAAAATACGCCAAAACTTCCTTTATCTTCTCGGACTATTGAAAGGACTTCCTCTACAGTTATGTCAATTATATTTAAGACAGTTGAAGGTTTTACTTTTTCTTAAAACTGCTTAGAATTGGGATGACTGGCTTTCTCAAATTATTATATATGTGAGGTCAAAACAAAATTTAGAAAACTTAAAACAATAAAGTTATAAATTATTTCTTATACAAGAAATACAAGTATGATTCTAATTAAATTTTGACTGTACTCCCAATAGTCACGAAAAATTATTTAGAATATATGTTAGTCGTAAAGTTATTGTTTTCATATTCGTTTGCACTTGATTATCGTCATAATTCTATAAGTTATAGTTATACAATCTCTTGTAGTTATATAGGCCAAACGTTAAATACACTATATTTCGATCATAGCTTGTTTATTATTTTTATAAAGGAAAGAAAGTTTTAAGCGGAAGTGTTGTTTAATAAGTGATTGATATGCCATACCTAAAATTGGTATATCAGAATCTTGCGTGATGATATATTCGCCTGGCTCGTCTCCCCTCGTGTAATTATATGTGATGCACTTGCTGGCCGTTGACGTTTTCTGGATCACATACCAGTTTCCAAGAAACTGAAAGAGCAATGATAACGTTAGTATGATTGGCACAATTGCAATGGCACACATAAACATTTTATTTTGTCACCGATTGCGCAAAAAAAATTAAACTTTACTAGCAATTTCGACGTTGTTCCTACTTTCTACAATTGCGAAATTTTGTAACTGCGACCTACATAATCATTTGAGTGAAAATTAGCAGTATCTAAACTATATACATATTCGTACTTTGACAGTACTAAAGCAAAATTCTGTACAGTTACTGTAAGCAATGGTATAGATGAAATTTTAATGTTGAGATTAAATGTTATATATTATGTTATTTTGTAAATAGAAGCTGAAATTTAACAATTTATTTTTATTAATCGCACATCATAAATAACGTATTTTATATTTTAAATATTTGTAGAATACACGTACAAAAGAAGTTTTAAGATAGCACTACACGCTCTCCGCAATAAATAAATTTAATATAGCTCAGATTATTCCGGAAAACGGAGATTTTATCGAAAGCGTTTTATGAAAGTATAGGAAATCTTATACGTACCCTGCTCATTTGGAAGCCAGCCATCGGTTCAACAACGGGACACACGCCGAGGTGGTACGAGTGGGCAACCGCAAGAGCGATACATCCCGCCAACACGATACACGCTGTTAGCGACTTCATCTACAAGAAATATAGTTTTATAAGTGATATATAGTTTATACTAAAGAGAAACATTTTTATATTATTTCAAATGTTCTAGTGAATTTTTTACACAACCATCATTTTTGGTAACGTTAATCAGCCCGTATAGAAATAATAAAATGTAAGACATTCTTTGATAATATAAGAAAATGTATATAAATCAATTGATTTTCGAACATTGTTTATGCGGTTTTATACATATTTTAAAGATTTTTTTGCATGTTTTTACGTTTTCTTACAAATATAACTAATTTTTCAAAATTAGTAGGCAAAAACAAACCGGAAGAGAATGTTAGAAAAGATAATAAAATATTTTTAAAAAATCAGAAAACGTATAAAAATGAAAAATATTTTTATATACACTTACATACACTTTCATACCATTTTAAGCCGTTTTGTATGTGTTGTTTTTTTCCATTTCATTAAAATTTGTGCATTTTTGTTTACACACATTTCTTTACAGTTTTGAACAATTTCTTACAATTTTTTACATTTCTTCACATTTCTTTAATTTTTATTCGGGAAAGATAGAATTGATCAACATTTAAAGTGTTACGAATAAACTATCTTATGTTGCTAGAAATTACTTAATGTTATCGCAAATAGCGACTTCATGATCTCTAATGCTAATTTGATAAATGAAAAATAACACCGTAGAAGTTATTAAGTAAATTAAAAACAGTCAATTAAAAACACATGAATGTTAAAATAATCTGCTAATTACAGCAGTATTTCTGTAGAAAGCAATAAACTTTTAACGACTAATTATTACATAAAAAATATGCTTACGGAAAAAATAAGAATATTGATTTAACGCTAACGTATAAACAATAAAAAATTCTTATTATTCTGTATTATTAATGTATGTACCAATCATTATAATATCAGAAACATATAAAGTAAAATTTTGAATTTAGCACGTGTAAAAAGTTGTTTGTGGAAAAGAGGAATTTAAAATAACTTCACACTCTTATTGTTACACTGAAAAAATTATGATGCAAGCCACAGTATAATTATATTATAGACATCATTTTTATTTTAACTTCCGCAACTCATTTATTTTAGAGAAAAAGGAAACAATTATGACAAAACTGTTCACTGAAAATAAAAGTAAACAAAAAACATACTCATCAAATTACACGTTTCTGTGAACACAAATATATAAATATAATAGGTTCAAGCATTTAAATCTCCAAGATAATGACTATTATCACTGTACTTAAAAATTTATATGGTGCTTTTTACAGTGTCATCTAGCTGTCTCAAATCTGCTCAAATCTCCACGCAGTGCAAATTCATTCATATAACTATAAAATTCATAACACGATGAATCACGTGCTGGTGATAAGAAAAAAAAAAGAATAAGTACGTTGATTTATCATAAATATAGCTCACGCGCGGAGAAATAAGATTTAAACTCTCTTTTCTCATTACGAATTCAATGACTATTATTATAATATGATTCTCGTAATATTATCTGAAAAAGGAAAAGCATTGAACTGTTACGCATATATGTCACATTATGCAGAGTCCAATTGTTTACGTGTGCCTTCAGCTTATGTCAAGAATAACCGAATGGAAGGTTCAAGTTGAACAGGCGGAGTTTGCAACGCCGATGTAATTTTCGCAATCGCCTTGAAGTGGAATAAACTACCGAGCAAAGACCCCGATGGCTTTTTTTCTCTCTTTCTCTCTCTCTCTCACATACATACACGCATACGCTATATGCCTCTTCCTCTCGGCCTCTCACGCTCTTTTCAGCGTCACTTGACCGTGCGAAGTTTCTCCGCTGATTTACAAGTGGACTTTCCCAAAAGTGACATAATGGTAGAAAAAAATAATGTCCTTCGTTCGTCTCATTTTGAAACAATTTTCTTTCTTCAATAGAAAATTTTATTTACTTTCTTTCTTACTACAATATGTTATTTTATATGTATATATGAAAAATCTATATCCTACTTGGAAGCTATAGTTAATAGTTAAAATGTGTACAAGACTATGAAAGTTTAATTAGTAAGAAATCGGTAAACAACAGTTTGGTTTTAAATGATGAAAAATTACACGTTCTAATAATATTGTTCGAAAGTATAATTTTAGTTTGATAAAAGTTGTAAAATATAATTAGAAAATCTTTGTTTATATCAGAGATCATAAACAGATCGTTCGTTAGGAACATTGAACCGAGGACTTCTTGATGCGAAACCTTGCTACAATTTTTATGCGGATTCATATTACTGAATGAGATTAAAATAATTCATGCATGTTATAAAAACATTTCTTGTTAACCCTGAATTTTTATTTTTATGTAATTTAAAGACGTAAGTCTTCCCATATTTCCCTATAATAATCTCAATCCAGATAAAATGTGAATACAATTTTGATAATTCTTAAATTTGTATGATTAATTGTTTTGAAAAAAGAGTTCGTCAGAATTATAACGTCTACTACGATAACCAAATAAAAATATAATACACAGTGAATCATATCATGCATGTGAAATTGAAAGATTACTTCAACGGAGAAACAATCTTTCAGTCAGTTAACCGAATCACGTATCTACAAATAAGAAGATTCATCTGCACAAACATTATCGAATTAAGCCTTATCAAGGCGGTAAAGTACGCACGATCTTTCGTGACCCTTGCAAAATCAGCTTTTTGCCGGAAAGCAATATTACTAGTTTGAAAAGCGATTTCGTATAGTTTCCAATGTTACAAGTCTCAGTAATTATGTAGGCATTTGTTATTAACGCACATGTGTACAGGCGCGTTTTGCTTCACTGCGTTTCTTGCTACATGTCATCACACGGCACATATATACATGCCTACGAGTTCTTTCTCTTTCACCCTTATTTCATTAGAGGATTTCTCTTATGCAATCTTCTCTTGTAACTCTTTTCCAACTAAATACACCTTTGAGACTTTTCCAAGAATGAATATCTAAAATTCTGTTAAGTTAAATACAATATACAAAGGAGTATTTTTTAAGTATACCACATATACTTTACAATCACTATTGTTATAAAATTATTAAAACTGGAATATAGCCCAGTATAATAATATTAAACATCAGCTTATCAAAATATATACTTTAAATTTCTTAAATTGCGAAAAAATCACTTTTAAAATAATTTTCAAATGACGCACAAGTATTTCAAAGAGCAAATGCAACTTCACGATTTTTTTCCCATCTATACATTACACACCGTTAAACTTACTAACCACCTACGTCACGTATGCACCTTATACGATACTCTCGCTTACGCACTCGCAAACGTTAACAAAAAAGTCGTGTAACTAGATTTTATATGGAAAAAAAACTCCGGCAAAACAAAAAAAACAAGCGTGTACGATAGCAAGTCATTCAACTCGAGAGAAATAAGAAAAACTCACTTTGTGATGTACGATGTGGAGCGATGCTAGTTTGTAGAGTCGATATCAAGAGTCTCCTAGACCTCTGCACGTACTGTAAACAGTCCATTCGCAGCGTTTCAGCTTTTATACGGCTGCCCCCACCGTCGACGATGGCAGCGGCGAAGATCCACCGACCGCCAACTATATATATGTGAACCGTTCTCTTTGCTTGTATTAAGTGAGTGAGCCTCGGAGACTCGAATATAAGTCGACGCCTGCCAGGCTTCTCCTTTTCTTTGTCATTTTCCTTTCCCAAAGCGAGTTTTCGAATAGTCACCTGCGAGGGTTTAGGGAAAGCCTGTTTTTCTTTTTCTCACCTCGCCCAAGGATCTATACGGGTTTAAAATATACGCCTCATGGAAGCCTGCGATGCGTTACGATTTATAAATATTATTGTCAGCGTTTTATTTTTGTTTTGTGCAGAAATTTTAAATTATTAGTTAAACATTTTGAAAACTTTTAATATTATAATAATTTTAAAAATTGCTTAAAATTGCGGCAAAGTGTAAAATCGGAAAGAAAAATTTTAAAAATTAAAAAACTTTAGAGCAATTTATATCATGGAGTATGTAATATATTCATTAACCCATACATTTTCCAGAATTTTGCCACCAAGAAACGTAGATAACTTTTTTGGGGCTGCTTGAGTCAGCGATGACTCACCAGTCATTAGCTCTTTAGATGTGACAAAGACATCTTTGTGCTAGACGTGTAAACTTTTGTAAACTACACATATCGCGTTCTTATAACATTGTAAATTCCGCAAATGATTTTTTTTGTAATGCTGTTTGTTTGCTAATCAAATAAAAATGTATATATATATTTTTTATATACTTATCTTAGAAAGAAATTATTAATGATTATTGTCATTACTATATAAAACTTTAAAACAAATGCATAACAGTTATTCCATAAACTTTAATTAGTATAAGCATTATCTAGCACTGAATTTATAAGTCAGTAAATATAAATTTATAGTTTATTTATAGGTACATTCTATGAAACTATATAAATTTCATCCTTTATTAAAAATTCATGAATGCTGAAATGCTTTTTACGCAAATTTGCTGGAGCGGGAATATTATGAACGTCGTTGAAACAGAAATAAATCTTTCAAATATTAATACACACAATTACTTATATCAGAATACTATAAAGCTCATTATATACATACAAGCATGTGCAAAACTATTCTTATGCTGTTATTTGAAATTGAATGGGGCGAAAAATTGCAAGATAGAAAAAACAGTAAAGCCTTCGAAACAAGGTTTCGCACATTATTATCGGCACATTTATCAGTTATTGCTCGATTACCGGAAATTTAGACGATTCTTGTAGATATTCACAGAAACACGAAAATTTCTAGTAAAATGAAAACGTAATAGACGTATGATCCACATATAGTGCACATTGATTATACGTATAGTAATCGAGTGACATGTCGACCCTATAGGTAATGGCAGTAACGCGATGACGTACGGTTCACGTTGCTTTACTGGGTGACGCATAGATGTTAAGCTTGTAAAGATTCGAAGAAACTGTCCTGTCGGTAATACAAGCTATTTCCCGTACAAACATCTTTACCGGATGCCCAACTATAAAACTCTAAAAGAATGAAAACAATAAATCCAAAGCTTTCGAAATTAATATTTACGTTTAAAAACTTTTCTTATGCAGGAAAGTCATTTTTAAAACTTTTATAATCCAATAAAAACTGTCATTCCCAACTTCAGAATAAATATTTGATAATTTTGATATTTTAATAAAAGTACCTTGAATAATTTATAACGATAATGATTATATTTAAAACCAAAGATTTCAATTGCGTTTTAAATTGTTTATTATCATTGATTATAATAAACTAATATTCATCTAAATTTTTATATAACTTTATTAGTTATAATTAATATAATATAATAATTTTATTATATCATTTTATTAGTTTTGTAAAAAAAACTTTAAAAATTCAATTTTCAAAATAATAGAACTTTATTGCTCAATAATATAAAAAGGCTGTTATTAAATAACTAGCCATTGCATTTATTTGTCAAAGTTGTCATTAGCTTATTTTAAAATAAAAGCCGACTTACAAGTAGGCAATTGGTTACTTATATTTATTTTTATTACAATGAAACTAACGCAAAATATTTACAGTTTCGCAATATTTAAATAGGTTTTCAATAATTACGAAAATGGTGATTGTACAAAATTATAGTTCACATTAGTATTCTAATGTTCCAGTGTGTAATTTTAAAATTTTAATTCTTAGTCTTTTAAATGTTCTATTGAATTTCAATATATTGATTTATGTAAATAGTATAAAATGAACAATTATTACATAATATTGTGTTGATCAAGAAAATGGGTTTATAACTGAATAAGCAGTTTGGATGAAATTGTCAATGATAAAAGAGCTAAAATTTATTCTAAGATTGTTTAAAAAGATAAATATACGTACTAAAATATAGTAAAATGGTATTTAAGACTTAAAATACTTAAATTAAGACTAAAACTCAAAAACTTAAAAACACGGAATAGTAGACTATTTAGACATTAATACATTTTTATGCTGCTGGTAGTTTCCTGTTGTCCAAGTCATTAAAGTATGGATGTATTAATGCATCTCTTGCTGTTATTCTTGCTGCTGGATCATAAGTTAACATTTCTTCTAGGAGACTTAATCCATCTTTATCCAAAGTCTTCACTTGTGCCTGTAAATTATATGTTTTCCAATTAGGAAATGTTGCTTTGTAGTCTGCTAATTGTGTAACACCTGGCCAAATTTCCTCAGTAGGAGTTTTCAATACACTGAAAACAAATCAATACAATTAGTAACAAATAATAATCAAACTAAAATAAATAATATTTATTCTATCATTCAATTTTTCTATTTAAATAATAAAATGCTAATAAATTGGTATAAAGATTGAAATTGATTGTTATTAGCAATTAAAAACTGTATAAGAATGTCAGAATATAGTTTAATTAGACAAAATTAAATTATGCAAATGAACCAAAATAATTTATAAATACTGAATTTATAAATTCAGTACAAGACAAGAACTATTTAAAATAGAATGTTTTATAAATAACGATTATAAGTTATATTAAGAATACAAAAAATAATCACCGAAATATTCTGAATAGTTGATCAATCTCACTATCTCCTTGAAACAGTGGTTTTTTTGTTGCCATTTCAGCAAAAATACAACCAACACTCCACATATCAATACTACATGTATATCTATTAGCCCCCAGAAGAATTTCTGGTGCTCTATACCACAATGTTACTACTTCGTGTGTGTATACTCGTACTGGGATGCCAAATGCTCTTCCTAAACCAAAATCGGCTACTTTGATTACACCTTTTTTATCTATTAACAAATTTTGTGGTTTCAAATCGCGATGTAAAACTCTGCGTTGATGACAAAAGAGAATAGCTCTTGTTATCTAAAAAAATATTTTATTAATTAAAATCAAATTTATGTTAAATGAATATTCTTTGAAAATAAATATTAAAAATATTAAATAAAATAAATTATTTTCAATGTTTATAAGTTCAACAAGTCATATTACTTTTTATACTGAACTAGTGTAATGTTACATGAAATAAACTGAATGTATCAAAACATATTTACCTGATACAAGTATGATTTTACTAAACTAGGTTCCATAAGTTTACCATTTCCTAATGTATCCATGTATTTTTTAAGATCCATTGTAAGATATTCAAAAATAAGATAAAGTTTTGATTCTTCCATTAAAACGTCCATAAGACTAACAATGTTAGGGTGTTTCAGTTCTTTTAATAAGGAGATTTCTCTAATTGCTGTCGATGGAACTCCTTCATCTTCACTTTCTAAACGAATCTTTTTCATAGCAACGATTTCACCAGTCTTCTTATGTTTGCCTTTATATACAACACCATACGTACCTAAATATAATATTATAATTGAATAAATCAATATTATACAGTTATTTATATAGTTTATCCATAAACAAAAATTTCAATATAAACATGGAATAAAATCACGAAATAGAAAGAGTTATTTAAGAAAAAGGTAAATGAAAACACTTTTGGAGGTAAATAATGTAATAATATAAAATGTAAGGACCTTCGTGAAGGGCAATAAACCGAGAATGAAATGAAGTCATTTAATGAAAACAAAACCATACCTTCTCCGATTTTCTCGATTCTGATAAAGTTATCCATTGCGATTTTTCTTCAGTATTTTTTGTTTAACGATAGAAGAAAACTTAATTCACTTGCAAGAAAAAAATTTTTTGTAACAACGCGGTCCCCGATGCATCGGAGGAGAGGCGGCAGGTGCGAGACGCGTCGAGGAGAGCAGCACAACAGCCGCTCACAAACACAAACGGTCAAATTTGAAACGTTAGTCTGCCATATTGCAACAGCGCTCCATTCAAACATCAAAGGCACGCGCTGTCCGAGAAGACTAAACCAATAGCTGCTAGCCTCATGGCCGCCAAAACACGTGATTCGCTGTTGTTCTTCATTTTCAAACGCGCCAAACGTGTATTGTGAATTTTTCTTGGTGACACTAGCGCCAAAAGCCATCTCAACTCTCATGAGGTGGCGAAAATTCGTAAGTATAATAGATAGGGTAGTAATGCAGTGAAGTTCATTAGTATTCTGGAATGAGGGACGAGCGTTTTTATAATGTTTTAGTAAATTCAAAAGATTAAATCATATGTATATGGCCAAGTCTATCAAATCGAGAGGTAAAAAAGTAGATTTTCTTGAAACCCTCAGAAAAATGTTCTGCTACCCATTCTGGATATCCCTGAATTTTTTTAGATTTTTTTGACCCATAGTTTAGGAGATATAAGAGGTCAGAAACTAAATTTTGATGATTTTTTGCATTTTTGGCCGATTTTCATTAATGTATAACTCCTCAGGAAAGTATTTTTCACGATAAACACAAGAATAGTTTTTTTTTAGAATTCTCTCAGCTTTTTAATAAAAATCCTTTTAACGCCATACCTTTATGCTTTCCCTCACATACAACTTTTTTTCTTGTAATTTTTCGTAGTATTTATATTTTTTTCAGACCTGTGAATGAGTTTTTAAAAAAAATTATGAGACGAATGAATTATTTTAGATCTAAAAACGATCGTTAATCATTACAGGATTCATACGGACACTTTTGAACAATCAAAAGGTATCTCCATGAATTTTTTGGTAGAGAGATCGGACTTTTAATTTTTTTAATTTACATATTTTATTTGCATATATGTAAGGGAAAACATAAACATACGGCGTTAAAAGTATTTTTATTAAAAAACTGAGAATTCTACAAAAAAAAAAACTATTTTTGTGTTTATTGCGAAAAATACTTTTCTGAGAAGTTATAAATTAATGAAAATCAGCCAAAAATGCAAAAAATCATCAAAATTTAGTTTTTGATCTGTTATATCTCCAAAATTATAGGTCAAAAAAATCTAAAAAAATTCAGTGATATCCAGAATGGGTAGCAGAACATTTTCTGAGGGTTTCAATAAAATCTATTTTTTTACCTCTCGATTTGACAGGCTTGGCCATATATATACACTATAATCATTTTTTTTGTTATAAAATACGTATTTTATAAATTATTATTTGGTTGAGCAATCTTTTTATACAATACAATAAAATTATATATTTTGGTATTATCATACTTAATTATCGATGTCTTTTACCGCCTTACGAAAATGGTATAACTTAAGCCAATGATAGTAAAACGCTGAAGTAAAAAAATTGTTCATCAAAGATATGAAAGTTTGACCAATCGCGACTGGCGTCACAATCCTCACTAGCTACAACGCCTAAAACATTCAATTTGTTATTCCTTAAAACCAAACGGTTACCTAAATACCATATGTAATAAAAAAATATGACATTTAATTGTCTTATAAAAATATCTGCAATAAATAAATGATATAATGAAAACTAAGAACATACTTATTTACGGTATAATTTTTATAATAAATATATTATAGCTTGTTAATTTTTTATAGTTATTTTTTATAATTTATATCATTTAATGAAGTAAAACAATTTTTTCAAACACTCATCAGATTACTGAATTTTAATATTACTAAAAATAAAACTTCTGTATTACGATTTCGGGAGTTAAATATTTGAATTTATTTTCATTTTTAGATTATTTCTAAAATTATTTACACGATTCTATTGGATATTTAGAGTAACAACGCAATTTCTAGATTTTCATTTTATAATTCTTAAAAGCGTCATTATACTACGTTATATCAAACGTTTAATACGATATCTAAAAATACAAATTTAAGATGTTACTTTACACAGAAAAAAAAATAAGAAATGAAATATCCAACTTTTTTGTCAACCTTTTTTATTGGAAAATTTTTAATTACACTATTTTATTTATAATTTAAAGGAAAATCTATAGTTTTTATTATAAACGTAAAGTTATTTAATAACAGCATAAATAAGCAACTTATTTGCACAAGTGTATAAGGGAAAGCATCAACGTACTGCTTGTAAAAAATTAATACACTAAAGAAAATGTTCAAGATGTTATTTTGTAACGTCAAATTTAATGAACTATGTCGATTCAAGGCGCTCACGAAGTAGGTACTTTACATTGTTACAGCAATTTTTAAAGAAGTTTGAAAAACTCCTTTTGAAGATATATCTTTATAATTTTATAAAGTACAGCTGCTCTTGAAAATTTTTATACAATACGTTAAACATAAGTTTACATTTTTTTTTTATTTATCGAGGAAATGGAAAACTTCCGCTTGCATAACCAAGTCCTACTCCACGTTGTGTATGCGTTGTTGCTCGAGCAACTTCATATTGTTGTTCCATATTATTGAACATTTCTTCTTGTTTTTTTAATATATCAGGTTTTCCTCCAGGAGGTGGAGCAGTTGGCAAATCACCTTTGATACCCATAAGTCTTTTGAATTTAGCTGTTACTTTTCCATCTTGATCATGAGTAAATGTTGTACCCATCCATGTACTTGCTGTTGAAGGCGTTGTATTAGTAGTTTTGGTATCATCTAGTTTCTAAAAAATAAACGTTTATATACATAATAATATATATTATACATTTGAATTATTTTAAGAAGGGTCATGTGCTTCATTAATCAATAGCATATCATTTCAAAATATTTCATGCTATTCATGAGGTACACTATATCTACTACACTTTCCGCGATAGTATGAAGAATATTCAATTTTTTAAGGGGTTTAACACGGTTCAAAAACATTTTAGGAAACATCTATTCAATAAAATCATTTGAATAAAAATGCCCACGTATATATAGTAAATACAATAATGCAGAAGTACGTACAAAACAAATGTTACTGTGTAGAACATGTCAGAATATGAAATTTAACATAAAATTTAATCTAGGAAGATGAAAACAAAGTTGACAAGAATAAAAGTTAAGTTTATTAAAATAAATAGAAAAATCATGATTTCACGCGAAGTTCAGTAGATAAAAATGTAAAAAATGAGCTTTAAATATTTCCTCAGTTACACAAAAGTAAATTTGTAAATAGATATTTATAAGAAAGTGACGTACTATACTAACTCTTGTTTTATCAGCAAAAAATGTAAAAATAATAGAAAAAAGAATAGATTAACCGTATGCATTGTTCTACTTTCAAGACAAAAAAACTTATACCTTTGTTTATTCTTGAAACGAAATTTCGTTAATTTTGCTTAATTTTCCCACAGGATCACTATTCTTTTTTTTAAATTAATAATTTATACATGTTCTACTAATAAAAAAAAAAATATTGATAAAATAGAATTACTATACGTTTTTTAAGTTTACATGGATTCTGTATACATATATTAATTTTATATATTCCTTAGTGATTCCTGATTGATATTTACTTGGGGCAGCCATGGGCATTCTTCTTTAAAAAAGTATTTGTCATATCATTGCGGAGAGCTTAATAAAACGCGATTGAATAATTTTATTTGAAATGCGAATAAAAATTAAATTGACGTCCCGATATGGCAGAGGTTTACGGTTGTACTTCACGGTTTTACATTTAAAATGTTATACAAACCTTATTAGCCCACAGTAATTTCCTCTTTTGAATTTGTTCAGCATATTTTCCTTGTGTAGCTGTTGCTAATGGATTGTAATAATTTTGTTCCTGCATGTTATGTAAATCGCCGTCGGTAGCTTTTATTTCTATACCTAATTTTTCTAGCTGTGCAAGTTTACTTTTATTTCTATCGTCTCGATAAGGGAATGATCTATGTGATGTTCCTCTGTCTCTAGATCTCGATCTTGATCTCGAGCGTCCACGTTCTTTATCTCTAGAACGTCTGTCATCTCTATGGCGATCTCGAGACTTCTCATCTTTGGAGTGGCGCCTATCTCTGTCTCTATCTCTGTCTCTACTTCTGTCTTTACTTCTATCCCTTACTCGGTCCCTATCCCTGTCTCGGTCACGGTCTCTTCGTCTATCTCTGTCATCTTTTCTCTCTCTGAAAAATTTTAATAATATTAAATTTAATTATAATGAAAAAAACACCAAAAATTAATAAAATTTTAAAAGATTTATAATTATTATTTGAAACGAACCGATCTCTTCGCTCATCACGATGATCCCTTTCGTTTTTATCATCACTTTTGTCATCTTTACTAGACTTTTCTTTTCGTCTATCACTATCTTTGGATCTCCTTTCATCATCTCTTGATTTCCTGTCATCATCTCGACATTTTTTATCGTCATCTCGGTGCCTTTTTACTTCTTTACTGTCTCGGCGATCATTTCCACGTTTACGATCATCATTCTTTTTGTCAGAACCATGCTTATTGTTTTTTTCAAATTTATCTACTTTACTGTTGTCTGACTTATTGTTGAGTTTTTGATGATCATGAAAATTTGAGGACTGCTCTTCATGTTCTGCTCTCCTGTAAAACGATTACGTTCTGCAGGGGTATACCACACAGATTCGAATTATTATAAAGTTCAATTACGAATCGTGTGATTGGATGAATGCATTAATATGCAGAGATCAAACTTTAAAAGTGGATTTCCTTACATGTAATACTTGTTCTGACAATATAATCTAAATTGTTCATTCTTTTAAAAATACATTATTTATATACTTGAATATACAATAAAATATATGACTTTAATTTAAAAATATTTCCAATATAAGAAACTTATATGTTTATATATTGATCTTTTTTTTTATATTATTATATATGAAAAATAGTCGATTAATATTTGTCAAAATAAATATTACATTTCTTCCACTTTTAAAATGTTGCTTTCAAAGCCATCAGAGCAATAGTATAATGAATTCAATAATAAAATTAAATAAAGTAAAAATATCTCAATAACATAAAAAAAAAAAATAATAATAATTAAAAACTTCAAGTTTTAATTCAATTTTGTATATACTCACCATTACAATTTTTTATAATAAAAATTAATAAAGAAATTTAAAAATAAATAAAAAACGAAAAACTAGACAGTAAAATAGCATCTAAAATAGATACTGCTAATAACTTTCAATAGCTTTATTTGCATCTGAAAAATAATTTCCAACTGCAAATTCTAATAGCAACAATAGTTGATAACTAATGATCAACATGTAAATTGTTATTTGCAATAAAATTATGTTCTGATTAAAAAATTAAATAAAAAGTATGAGTAAATTTTAGTAATTTATTTAAAAAAAAGTAAAATTTATAATCTAGCATTTTTTCCTAACTTTAATATCTTTAAATTCAAAAGGAATTTAAATAAAATCTTTGAAAATAATGTATATAAGAATATATAAATTTAATTTAATTACCCTAATTTAAATATAAACTATGTGAAAACCACAGTAATGTCAAATATATATATAACTTTCATAATTAGATATATATTTGAATATATTAATATGAAAAATAATGAATTTAAAATAGCAAACCAGTATACCTCTGGTCTGAACTTGAGGTTCTTATAGAATCCGTTCGATTAGAACTCAATATGTGTTGCCTAGAGGGACTTCTTCCATGATCTGAGTCATCCGAGGAATTGTTGTTATTGCTTTCCTAAAAAAATTATGCAATATTTATTACCAAAATAAAGATTTAAAAATTTGTATTTATTTATAAATCAATTCCAAAACCAAGTTGTTCCCTAGGATTTTTTTTATATTATAATATATATTTAGAATATGGGATATACATTCTTTTTTCGTTAGTAGAATTGCCAAACATTTTTATTGAAAAATATTACATTATAGATTTTCTTAAAGTATGATTTTATTTTTAACAAAACAAAAACAAACATTCATAGTGTAAAAATAACTAACTAAAAAATTGCAAATTTTTAGAAAAAACTGAAAATAAAATCTAAAATACTAATTTTTTGTTCATGAAAATGTCATTATCCATACAATGCCTGCTTTCCAAATAAAATAAAATCCAATTGTGGTTACACATTTTCTAATATGGAATCCTTGTTTAATGTATGTTTCCGTGATGATCATTTCAACTTTTTTTTTGTAAGAGTTACCTTCTGCCAGCTTCTTCTACTCACCTAAATCTTCGGTATAGGACTTGGGGGTAGTCTTGAAAGACCCTCGCACAGCATTGACCTTGCCGAGGTGCGTAGATATTGTATCATGAATTACGAACAGAGCTACGTGTTAATATTATCTCACGAAATGGTACTGAACCCATTTATTTATATGTATGTTAATTTTTAAAAAGAATACCCCCTTCTAAATTTGATAGCAAGAGTTTTTGTATGATGTAAGTAAAACTTAAAAAACTTATAATGTGAAATTCATAACAGTGTAAAATGAAGTATAGTAATAATGTACAAATTAAATAAATGGTTTTTAAAACTTACAGAAAATAATATGTAAATAAAACAAAATTTGAGAAATTGTCTGTCTAGCAGGGTTCGTGAGTAATATAAAAATCCTACCCGACTCTTTTATATATTATTTTTTGGTCATAGTAAATAAAATATTAATTTCTAATTTATACCTCACTCATATCCATCGGTACTGGATCGTAGATTGCATCACTAGCTCTTCTGCCAGTAATGGTAGGCTTGCTTGCTGTATTTGAAGGCTAAAACAAATTTCAATAATTTTTTAATACAAAAATAGGACATCAAAAACACTTTTAAAATGTAATAAAAAATAAAAGAAAAATTTAGTGAAAGAAGTGATCATTAATAAGTTTTCATTGTTTACATTTAGATTATATAATAAAAGCTTCATCTAAGTAAGTTTTGTAACATCCCTGAAATATCCTCGAGACTGAACGTCCTACAGCAAATATAGAAAAAATCAATATAACTATCTTAGAATCAACTTAACCAATCAATCATATATTTTGTTTCTCAAGGTATATTAAAAATTCGAACTTTATAAGGACTAAAATCATAGAAAAATGTAATGTTTCTCATAACTCAAGTTCAAGTTTCTTAGGTACGTCGATTTGTATACAAAATTACGACAAAATAAATTCTACACAGTTCAAGCAGTTCTAACTTAAAAACAATATGGCCGCTGTGACACAGACGGAAACCTAAACAGTGCCTACACTTGTCGAGTTTTACACACCTCGAGAATACCTTTTCTTGCAAAGTCAATCGCTGTGAGTGACTCATTTTGCAGGAAAATAAGAAGTAAAGTGAAAAGAGTAAATTACCATAACGTCGTCGGAATCATTGCTGTTATCGCCGTCGCTGCCGTAATTCATAAGCGAGTTCATGATGGCGGTGTGTGGTGGTGCGGCCTGCGCTCCTCTCTCCAGCGGGCGCGGAGAGGCTCGCGGCTACCTACTCAACGTAATCACACCCACGACTAGAGTGTTGAGGAAATCTTGAAGCCGAACTCGATTGACGAGCACGGCTAAACTGGTTTATAAGCGTCGCAGACACTGTTGATCAAACGCGCAGCACGAGTGCGTACTTATAAAGATGTGAGTGCTGGGTCAACTGAAGCAAAGCTGCACAACAGCACAACGCTGAACGCACAAGTAACGTTTCGTCTGCGGCGACTGTGAGAAGCGAGCTGTGCGCACGCTCATTGGCTACTTAGTGACTGGCCAGATTGACTACTTAGTGAATCTGTGCGTCTGTGACTATGGTGATAAGTATTGGTCGCCATGCCCTACATTCAAACCGTGTGGTGTTGGAATTTGGATAGAATATTTTTGGTAAATTGCTAATAAACTACACTAGCGCCGAGAACCATACGTTTGATCTCGGTCTCAGTTGATATGTAGTAATGTAGATGGTGAAAGATGTAAACGTATTATATAGATTTAGTCACATTGCGGCAATAGTTATATACATTTCGATATTAATGAAATAAAAATGATTAACATTCGTGCGAAAATCATATTTACACGCGTATTAAATATTATATTTTTTTTATAGTTCACGCGTTAAATACCATGATATATATATCGAATATATAGAGATTAAATGAAATTCATTATAAGAATATAATATTTACTATACCAGTAGTATAAATATAATATAATGTTTATAATAAAATCATTTTTGCTATAAGATACGCACGAATCATTATTCTATAGTAAGAACCGCTGCCAGTTCTTTGGCACTTAGCTTCCTCAAAATAATTTTTCGATTCCTTTTAATCAATTGAAATTTTAAGAATAAATGTTTCACAAAAAAAATGCTAACAAATTTCCAAAATAAAACTTTTTTTCAAACGAAGATATTAATATCTATTGCAATTTAATTGTCTAACTTTGAACCGATGCGTCTTATATCTTACATTTCTTGCAAATTAGTATATTACTCACCTATGGATAAATAAACTGTTACATTCCACGAATTTAAAAAAAAATTGATATCAAAAAGATATAAATATAATTTATGAAATATAGTGGAACAATTTAAGGTTATTATTTAAGGATTATTAACACTGTTTTCAAAGAGCATTTTTTATTATTTTTTATTTTAAATTTATAACTTTTTAAATCAAAATAAATCATGTAATTGAATAAATTATAAATTAAAAATGATTAAATGATTTTATAAATATTAAATCATTTTATTAAATTATTCATTGTTAAAGGTAAATATTCATTTTTTGTGCATAACGAAAACTAGAATTTTTTCTAAAATAATTTTTTTCAAAATTTTAACGGAATATTATCCACAATCAGTGTAATAAGTGGTTAAAATTTCAAGTCGATAAATCAACAATTCTCTGAGAAACCGTAATTCAAAAATATAAGAAAAAAATTTTTAATCTCAAATATCTTCATTAGAAATGAACCGATTTTTTTGGGCAACGAATTCGGTTCGAAGATGTAAAAAAGCTATCTCTGTGCCAAATTTCAAGACGATTGGATAATTTTTGCAATTGTTATCGTACGACAACGAAACACGAACATTTTTTCTAAAATAATTTTTTTCTCTGAAACAAATGCAGATAATCACTTGAAATTTTAGCCGAATATAGCCCCAAACAAGTTTAATAACTGTTTAAAATTTCAAATCAATAAATTAAACATTTATTTAGAAAAAAAATAAAGGAGTTTAAACCATATTTTCTTTAATAACAAATGAATTAAAAATAAAAAAAAAACGAAAAATTCAAAATTGGTTTTTGGTTATAAAACAAAAGAATAACAAGAAAATGAAAAAATAGGTTCGCTGCGCTCGGGCGATAACAATGGGCTACTTAAGGCACATGTATCGTAATGTACTATTAAGAATCTAGTGAATTTGAGGGAAAAAAATGTTCGGATTATAACAAAAAAGTTTTCTTTACATACTCTTTTATAATCCTTTTAATAATGATGATGAATTCGTATTCAATTAATCAAGTTTTTAACACCTGCACCTAGGTGCAGGAAAGTTGGGTAAGAAGAAAAGAACGCAAGACGTTTGGATTACTTCATTTATTATTAACAATTTAGTGACTAAAATTAAAAACTCAATATGCTCTATTCCGTTAAAAAATGATGTCTCTTCTACTGAGTGTCATATTGCAAATATTTATGCTACGAAAACGACCAAAGTATATAATAAATGTACACAATAAAACCTAAAATTTAAGCTCAGATTCGTTAAAAATATAAAAAAATCGCGATATAAAATTTAAACAAAAATAAAAAAGATATCAACAGCAAAATGTAATTTTTTTCGTGAATCTTTATTTACATAAAAATAACTGCAGCAGCATCCCCCACCCTTTCTCTTCTATCCGACAGCGTAGTGGCTACTTGTACTATTCTCTAAAAGAAGGATTCTGCTAGGTAAGTTGTACGTGGCTCGTGCAGGTGATTTTTAAGACTACGAATGTGTTGTTGAAAGCTATTGTGGTAAGAGGGAAAAGGTCTTAGGGAGCGTCTACAACCTGCCACTCAGCGACCTACTCAGTGTTTGGTTTTCAGTTTTCGGTCGAGCGAAACTAGATAAAAAGTCACTAAAGCGCCAAGGGAGGGGGTTCATACCGACTTCGTAAAATGACAACAAACAGTACATCATAACCTATACAAATTTCAAATACAAAGAATATCATTAATACAGTGAATATTTAATAGGATATTATTTAATTATTGTATAAAATTGTAAACACTGTGTATATTTATGTAACTTTTATTAAAGTAGTTTAATACAATATAATAAAATACAAAAATAAAACATTATTCAATTTATAAAT
>JAWWEQ010000027.1:9903334-9974395 GCA_035583055.1 Torymus tubicola | reverse complement strand
TGGTAACTCCAAGATATTTAGTATTCTCTACTCTATTTATTCGTTCTCCTTGAATAATAATGTTAAGGTTTTTCGGGATGCTATTATAGGTATTTCTAAACTCTATGTAAACCGTTTTATCTGTATTTAGTTCCAAGTTTACATTCAGGTAAATACTTGGCACCAAGGTCATTTAAACTTGGATATCTATGAAAATTTTTTCACGGAGGTATTCTTTAAGTAAATTTAATTAAAGACACCAGCAATCGATAGAATGCAACATTTTACGTAGTTTTCATTCTGAAAGTTACCAATACCTTCGGCTAGTACTACGTATCGGTACCAAAATCAAATCAAAAGGTAAATATTTCAATGATTTCAATGTCTTGTGAATTATTATCAGTATCGATTGAATACTATTACTGAGTGGGCCATTCGCCTGTTTAACTTACATTAAATAATAGTAGTGCTGAATCTACTTACTTCTATACTTCTAATACTGTCAACGTATAAGTAAGTGGTCCAGAAACGATAACTCAACATGTAATAATTTCAATTTACAATTAAATAATTGTAACATTCAATAAAATGTATATATTTACACAATTATATATTTAGATGGTTTTTTGATGGGCTTTGCCCCCCCCCCCTCCCTCAACGAAGGTTTCGCTTCCTGGAGCCTCACCGCCACAAGCCTTACCTTCTTTTCTAAACTGCTTCACACTTTACGCACAACCTTAAAAAAAATATTATTGATATATATATACAGGGTGGGCCATTTTAATTGACTCACTCAAATATCTTGGATGGTAAGCCAGATATTAAAAAATTGTTCAGGCAAAAGTTGTTCAGGACAATGAGAGACATGGACACCCGACTGTCCAGCTAAAGATTGCAAAAATGCACGAAATTGTAAACTTGCAAATATTGCTAATTTGCATTGAATCCAGCAGAACTTTAATGAGAAATTAAGTCTGGGTCAGGTACAATCGTTTCTAATGTGTAGAACAAAATTTTCTATAACTTTCTAATTCTAATATTATATTTCAATACAATTTCCTTTTCAAAATTAATATTAGAATTAGAAAGTTCTAGAAACTTTTGTTCGTAGTACCTGACCCAGACTTAATTTCTCATTAAAGTTCTGCTGGGTTCAATGCAAATTAGCAATATTTGTAAATTTGTGCATATTGATCAATCGTGAGATTCAAGGGAACTCCGTTAATTAGGCACCTTAAAGGAAAAAGAACTTATTACGTCCACGCCATTGTTTCTGGGTAACGCTAAAAGTAAAATGAGGGACGAAAGCATTTCTATTCAAATACAACTTTAACCTTCGAATGACCTTGAAACCTCCACATCAAGATCAAAAAGATGAAGGTCATTGGCTCCTTCATCGTTCAAACATTTGTTTAACAATAAATCTCGAAAAGTTAAAAAAAAAAACATTTTTGGGACCGTTTTTTAACATTTGACCTTGAAAAAGTCATCCAAAAAATTTAAAACTATCATGTCTGACGTAAAATTTCCCGCTTTTTCTTAATCTGGTGTGAAAAATAGGGATTCCTATTTAAAAAAATTGATTTGATCTTCAAATAACCTTGAAAATTGACCCCAAGGTCATTTTTGATATCTGGCTTACCATCCGAGATATTTGAGTGAGTCAATTAAAATGGCCCACCGTGTATATATGCAAAAATCTATAACACCTCTTAGAAAATAATTTAATATTACCACGAAATTCTTTACTCATAGCATTGAATAAAGTTATACATATGAACTTCATACTTTCAAGAACTAAATGTAACAAACCCTTGTTATAATACAATCACACGTACACACACGTACAAAACCAAAACATAGATTATTGTAGTTTTGGAGACTAGGACCGCTTTAAGTTATTATAGCATAGACCGTCAGAGCCCAGCAGCACATGAGCTACCGTGTGATTGTATTGAAACATAGCCAAGCACTTTTTAAGTAAATTTAATTTTTATTCTGTTAATATGTTGTTACTTTAAAAAGGATCATGTAAGTATTTATTTATTATTAATTTATATTAACATTTTTATATCGATATATGACATCGTTATGAACATTTTTTAATATTTGTTTGATTTTTTTTGAAAGCGCAAAATAAAACGGAAACGCGACGATAAAAGCGGAAAAACACCCGCTACTCAAGTAGCGGAGCTATAAAAGCGAAAAACCGTTTACGGCTGGGGGTAACGGGCGTTTTTTTGTTTTTATTGCTTACTAACAACTTTTTCCATCCCCCTACCTTTAGAGTACGGTCAATTTATTTATGATTTATTAAGTCAAACAAGATGAAAGTTGAACTTGCCTAACAAAAATCGACATTGTTAAATTCTGAAATACTACATTACATCCCTAGGACAGTAAAATAGAAAATGTCTGACTCTCTAAGAGGTTTTATTTTTTTACTAGCTTAGGTATAATATACTATTTCTGCTCGACGGCGTCGGAAAGGGGCAACTTCGTTTTGCGCAGCGGCCAGTAGGAAATTGACGCTTTCCGGCCGGACGGCAAAAAAAATAAATATATTATATTTTCAGTTTATGCAATTGTATTCTAAATTTTACAAGATTAAATGACTACCGTTTTGTAAGAACACTTTTTAAGCACCATCGTTTTTCGAGAAAGTCTTATATATTCATTATAAGAGTGTTTCCTATGATATGTAATGTACATATGTAAATCAAGTTAGATTATCTCAGAAAATTTTGAACCGATCGTATCAAAATTTTGATCAAACACTTGTCTAATTATAAGGATCCTAATTTCAATTTCAGAAAGATTCACCGAAAAAGATAGAAATGTACAAACAAATCAAATTTGGACAAATCGATTTGGAAGTATAACGTGTAAGTACAAAACAATTTTTTTAGTGTAAATCGAAAACATGTATTTGCTAAAATTAATTAATACGCACCGTTTTATATGGATCATTTTTGGCTATAACTAATATTTGCCGATCTAAAATCGATTTTAAAGCTTAAAACGTCAAAAATAAACGATTTTTGGCTATAACTTCCCATGATTTAACTTTAAATAAAAAAAGTTAACGTTAAATACAAAAGTTTTTATTATAAGTATTGGAAATGCTGTGATTGTTACTTTGATGAAAATATAACATTATTCTGAGAAATGCGATCGTGCCTATATTGTAAAAATGAAGTACTGCTTATAACGAGTTGGGGGGGGGGGGTGCTCAACACCCAGGGGGTCCCAGCCTACGTAAATTTAAAACTTTTTCACTATAAAACTATTATTGAGACTCCCTTCATATTTTTATACCCAGAAAGACAAATTCTAACGTTTGAATCAAATCAGTGTGCAGACAGCCTGACCCATTCTCTTTTCGAAAGTGTAAGTACTTAAAAATATTAATTAATAATTTTTTACAACTATTAATAAAACAAATAAATATTTTTATCTTATATTTTATTATAGTTTATACATTAAATTTGTAAAAAAATTAAACGCTTTTAAATTTGTAAAAAAAACTATTCTATTTATTACTTATATTTATTATAATTAAGTTAAAAGCGCATAATTTTGCAAAAGATTTCATAAGTTAATTTCGCAATTGCAAAATTTCATATAGTAACATGGGAAGAAAATCATTGTGAAAACCATGTAGTCTTTGTAGAGATTGGTAAAAACATGAATTTCAATTAATTAAAATAAATTTGATAAAGGAGCTTCGAATTTATTTATTTATTCATAATTAAGATATCACCGACACGTTTAGCTGCATCTATGAGGGGCCCCAGGAAGAGGGCCCCAATATCTTTTTATTAAATTAAATTTTTATTTATGGTAGTACATAGTTATATAGATATAATACAATTTTCCGTTTTTATTAAATTAAACTTGAACTTTGCTAGTAATTTAATATTTTCATTATAGATTAAGACTTTGTAACTGAAATACTAAACACTGGTGATTTTATGAAAAAATTATCGATTTTCAGGAAAAGATGAAGAAAATACTTTTCTCAATAAAAACTATTATTTTTTAAATGTTCGCGGGGGTATTTAGACGTTTCGCGATCTTCCCTTCATTTAAAATACCTAAAATTCATGTTTTATCTTTCTTTATCCGTCTACATAAGTTTCATAGGCTGCGCTTACAAAGATTTTATTCATGTTTTTTTAATAAAGATTACAATTGGCATATATCAAAATTCATAATTCGTATATTCTATTGATATAATAATTTGTTATACAAGGATTAAACAAAAATATTTATAGAATAAATTTATAAAATTGATTCAATGTTAATATAATTGTTTTATTTACTTACTTATAATATGTACAGTAAACTCTTCGGTATTATTCATGTCTCCATGATTTATATTCGACTATATAGTATAATAAATTATAAACACAGCTCACTATACATAATTATATGGTGAATGTTATTCAGAAACTTAAAAATTTAAACTACTACAATCACTCTGGAGACTGTGATGCTCTTGTGTTCTTTTTTTTACAGTAGATTTCTTTCTCACAAGTCTTAAGAACACTGTGCATATCACAGCCGTCAGTTCTCGTAATGTCAATCAACTCTCGCGCCTTTACTATTTACACAAATGCACACCACTTGCAAAAAGTATATTAAGAACAGTTGCAAAATTTTAAAATTACTTTTTCAAGAAATAAAATAAAAAAGTGATAACAGTAGTAATTTATAAATTCTATATAAATTAGTACTGCATGGTTCAATTATATCAAGCATTATTTTTTGTCGATTAATTCATAACATTTACACATTAAACAGAATTTGAGAAATTATGCAAATGCATAATTATAATTCAGCGCGAGGATCACAAGACATAATAATACGTAATAAATACGTAAAATTGCAAGATCACAAAAGCATCGATATTCGCAATAAAAATTTTGTTTTTCTTCTGCTTCCTGTACAAGTATTTGTATTTTCTATTTTTCAAGATCCATTCTATCGATGAGCTTAATTTTACATAATTTTACACAAAGAGGATCGCTCTCATTTACAAAAACTTCAAAAGACGATGCTGTACAACACAATTCTATAGAATCCATCGTTCTACTACGATAGAGGGCTACCCAACTCATAGTTGTTTATGTATAGTCGTCACTATATATGCATAAGTCTTAACTAAACCTAATTATCTTTTTTTTTTAAAATATTTGCGTTTCGTGCGTCTCGAGAATGACAGTGATCGAATTATTTTATCGAGACGCTACTTAACACGGCAATGCGAATGATGATAAACATATACTGTACAAAGAAATCGTATTTCGAATATACAACGATTAGCAATGGAAATGCAATATTCATTTATGCATTAATGACATCATAAAGGAAGGCATCTTTTTACTAAAAAATATATGACTTTAGGCGATGACAGGAGGCAAAAATAATTTCGAAAAATGTTTTGTGATAGAAGTAAAATTGCACAATATCGCCGCAAAAAACTTTTGAAAAAAAAAACTAAATTACTACGAGTTTTATAGAAAAAAGTACATATTTTTATCATTTTTTACGTAGCTTTCACATTTTTTCATCCTTTTTTCAAAATAGTTAAAAAAATTCACTTACGAGCGTCTTGTATGGCAATTCCCTGATGTACACATATAAAATCACGATTAGTCTACCGACAAGATAAAGGGCTTTTTGAAAAATATTTCATTGAATTCAAATATATATTTACCTGGATATTTTCTAAAAGTATATTTACTTGATGCTAAAACAATGTATCTTACTTGATAAAGCTTTTTTGCCATTATCCAAATAAATATTCATTGCAATAACTATTATATATTCAATAGGTATATATAGCTCTCATTTGAATTCAATAAAACTTTTTCCAAATAAGAGACGTAATAAGATATTTTTTTTAACGAAAATCATCGAAAGATTTGATCATCACGAACTTCAGGACGGTGGCGAGAATTAGAAACACTAAGAGTTTGTGTTTGGAGGAGGTCGAGATCTGTCGTAGTCTCTTCGGTAATCTTTGTTCGATCGCCAGTCACCTTGGTAGTTTTCGCCTGAATAGTTGCGACCACCACCACCACCACCACCACCACCACCACCACCACGAAAATGTCCTGGTGGCATATCGGGTGGATAACCGCTGCCACCACCACCTCCGCTACCATAACCACCGGAACCGCCATAGCCATAACCTCCTTGGCCGCCAGGTCCATACCGATAATAATCGCTAAAATCATAAATTTGACTATTTTATATACATATAATTTTTAAGAAATATAATTAAGTATTAGAATTTAAACGATATTTATCAAAGTTTAAACGTAAAAATTGATAAAAGTTGATGGTTTAAAGACGAAAGACTAAAGAATATACGTACCCTCCTCCTCGTTTGTCGTTCATGTGCATTCGATCACGATCTCTTTCTCTATCTCGGTGATACCCTCCTGACATCCTACCGTATGAATCAAACCTCTCCCGTTTGTGATCTCCGAACCTATAACAATATTCAGCTATTTGTGAGTGCATCATAAATCTATGTTTTACTGAATATTAGGTATTACAAAATGAAAAACTAATCACAATAGTGTCTGGTATTCAAATTTCGTTATGTACGCAGATGCATTCTATAAATTTATTTGATCATAATGTAGAATTTTATTAACTTGTTAATAAGATCAATAAATTTTGACTATTCTTACCTGCCATCACGAGGATCTCTTTCTCTAGATACCCAATGTTCATCATCTCTTCCTCCACTATAATGACCACCAACGTAACCGCCACTGTCTCTCCTAATTCTTTCATCCTTCATTCCACTTAACCTATCCATACTTCTATCGCCATGCATCCTATCTCTGTCTCTTTCTCTATCCCTATCCCTATCTCGGTCCCGGTCTCTATCTCTATCTCTCTCTCTATCTCGATCTCTTTTCGAATCCTTGTGTTTGCTACCACCATCCTTTTGATCTTTTGCATGTCGCGTGGTAGCGTCATTACTGTTTGTCGTATTTGGGGTAGAATTTTGGCTGGCTGTAACTGGCGTAATCGTAATGGCACCTATTGTTAAGGAAGATGAGGTACCAATATTGCCTAATGCTGATGCAGAAATCACATGTTTTTTTGATGAGATGCTGCTGTTTGAGTTTTCTTCAGAATCATCCGCTTTACGTTTCAGGGCTCTTTCTTTGTTTCCAGATTCACTGGTGTTTTTAGAGTTATTTTTATCCTCGTGTTTCTAGAAAAAAATTATTATAAATATTTAAAATCCTGATATACTGAGAAAATCATTCATTAAAACTAACAATGTTTATAAATACATACTTTTGTAGAGTTATTCTCTTCTTTTTTTTCTGGACTTGAAGTTACACTGTTAGTTCCATCACCTTTTTTCGTCGCGTGTTTGTACAATTTATACAGTTTTTTAGCGTCAAACTCCGTGAATTTTGATACAAAATACCAAAGATTACTCCGCCATTCTTTTATCTGTTCTGGATCCTTATATTCAGAAAGGCAAGTATTTATTTGATTACCAATTTGAACAAGACAGTGTCGAGTGTGAGCCACTTGTTCTGATTCACTCAGTGATTGATCTGGTCTATCCAAAGCTTTAAGAGCCTTTTTCACTGGTCTCATTTTTTCTTTACACTAACATAAAAACATAAATTTTAATACAATATTCTTAATTTTTAAACAATCGTGATTCAGAAAATTATAGAAATACCTCATTAAATATTGATGGATCCAAATCGCCTAGAACATCTAATGCTCTAGGCTCGTTATTTGCCGTAAAATGCATTGGTCCAGATTGTTTAGCTTTTTTAGTTTTTTTGCCTTCTTTCTTGTCTTTTTTTATCTTTTTATCCTTCTTTTTGTCATCTACAATGACATCATTTTCTTCTTTTACTTCTTTTTTAACAACGACTGGTTCATCTTCTTTTTTTGCAGGCTGCTGATTTTTAAAATAATTGATTAAAAAATTAAATAATAACAAGTGAAATGTAAAAACAAATATAAAATTGATGTATAAAACTTTATATTTACTTTTTCAATCTTTGGTTTGTGTTTCTTTTCATCCCCGGAACTATCGTTCTCTTCTATAATTTCTTTCGTGCTCACGACTTTCGTTTCTTTCGCTTTTCTAGGTTTTCGTTGCTTTGTCTAAACAATTAAATCATGATAAGATTTGAAGATTGTTGTACAGGATTTTTAAGTGATTTGGTAATTATAAACACAAGAAAGAACAAGTTGGAGAGGAATTTATATGATTACAGGTTTACCTGGGATGACAGGTCAAAGGAACAATTGTGATAAAAGTTATTCTGTGAAGAAATAAATATTGAAAAAGAGTGAAGTATAGCATAAATAATATCGAGAAAATATCTCACCACTCCTAGTTTTTGATCTATTTGTTTTTTCAAAATTTTGAGTAAATATTCTCCGCGAGTATGAACTCGCTTTACTTCTGTTTTACTATCATTAATAAGTATTTTATCACCTAATTTTAAATTATCATCCATTTTAATAGCTTCCCAAGCACCCATTCCATGTTGATAAATTCCTTTTAACAGTCTACTGTCATCCTCAATTGTCCATTCACATTCAAAATTTGCAGGTTTTACTCTGTTAAAAATGGAAACACATAAATCATATAAGCAATTAGTATTTCATAAAAATAAATAAGTAAATGATAAATTAAATATAACAATTCTCAATACAAAATAATCGTACTTAATATCTAGCTGCCAATTAATTCTTTGCTCAGGATCAGTGGGAATAACTTGTTGCAGCGGTTCAAGCTCGGTGACGGCAGCACTAAAGGACTTCGCGTTAACCATAACACCACCAAGTTTAAATGTTGGTCCTCGTCTACGCTTGCGACCAGGACCCTTAGATTCGTCATCATCCGTCTTATTTTCTTTCGCAACATTTGTCTCGGATTCCGCTAAACTAGTTTCGCAACGTGATCGTAATTGCTCAGCCAAGTAAATTAGTTCAGACATTGGTTTTTCGTTCAGCTCTGCGTCTGCTGCAATTTCTTCTAATCGTTTATCAGGTGCAGGAAACTTTTTATAACTTTTAATAAATCGTCTTATCTGTAATATGAAAATTAAAAAATATTATTTTTAAAACGTGTTTGTATATTTAAAATTAAAATTTTAAATTTAACATTAAAATTTTATGTGCATAGAATAATGAACATGATGAACAAAATAGCAGTATAGAAAAAATTATTTATATGGTAAAACGTTAAACTATATTTCTCTAAAAATATGTTTTCAGACATAGACCAGAAATAAATCTAAGAAAATAATAGTAGTGCTTAATTTACCTCAACGTCAGTAAAACTTTTAACGTTTTCTCGCGGTTGAGTTCGAGGTCTACCTCTTTTCTTAGGTCTACCATCATCACTACCTTCTTCATCTGTTACTGAATCTTCATCTTCATCACTTTCATCGCCCGATTGAGCTTTTCTTTTTTTCCGACCTTTACTTTCACTTTCATTAATTTGCTGTAAAGTTTTTCTGCTTCTGGGTGGAAGATACAAATCTTCCATCTCTTTAGACTTTTCTGCTTCTTCTACTTTAGCTCTGAAGTTTTCAGGAATAATTTCCGCCTTTAAAATAAAAGCAATAACAGTAAGATTAAAGTTTCAGTAATTGAGTTATAAATTATAATTAAATAATAAATTATTTACCCAGTCCTTGCTTTCATCATCATTTTCATTTATCTGAGGTATAGGTTCTGTTTCTTCTTCAAATGCTGCAAAACTAGCTACTTTAAATGCTGAAAGTAATTCATCTCCAACAGTAGCTGGCCCCTCATCTCTAGTCTCAGCTCTTCTTAAAATTTCATCAATATCACACTATAAAATTAAAATAGTTATACTTAATTCTATGAAATAAAATGTAAAAAAGATTTAAAAAGCGGAAAAGATTATTTACTGTAGGTTCTTCATCTCCATCTTCTTCATCTTTGAATAATTCTTCTGCACCAAATTTCAAGATTGCACTTAAGTCTTCTTTGTTAAAAGGATTATTGTTAGAATTTGAGCCTTTTTTATCTAAAACTGTACGACCAGTTGTATCCATTCTTTGAATGACTAAATGATCAAGTACCATTTTTTGTTTGGCACGCTCAACAATTTCTTCTTCTACAGAACTTTTAGTTACTAATCTATAAATATTTACCTGACCAATGACAAAAATTAAATTTTAATATAAAATATTTTATTATAATTCATACTATAAAAATATCTATTATAATTTATACTACAAATTAAAAATTCATTTCACTAGTATTTATTTCATCTCACCTGGTTCTTTTGACCTATCCTATGAGCTCTTGCTTGAGCCTGTAAATCATTTTGAGGGTTCCAATCTGAGTCAAATATAATGACAGTATCAGCAGTAGCTAAATTAATTCCAAGACCACCAGCTCTAGTAGATAAAAGAAAACAGAAGTCTTGAGAACCATTTGCATTGAAGTGATCTAAGGCTTGTTTCCTTAATTCGCCTTTTATACTCCCGTCAAGTCTTTGGAAAGGAAAATGCCTCTTTTGTAAATATTCACTAAGAATATCCAACATTCTAACCATTTGGCTAAAGATCAAAACGCGATGACCAGTTTCTCTTAATCGTACAAGTAATTTATCAAGTAAAACAAGTTTTCCAGAACCACGTATTATTTGTTGAAGATAATCCTCTGTACTTTCTTTTTTCTCATTTTCATTTGGTTTTGTTAAAAAAGCGTGATTGCAGCATTTTTTTAATTCTATGACAATATTCAAAAACGTCGAAGTTGAACCTTTGTTGCCTTTCCTTAAAGCACTAAAATTTTTTGTCAAAATCCACTTATAATATTGTTTTTGTAAAGATGTCATTTCCACTCGTAATATTTGCTCTACTTTAGCTGGTAAAGATTTTTCCACATCTTTTTTCACTCTTCTTAAAATAAAAGGTTCCAGTTGTTTGTGCAATTTTGAATATCCTTTCTGTGCTGCATTGTCATGTTCTTTTTCAAAATCTTCCCAAGAATCAAATCTTAAAAAGTATATATAAATTAATTTAATTTGTCAAAACTAATAAATAATAAAATCATTATAATATGAAGAACTCACTTTTGTGGCATAATGAAATGTAATAGAGCCCATAATTCTTTTAAGCTATTTTGTAATGGGGTTCCAGTAATAAGTAAACGATGATTTGTATTAAATTCTGTTAAAGCTTTATATAAAAGTGAATCATCATTTTTTAATCGATGGGCCTCATCTACTAATAGTACAGCCCAATTGATAACGCCTAAAAAGGCCTTATCCTTTAGAACAATTTCGTACGTTGTTAGTATAGCATTAAATTTAAGTCTTTTTGAATCATAACACCATTCATAATCTCTAATCTATAAATAAAATATATAAGTTATGTTTTATAAGAACTGATAATCAAATTGAAAGAATGTACTTTATTTAATAAATATTCACCACATTACGAGAATGAACATCGCCTAAATAAGTAACAAAATTCATATCTGGGGCCCATAAACACATTTCTCTTTGCCAAGATGTCATTGTCGATAGAGGGACAACCAACAGAAATGGTCCATGAAGTTGTTGAGTGTGAAAAAGGTAATAAAGAAAGCATATAGTTTGAATTGTCTTGCCAAGACCCATCTCATCAGCTAATATTACACTATAAAAGAAATAATTATATACGTTAACTAAAAAAATTTTTTAATGAAATCTGATAGTATATATAATTAAAATACCTGTTTTCTTTACACCACGAATGAATCATCCAATTTAAACCATCCATCTGATAGTCTCTTAAGTGAAAAGTTTCATCTTTACCCATATAACTGGGTTGTTCTTTTAATTGATGAAATTTTGGTCTATATTTTAAAACTTTACAATGTTTACTAGGTGTTCTCTTAGATTCTTCACGATCTCGAAACTCTTGGATTTTTTCAGGCCATTTCTTCACTATCAAAGCACCATCTTCCCAGGTTGCTTCAGAATAAGGTAAACTTTCCCATTTACAATAATAGTCTGGATATTCAGAATCAGGTTTTTCAGCTTCAGCTGTATAATTTTAAAAAGAGAAATTATTATAAAAAGATTATTAATCTTATTTGTGTATAAAACTAAATCATAAATATACTAACCGATTATTCTTTCAACATTGTAATAACTTTTCAAAAGATCTTGTTGTAATTCTAATTGACATTCAAAATAATCTATGTCCTCTGGTCCTGCGTATTTTCGCCATTGTTTAATATCTTGTTCACGTTTGATAAAGTTTTCTAACTTTTTTATTCCTTTCACCTAGAAACATGGAAATTTAAGTTTATTAAAATAGTTTAATATCATTAAATATTTCCATTGAAGACAAAAAATTACCTTTTGAGCAGTTAAAGATTCTTTAGATTCCCATGTATTATGTATATATGACCAGCCTTTCCATTTTATCAGGTACTGAGTTTCAGTCTCTTCACCTTCCAAGTTCTGTGGATTTGGATCTCCATTTTCTTCTACTGCATAAACTGTTGTTACATTTCCTACAACTATTTTAATAATTAATCATCTAATGAAAAATTATATTATTCAAATGATTGTTTTATTTTTAAAGATATAATTCATACCTCCTTTCTTGCCAATTCTTTGACTAAGAATACGTTCAATAGTCTCAGCATTATCAGGTTCAACAGGTTCTACAGTTGTTGTTTCATCAACATCCATGAGATCATCACTGTCAGTTCCAGCTTCACTTTCTTCTTTGTAACTTACTTGAGCCCCTGTTCTTCTTGTTACTTGTCTACGAAACATAGATTTGTTTAATCAATTGCTTAACTACAATGATATATATATAATACAAAATTTTTTTTTATTTTATATTGTAATCAGTAATATTATTCAATGACAAATAAACATAATAATTATTAATTAAAATAAAGATTTTATTTATTCATTTTATAGGAAATAAAATTTAGCTATGGAAAATAATTTAATAAAATTGAAATAACAAACCTCCTGTCATCGCTGTCATAAGAAGAATTTTCTGAAGATTCAGATACTCTTTTCTTTCTTACTTTTGCTTTTTCCTTTGCTTTTTGTGCAGCACGTCGGTTAATTGATTTACTTGGTGGTGGCCTCTTGAGTTCATCTTCTGATTCTGACTCAGAACTTTCAGAATTCCATGTGTTGCGTGTACTGTTAAAATTAAATTATATAAATAAAATTTCTTATTTAAATGAAAACCCAACTAAAAACTTTAAATGTAGTTTAAAATTTCTAATTATTTTTGGTTGGTTATGTATGATTCAAAATTTATATAGATATTAATCAGAACTAACATAGAAATATTTTGTAATTTATTTATATAATTTTAAAATGCATATTACTTTTGTTAATATAAAGAATTTTCAATTGGGATAAATTTTTTCAATAAAATATTATAAAATTTATAAATTTATTTGGTCAGAACATGTAAAGAAAATTTATTTCACAATGACAATATCTAACAAAAGTAACTTCTTATATTGGTTTTGTGTTTAATATTTCTTCATATACATTATATTTTCAGTTTTCATTGAAGTTGATATTGATCATTAACCTTTAAAGGATGGACACATGGAATTTATGATCCTTTTAAGAAAATGTGTAAAATAGATATGCTATATCATAAACTGACCATGGGTAAGATATCAATCATAGATCGATTTATTATAATAAATTTTCCATTCTTTAAAGTTGATGTATATTGGACTTATTATTAAATGATGATAATCACTGTATGTAATCTTGTGATTTATACATGAATTAGATTATGTTACACTTCACACATAGGAATTACAAACATAATTGTAAACATTTGCATTGAAAAGTTAAAATAAAAAGCTATAAATAGCAAAAATATAAAAAATGCCTTATTTGTAAATAGTTATAAATACCCGTTCAATTAATAACAATATTTTAGTGTTGAAACACATACACATATGTATTATTAATAAGCTTTGCAAATGATGAAGCAAGTGTATATATAACAGCAATGGTGCAAAGGATTTTGTGATATGAAATAATTATTTTAAAAAATTGTATTATTATTGCTTTCATATACATAATTTGTTTAATATTATTAAATCCATATAAATAGATTTTGGTATTAAGAATATTTAAATATTCAGATTGTAACTTAATACCTTTTATTTTTACCTAATCAATATTTTTACTATAAATATTTAATTTTTGTTAGGATTTATAAGTAAATAATAATAAAAAATATTGTCATTGAATATGGTTATTATAGAATTATAAATTAAAATTATCATAACTAAATGCTCTAAATGCAGTAATAATTATACTTAAAAAATATATAATTCTAAGATTATTTCTTTTTACAGACAAAATAGTTAGAAAAATGTGTGTGATATATAGTTATACATAATATGCCTTAAATATATATATATGCACAATATAGTAGATAATTGTTTATATTATATGAAGCTTATATGAAAAAACAATCTCCAGAAATATTCTCATTTCTTATGAAACATCATTTTTACTTTAATTAACTTTTCTAAGATATTTGGGAAAATGTAGAAAACTAACCTAAAATTTGTTCTTTTCTAATTAATTTTCACTATAATTGTTTTTACACCTATAATTCAAATATCTTACCTCTTTTTCTTAAGCTTTTTTCTGTTGTCATTTTCACTTTCAGGTTGAGTTGTAAGTCTATCTGGCTCTTTTCTGGAACGAGCTGATCTCCTAATGCCATAAATGTCAGGATTTTCATCCCATTCACGACTAGAGTCGCTTTTATGCCTAACTTTTGTTTCTGTGCTGTGATTAGAGCATTTACTTTGAATGCTATCACTTTGTGCAGGTGCATCTGACTTATCTGACTTCTCAGAATCAGAGCCTGAGGCTGAACCGGAACCAGATGAGCTAGAGTCACTGCTTTTGCAGCCAGACAATGTTTTATTTCACTTATTAGTGATTGTGATGTTATATTAAACTTTAAAATACAATGGACCCACAATATTACTCAATCATTCCTAATGTTCATATAGCTTGATAGTATTGCAAGGTACAATTAAATTCTCCAAATTTATAGCTGTATTTAATTTATATTAAATTTATAGCCTAACCTTATTTTAGTTAAATTATAAAGTTTCGGATGTAGAAGTGATTTTACTAACATTTTACTCTTAATAATTCTAACTGTTATCTATTTTTTTTTTCTTTGTAACTTAACAGAATTATAAACCTTAATGCTCACACTCTGCATTTAAAAATTTCACACATACAGGCATGCTTAATGTGTTTTTGCATAACTAGTCATTATTAAGATAAAAGACAAGTATTAATAATGCAAACAAGAAGTGAACATTTGAAAATGTGGGAATGGGTGAGGTGACATTTAACAAAAACAAAAATTTACAATGCATGTTTATTTATAGGTATACAAGTATAAGAATTTAGTAACAAAATGTTAGTCTCAAAAGCTTTAGTGCTCACACTGGAATGATTTGATTTTTGGGTTTTATGAATTGATCATTTAAAATTTTATTAAATAATAAATAAAATAAGAGAAATATTATTTAATTTTTTTTTTTAAATTAATATTTATTATTTATAAATTTTGAATGATCAAATAAAAAATAATAAAGCACTTACCTTTCTGATCCAGAACCAGATCCTGAGTTGCTTCCAGAGGAACTACTGTCACTCTTGCTTTCATTTTCAGAATCTGATGCAGATTCTTTACCAGATTCAGATTCTGTCTTCTGAAATATAATTTTTATGTTGTGGATTGATGTTACAAATTTTAGAAGTTTTATTTATTTTTTTTCGTAGTAGCTGAGAGGTGTTACTTGGAATAGTTTATTATATTGATTCATATTTTCTAATGCCAAAAAAAATTTCTATATATTTTTAATATAAAACAATAAACTCTATAAACATAAGATATATTAGTTATAGTTGAAATATAAAGTAAAATAATGTAGTAAAATTGGAAAGAGAATTGTGAAACTTGACTTTAAATATAGACTTAGTTCTGCCATTTTATGTAATAACATCCACCATTTTATGTAATACATCCACCATTTTGAGATCAGTTGCTCACAACGGTAAGTTTTAATATATTTAAAAATAAAAGATTATGTATGGGAAAAAATATTAAGATAAAATGTCTTATAATCTAGAAATATACATCAAAAGGTATAAAACATTTAACAAAAGATCAAAAATCTTTGAAGTATTGCTTTATTTATTTCCTTTTATTTACATATGTTATTACATTTACTCAAATAAATTTAATTATCAAATCATGATCGCAGCAGCAGCTCACTCACTACTTTTTATTACTTTTACAAAATTGCTTAGTGCATTTCTTTTTTTCACAACAAATTTTATAAAAAATATTAAGCTTACTATTTTAAATATTTTTGTTTGTTTTATTTATAAAAAAAAATATAACAATTTTTATTGATTATATTCATAATAGAACTTTTATAATTTCTCCAAAATATCAAGGATTATTATTAATACATATAAAATAAAAAATATTTCCACTATCGATAATATTTTACATGATAAGATATAAGATCTTTTTAATTTTTAAATTTATGAAATAGTTCTAAAATATGTCAACAAAATACTTGTGTAAACACAATTTAGATGTTTTAGTTTTCATAAAAAAATAAAACTTTACTCATACTAATTTTATCTGATTCCATTTCAAATAGAAAATATTATAATTTAAAGTTACTTTGTTCTTCTAAAAACGATTTCATTTCCTATGATAACAATGATTAAAATTAAATAAAATATATCATATTTCAGAATAAAGAATATTGTCAGAATAAATTATGTTATCATTGAATATTTTAACAAATAAAATGCTACAGATGTTTGAATTTGAAAATATAAATTCCAGTACTTTTATCGTAAAACTAGTATGAAAATTTTAAAGAGCTATTTTTTTTGTAAGTACTTTTTTCATCGAAAAGCTTAATTCTTACTTCAAAGTAAATAAATTGAAAAATATAGTTAAACCACAATTTTAAGTACCATAAAATTGTTATTTAATCATTTATTTCAATAAAATCTCATTATTTTTTAAAACAGATTCAATATAGATCTAAAAGAGAATGCTATTAAGTGAATTCTTTACTACGATGAAGATTTTAGACTCATATTTGATGCTATAAATTATCGTAACTTTATTGAAAATGATTTAAATGTCTTCTGAAAGACTCGTGTAAAGTTTTATAAAATCCTCAGAAAATTGAGAACATTTCTTTATTTCTAGCATAAAAATAAGCTTTCATAAAGAGAATTAAAGCAAGAGAAAGCATCGATGACACTTGGATGACTGTACAAGCTGAACTTTAGAGTAAATTTACAAAAATGGGTCCATAAAGAATTTTCAAATAAGTACTTGCCTGAACAAGAAATTAAGGTAAGGAAACGTGTGGACGAAAAATTAGGGTGGAACACGAGTTTTTAGAGGGTTTAATAACCCCTTGAAGAGAATGTAAACAAACTTTTAGGTTATTAAGAGGCTGAAAACTCTGAAGAAATACGAAAAATCTAAGTACAGGGACGACTTGACCCTGGATTCTAGTGGACTGCGAGGCAACGCCCAAGCCTCGGAAAGGCCGCAAAATCATTTCCTTAATTTATTTTATTTTTTAGAGCACTTTTAGGGCAGTAGAAGCCGGCTAAACGTTAAAGTCCCCACGTTTTTCCCTCTATTCCAAGTCAACACCACGCACCACATGGGTAATTTTTACATTTTCACGTGAGCCTCGACGTTGGTCATCATAAAAAAGCCAAAACCCGACGTGAAAACGGCCTAAATCTACATAAAAATGAAAAAGTCGTCGGCAGACTCTAACACACTCACCTGCATCGTACCCCTGTGTACGCGTCGCAGAGTTGTCGATCTAACGCACGGCACACGATCCTAATCCGAGAATTTCGAGGTTTATAACGTCACGAATGCACAATGCACCGGTACGCGCAATATTCAAAGGAGTAGGACTACGCTGCCTCACGGCATACCGCAAAAATCGAATAATTATCGCGCACTATATGCTCGCAGGCTCGAGCTTGGCCGCCATTTTATGCCAGTCGACTCGTTCTCGTCTTCTTCGTTCACTGCTATAGCTATATGCTATAGCTCCCTCTGCCCCGCTTCGTCTCGCTTGCTGCTCCCTCTCGCTTCCACCACTCTATCGTCCCCCGCACTCCGCAGCGCCCACATTTCATCGCCTTCGTCATGCAAGTCGTACAACAACCGTGTTCTCGTACTCGGCGGTAACGCGTAAGCTGACTGTCACTAACGATTTGCCGTACAATTTTTCCACATTATCTCCCAATTATAAAATACAAAATGTATTAAATTATAATTTTAAAAAATTACATATTATCAGAATACTTATCAATTTTAAAATTAAAATTTTGTATACATTTCGAATTTTTTAATTTTAACATTTATTGAATTCAAAAACTCTTTGAAAATCTATATTAACCAATAATTACCTACATATTTAATAATCAAATTTAATAATGAATTATAAAATGTCATTTACGATCTTGGAAGTCGAAATAAATTTGAGTTACAGAAACTGTCTGTTGCGGATCATTGTTAAATGATCGAAAAGGAAAGAAGTTTTATGACAAACACGATCGGTCTTTGACCGTCGCCGAATACCTCGTGTCCTATTGTCCTCACATCCGAGAAAACTACATGATCCGGTCTGCCCTGCTCTGACGCAGTTAATTCTCCTCGAATCACGAAGCATTTCCACGACTCCCACCATCCCCTCAAGAATCTATGATGCTCTTACAGACTTACGTCGTAACAATTTGTAGAAGGAACGTCGGAAATATCTAGACAGCCGATGTTGCCGTCACTTTTAATAAGAACTATTTCCTGGCGCGAAATTCAAATTTACTTGTATGCAATAGCAATTGAGTATCTCAAATATTATTATAAAAATTACAAGTTTTATACATAATGACCATTTAATGTTTTAATAATTGTAATAAAAATATTAAACAGTTTAGACACGAATTAACTTCTGAAATGTATAAAATGTCAATATAAACAAACATGGTTTTTCGTAATATACCTAATCATTTTAATACATAAATAAAATAAAAAATATCAATTATATAACTATTGCCGTAAAGTAATAATTATTGATTGTGTATTGTGAATAAAGAAACATTGATTTAAATAATTGTCGTTGACGAAAAAGGCATCACTCCCGAAACCTAGGAAACATTTCTCCAAAATAATTAGTCGCATATCGTTTGCTTGGCAACACCGCACTGGTACTTTCACTATGCATACGGCTACGGAGAAAGATGCGAACGATGTCTGTAGGCATGGTATTACCACCCGTAGCCGGTAAAATCTTATCCCTACTACTTATATAGCTGTGATACAATGATGCGAGCGAAATTCCACGCGCGACGAATTTCGAAGCACGCGCGCGAGCTATTTCCGCGGCAAAAAGTCGAGAGCGTACGGAGTTCGGATCTTTTTTCGAGGCCAAGGAGAAACCTTGGCGCGCTTGATTTTCTTGAGACGATACGGTGGCTGACTCGCGCGCGTTGAGATGACTGCCATTTTTCACTCGACCGAACGCAGAAGCGTCTCCCCCTTTCCTCTTCCTTGTATAAAGTAATAGCACATGCAAAACGGCAGGTCAGTTTCCAACTTCAACTAATACGAATACTATGGAAATTTTTGTTCAGTTCACTTTATATCAACATTGATATTTGGGTGGAATTTTAAAAAACTAATGTTTATATCTAATGTTAAATAATGCATTAAACATTAAGCGCAAGTGGCATAAAAATGGTCAGATGCATTTAATACTGCTTAAAAAATTATGATCAACATTAACGTTAGTTTGACAAGTTGAAAACTGACATGAATAAAGCGCATATTGATTTGCATTCGCGTACATTATATTATAAGGCTACGCGGCTAAAAAATGCAGTCCATCCAGAACCCAGCTAGTGTGTTTCGCTCTTTTTATTACCCACAAACGAAGACTATAATCGATTGGAGACTAGTGAATTAATGATTAGATCAATTATAAGGCAATGCTGCACTTTACGGTACGAGCTTCTCGGCTTGAGCTTACGTAAAGTGTTGCACATGACGTCATGCAAATGCATGAATGCGACGTTGCCAGAACGTTAAAAGAGCCGTAGCACTCTGAAAAGGAAAACTTGGATATCGAAGAACTGATATATACATAGCATAATGTATAAAATATTGTAACTTTCAAACTATTTGAAATGGAAGAAATTCACCCCAATGATGATTTTTTATTAAAATTTATAGACAAAATTTCGAGCACATTTAATGCTTGGAGAATCAACTAGACAGAGTTATCAATTTCATCATGGCTGCCGTCTGTTTTGCTTTATATACACAAAGCAATTATAAAAAACGATGAAAACAAAACCAAATCTGATAAAACGTTGAAGTAGTCATAAAAAATAATGCACTGATGAAAAATATGATTTTTTTTTACTGATTCAGTATTAGAAATTAAAGTATAAATATGTTGTTTAGTTAGACCCGTATCGACAGATTAGAAGTTTAAAAAATAACTTCTGATCGGTGTACGACTTCGAATAACACTTTTTAAACTTACAAACAAAATTAACAAAACACATGTTCGCCTTCAAACTCTTCTTTTGAAAGTAATTACTATTAAAAATACACTGTAGTAAAAAGATTTGTGCTGTCACGCTCAAGACAGACGGCAACCACTTATTTTTTTATTCAGCACTACCTATCCTTTGAGCTTTTATCGCAGAATAAACTATTTTCACAAAATGCCTGAGAATTGAAGTACATCGGAAGGGGACTTGCAAAATATTGATTCTACTGAAGGAAGGAATTGAGTACAGAGCTAGAGAAAACATTAAATGACGAGGAAGTTAGAAGAAACTTTAATAAAGTTGGAGTTTACCGAAAGATACTTATACTCTGCAACTGGCAAGAGCGCTTGAAAGGAAAGCAAATGGAGTCGTTTGCCGACTTTAACGCGATAACAGTAACGCTTTCCAGATGTACAGTAATGGCACGCTGTGTGTGAGAAAACTCGCCGTTGCGACGCATTTACCTCCCCGATGGGTGTGTCGAAGGTGGCTATTGCGTGCGTACGTGGTGTGTAGCTCCTCCAGAGTTTCTGCGAGAATTTCGCGAGGAGATATAAGTATAGCTGCGGCAGCGACGACGATGCGTGCCCTGTGTGGCGGTCCGAGATGTGGGTCGGAGACTGAGACCTTTTTGGTTCGTACGGGCGAGTCTCCAGGCCGGCGAGGTCGGATGATTTTGTTGCGCCACTGCGCAGAATGGACTGCCCTCGGTCTGACGGGGTTCTCGGAGCCTCGGCGCCGCTACGAACTAGTGCAATCAAGACGTGAATGATAGACGAAAAATATTACCCTCAGAGCCCGTGGAACGTCCGCACCGGAAGAGGAGGAGTGGCGCTGCTTCGTTATCGTTCTTGCTTCTTTGCTGGCCTTCTCGACCTATCGATCGCCTCGAAACTCGCGAGACTGACGAAATTTCCGGTACCGAGGCGACCTCCCTTCCACGACTTATCGTTATCGCGTCCATTTATCTAACGAAAATTTAAATTTCTCCAGATTCTTTTGTCCAAATAGTTTTAATTTAATATTATGTTAGTTACTTTTGTTCTTCAAACCAAATGCCTTTGAAAATATTATAATCAACTAATATAAAAAGGTTTTAATATCTTTTTGTAGAAATAAATTTTATATTGTTGAAAAAAAAAATTTATTTACATTCAAAATGCTTTATATCATAAAACAGTATTATAACATCATGTATGTACAATTTGGATGTTAAGGCTAGGTAAATGATTACATTTGACACAATTAAACAATTAGAATGTGTCTGTAAATTAAAAATAAATCTAGTGACAAACTATAATCTTACAAGATTTTGTAAAATGTTTAGTAATACAGACTAAATTTAATTATACAAATTTTGACCAAACTATGGCTCAACAATAAAGAATTATTATTGAACAAATTAGAGAATTATATTAAACAATTTTAACTTATGATTGTTTAATGCCAATTATAAATAAATGTAATTGTGCCATGTTTTAATCATCAGTATGAAGATGACAAAAGTGATTTCCCATATGAAAGGTATCTCTCTTTTCAGTTTTACCATATTCATACAACAACTTGAAAAAGAGAAGAACACTGATTTGCTCTTAATAAATTATTCATTAAGAACTGACTGGAAAAATTATGCGCAAGTTAACTTAAATATGATGGTTGATTGGATTGTAATATTGTTATTCAGGATCAGGTGTTCCTGTTGGTTTTTCTGATTCTGATTCAGCAGCTTCTTTTTCTTTAGCTTTTGCATCTGGTACCCATAAACCACTATCAATACACCTTTTCATGTGATAGCGTGCTTCTTCTTCGGGCATAGCTGAAATTGTTTCTTGTAATAGAGGAATATCTTGTGCTTCAAAACATTTTTGTAAAGCCTGAAAAGCATGATCATTATACGTTAATAACATTTTAGGACACCATAATAACTTGTTTATAGCATATGCACGATTCTAGTGGTTTTTCATCCACCAAAGAGGTTCTAAAATGACTTTTTTGGAACAGATGAAAAAAAAAAAAAAATTTTCTGCGCTCGTTGCTTTGAAACTACGTAAAAATACAAAAAATTAAAATTAATCCCTCATAACTTTCCGCGTGCTTGCTTTTTATGGCTTTTTTAAAAATTATCTAATTTTAAGACAAACAAAAAAATTTAATTAATTTTTATTTATTTAATCTTATTTTGATATAACTACGAAAAATAAATTTATGTTCGTTTTTAGACTAAAAAATCCCGAAAATCAATACATGTGTCATAAAAAATATGATGTGCTCCTAACGCTAGTGGGCCTTCCGATCTCGTGTGATTGCAGTACTCATCTTGGGTTCGCAAAATGTACTCGTCTTTGGCTTGCGCAAGCTCATCGTCGATTTGTACTGCGAACTCCACAGTTTGATTTAAAAAGGCCCACTTCACGCGTTAGGGACACAATATACTATTACGCTTTATTTTACAAATATTGATCATTTATTTTTCATAAAAACAAAAAGTATTTATTTCATTTCATTTATTTATCATGTCTTATTTAAGTTTAACAATTTGATGTCTGATTTTGATTCATGGTTAGTTAATAAATTAAATTAAGCTTACTTTTACTAGAACAATAAATGTGTAAAACAAGAATTTTCCAGATTCATATTGAAATTGTTTGCATAAAATATACTAATGAATGTATCTACTCAGAAATATTACTTAAAAACAAAAATTAAATACCTCTGGAAGACTTTCAAATACTTCAACTGGATCTAGACCACCTGGTCCTAGACGAGCTTTCTTTTCCTCTTCTTCTACTTCCTTCATAGCTTCAGCAATTTTCTCAGCTGCCCTCTTTCGAATTCTTTCTTTAAATAATCTTAATTCATCGTCAAACGAACTCTTATATTCAACTTCGGCTATTTGAATACGACTGAAGAATGAACCAACACAGGCCCTTGGATCAACATCCAATTGTTTTGATAGTTCCAATATATATTGCATACATATGCACTGATGAGCAACATGTTCCATAAGATCATGTTTCTAAAAAAACAAATAAAAAGTCAACTTGTAATATTTAAAAAGAAAAAATTAAATTATACTAAATAAATTAAAATACCTCTTCCATTTCTAAATTTATACACCATATCACTAAATAGTTAGCTGTATTTTCACAAACTAATTGTAAGTTATCTTGTAAAAACTTTTTACTATCATCATATCTTCTTAACATGCCATATTCTTTCAGCTTCTTTTCATTATCTTTAACAAATTGTTTCATTTTTCTTTCTTTTTCTTCATCAGGCAATGATGCATCATCATCGTTTCTTGGTTGCTTTTTATTTATAACAGTTTTTGTAAAACCCTCTTGGGCTATGGTATCAACATTCCAAGGAGTTAGTTTTTCTTTTTTCTTTAGTTCCTCCTCTTCTTTTTTAATTTCTTGTTCTTTTTTTTCTAATTCTTGTAATGCTTTTTTCAGTGTATCTAAATCAGGTGCATCTGTGCTTTTAGTTTCAAGCTCAGCAACTTTTTCTTTAGTTTCCTTTAATTTTTGTAATGTTCTAAACACAGAAGATCAAATAAGTGTATTGATATAATAAAAATATAGAAGTGAAAAAAATTAGAGCAAAAAACTTTCTTACTCTTGTTTTTTACGTTCATGTTCTCTTTTCTCCTTTTCTCTTTCTTCCATTCTTTCAACTCTAGCTTGGTGTCGCCACCGAAATAATGATGGTGTATCGATATTAGGGTGAGTGTCATCTTCATCGTCTGAAATCTTTTTTAAGAAAATTAATAACAATTAATTTATACTTTATATTCTATTAATAACGCCCGATTTATACTATATTTTCCACAAAAATATGAAGACAATTAAAAACTAATTATTCAATCTGTGTATGTGTTTGTGTGTATGTGAATGTGCATGCGTGTGTGTGCTAAAGATTTTTCATTAAAAAATTTTTTATTTTTATTCATGTCCTTTTTTTGAAGTTAGACCATAATTAATAATAATGAAAATTTTTTAAATTAAAAATGTTTATAATTCGGAATATAAATATTTTTTTCTAAATTTATATGAAAATTCCATGAAAACTTGCTCAAGATTAAAAACATAATTTGCAAATTAAGTAACTGTGAGCTAGGTATTTGATTAATGTTAATAAAATTAAAAAAATTTATAATAAGATGTCGGTTTTATGGTTATAAAAAGACCTAAAGGTAGATATGAATGTACAGGAAATATAAAAAATAAAAAAATATTGTTTTAATAGCGTTAAAGGATCAACAGATAAAGTGTATTGGCCTTGTATTTTCATCTTTCTTCCAGAACATTCTGCACGCTTCTCCATAACAGAAATGTGTGCGCAGTGTATATTCCGCTTACCTCGATATCCTTCCATTTGCTATAGTCGACCATCTTCGCCTGGGCGGAGTAAGCCCGCTGCTTGCACGTGGATTAGAGAATTACAAGCCCAGAGAAATTGTCGCTTGCAATTTTCTTTCGCCTTTTCTGCTGTTAATCAGCACTACCGGTATATATGAGTGTATGTGTGCACTACGTTATTCACATCTACTTATACTGGATTCTCTGTCTTGTCAACTACGGGAGAGCGCAGCAGTTCTTTCGAACCTGAAAACGCAATGTACCACCGCCTCGCGTCCTCGCGCGTAATCTAAAGTCTAAACGCTCGTTCGGGTTTAACTTCTGCTTGCAAGCCGACCAACAGTAGAACGACAAACGTTACTCAAAAAACAGCTGTGTGTGCTTGTGTCAAAGCACTTGCTGATAATAAATGCATATTGCATAGATGCCGAAAGGACGTACATGTATGTATACGTGCACTTGTCAAACTTTGTTTTATTTAGGGTTGGAAAATGAAGATTTAATAAATACGCGAGTGTGTATTTACAAAATACGTGATGCATTCAAATTAATAAGTGAATAGACGGTTTGGAATTCACCATTTATTGAAATTAATAATTCATTTTTCAGTTTATAATATGCTGATAAACCATTAAAGTGAGTGTTATTATTAATTAAATTTAACTTACATATTAGAATTGTATTAACAAAATGTCTTTTTATTTGTATTTCAGATGATATCAACAAAATATGCATCATTTTTCTACGGAATAGTAATAGCATCAGTTACTTGGGCCTTTAGTTTATACCTTTATTCAAGACTTTCTCAAAATGTTGATATTGCCAATCCCACAATGTTTGTATCTGATTTACCAAATTCCCTCAAAGAATCAACATTTGATCAGCGATCAAAGCAAAGACAAGATTATAATAATTATGTAAATAAAATTAACAAAGAATTGATAGAAGGAAAAGAGCCACATGATTTTAAACCTAAAAGAGATTATAAAAACAGTGAGAAATTACTTCAACAGCTGAAACCAATTCCTATTAAACCAGCTGTTACCATAGGACAGGGTGAGTTTTGGATTGATCAATCAGTAAAAGGCATTTCAATATTGTTATTAAATTGTTTATTGTTAATACTGTAGGTTTAGATGAATTGGGAATGGTACGAAATATGGAAGAACAAAGAAAACGAGAAGAAGGTTATAAAAATTTTGCATTTAACACTCTTGTTTCTGATAATTTAAGTTTATTTAGAGATATTCCTGATACAAGGCACTACTTATGTAGGAATCAAACCTACAGTAAAAGTCTTCCAAATGCTAGTATAGTTATATGTTTTTATAATGAACATTATAATACTTTACTCAGGTCTTTATATTCAATTGTCAATAGAACTCCTAAAAATTTGTTACATGAAATTATTTTAATTAATGACTATAGTGATAGTGAAAGTTTACATAAACAAATAAAAGAATATGTGTCACAACACTTAGATAATAAAATTAGATATTATAAAACAGAAAAAAGAGAAGGTCTTATAAGAGCAAGAATGTTTGGAGCAAATAAAGCTACTGGAGATGTTTTAATTTTCTTAGACAGTCATATTGAAGTTAATAAAATGTGGATAGAACCTCTATTATCAAGAATAGCTCATTCAAGAACAATAGTTCCAATGCCTGTGATAGATATTATAAATGCAGATACTTTTCAATATACTTCAAGTCCACTGGTAAGAGGAGGTTTCAATTGGGGTTTACATTTTAAGTGGGATAGTTTACCTAGTGGCACATTATCACAAGAACAAGATTTCACAAAACCAATCAAGTGAGTAAACAAAATATAGCATTGTATGTATAACAAATTAAGTAAAAACTTAATCTCTATTCAATACATGAATTTGTGAACATAGGTCACCAACTATGGCAGGAGGCTTATTTGCTATGGATCGGAAATATTTTTTTGAACTTGGTGAATATGACCCTGGAATGGATGTATGGGGTGGTGAAAATTTAGAAATATCTTTTAGGGTACGTATTGCACTAAATCTATATTTTTTAAGTATTTACAAAATATTCAATTTTTATAATTATTGTTAGATATGGATGTGTGGTGGCAGCATAGAATTAATTCCTTGTTCACGAGTAGGGCATGTCTTTAGAAGAAGAAGACCCTATGGAGGTAATGATCAACAAGACACCATGCTAAGGAATTCATTAAGAGTTGCATATGTTTGGATGGACAAATATAAGAATTATTTTCTAAAAAATGTAAAAAAAATCGATTATGGTGACATATCAGAGAGACAACTTCTCCGTCAAAAATTGCACTGTAAGGATTTTGCTTGGTATTTGGAGAATGTTTATCCAGAATTAACTTTACCTGATGATAGTGAACAACTTTTGAAAAGTAAATGGGGTAAAGTTGATCAAAAAATTATTCAACCTTGGCATTCACGAAAAAGAAATTACACTAATGAATATCAGATAAGATTGAGTAACACTGCACTTTGCCTTCAAAGTGAAAAAGACATTAAAACTAAAGGATCAAAATTAATTTTAGCGCCTTGTTTGCGAATTAAAACACAGGCAAGATACATAATATATAACTTTACATGTAAAACTAAATAGAAGAGGGTTTCTGTTGCAGGAAACGGATTTTAGTGGTCATTTGACAGTCGATTTCTGGTAGGTACCTAAAAATAAAGCTCAGTGATGATAATTTCGTCAAATGAGCCATTTTTCTTGAGATATAGGTAATTTAGTCTCAAATATCCTCTATTTCGTTAAAAAATGATTTTTCATCTATTGAGTGGCACATTGCAAACATTTATGATAAGAAAACAAGCAAAAGAGATTATAAAAGTAGATAGTAAAAGCTAAAATTTAAGTCCTGATTTGTTAAAAAAATATTGATTTTTTAGGAAGTTACAAGAAATTAAAGATTGCGAACGCAAATGGTTAAAAATACGATCCGTTTAATCGATCAAAATGAAGACAAATCGGATCGTATTTTTAACCATTTGCGTTCGCAATCTTTAATTTCTTGTAACTTCCGGAAAACTCAATATTTTTTAGCGAATCAGAACTTACATTTTAACTTTTACCGTCTAGTTTTATAATCTCTTTTTCTCGTTTTTTTATCATAAATATTTGCAATGTGGCACTCAATAGAAGAGACATAATTTTTCAACGATATAGAGGATATGTGAGACTAAATTACCTATATCTCAAGAAAAATGACTCATTTGACGAAATTATCATCACTGAGCTTTATTTTTAGGTACCTACCAGAAATCGACTGTCAAATGACCACTAAAATCCGCGTCCTGCAACTGAAATCCTCTCCTTATGGCACCGTCTATACTCTACACAGGAAGGTTATTCTACACGGGCATACTCTACACAGATTTTCTCTACACGTACACACTCTACACAAGCTTTTAGGTGAAAAATTCTAAAGGAGCATACACTACACAACGTTTCTCTACACGCACACACTCTACACAAGCTTTTTGGTGGAAATTTCTAAGCGAGCATACCCTACACAGTTATTTTCTTTATGAATATGTCCTGCACTTAAGCTTTTTGGTGAAGATTTGGAAGTGACCGTACTCTACACAATTATTTATTCTTTCTCCTTCATCGAATATTCTCATAATAGTATATTACGATACATGTGCCTTAAGTAGCCCATTATTGCACGGCGTAAGATTAACGCCCGAGCGCAGCGAGATGTGAGTATGAGTATGCACTATTATTAGAATACTTCTTCGATGAAGGAAAAAGAATAAATAATTATGTAGAGTATGGTCACTTCGAAATCTTCACCAAAAAGCTTATGTGCAGAACATAATCGTAAAGAAAATAACTGTGTAGAGTATGCTAGCTTAGAAATTTCCCCCAAAAAGTTTATGTAGAGTGTGTGCGTGTATAGAACAGTTGTGTAGAGTATGCTCCTTTAGAATTTTCCCCCAAAAAGCTTGTGTAGAGTGTGTGCTATAGAGAAAATCTGTGTAGAGTATGCCTGTGTACAATAACCTCCCTGTGTAGAGTATTGGCGGTGCCTTCCTTATAAGTATATTATTTCTTCAATTATACTTAAATAAGATGTATTTATAGGTATGGTATGAAACAGATAAGCAAGAATTAGTATTGGGTAAAATGCTCTGTTTAGAAGGAAGTGAAAAGATGCCTAGACTTGGCAAATGTCATGAAATGGGTGGAACTCAAGAATGGAAACATAATGGAGTAGTTAGTATCAACTAGATATATATTTAAGATAGTATATAAAATTGCAATTTAAAATTTATTTACACTATATATTTGTTACATTTTGTTATATTATTTCAGAATGGAATACCAATTTACAATTTGGCTACAGGGACTTGTTTAGGTGCCCTAAGTGCAAATAAGAATACATACATAACAATGGATTTGTGTTATAAAGATGATAAATCTACAATAACATGGGATCTTGTAAAATCAAAGTTACCACTTAAATCTGTAAGATGACATAGATCAAATTTTTAGAATTTAAATAGAAAATTTAAGTAAATTTGATTACCATTAAAAAAAATGATAAGATAATGTAAAATAAAATGTAGAATGTAAAACAGAATTAATTTCGCAAAAGTTTACATTCTTACCAAGTTTATGACATTTTTTATAAAATGTATAAAAATTATAATATTTATAAGTTATACAATTTTTTTATAAAATTTTAAAACATTGACAAATAGTATTTTAAACATTTTTTTGTATGAACAAATCTGAATAAGTCTTATATAAACACCTAGCGTTAAAACATTTTTATATTATTGGTTACCTTATTTTTATAAAACTTATAATAAAATATTTCAAAATAAAATTATTTTGTTTCAAGGATTTTAAAGTGTCAATAAGGATCAATAGTAACATAAAAATGTAATTGTTTGTGTGTAATTGTGAATTAATATGTATGTAATGTATGTATGTTAGATCTGATCATATACTTTATTATAGTTATAAGCTTAGTATGATATTATTACATAATTTAATTTTTATGTAAAAAAATTTTTTTAACATTTTGTTGATAATTGTTTTGTTGGAACTCATTTTTATAAGCAAAGAATCATAAAAAGTAATTGCTTTTTTACATTTGTATGCAAAATATTTGTTATGTATTTATATGATTCAAAAAAATGAAATAAAAATTGTAATATTAATTTGACAACGTTTTATATTTATATCATTAAATATTAAAAAAATTCCTATGTAATAAAAAATTCAAATTTAACTTATTATAATAATCAGTTGACATTTGGATGATTTTATTTTTTGCAGTTTATTGCTAATTCCGGAGCAGTGAAAAGCACTTGGGTACCATCTACCAATACAATTTTCATTTAGGGTATTAGGATAATCTCTGTTACATCTACATAGTAATTTCTATGGTCTAGGGATTAAGTATTAGACTGAATGAGCATATATATACATATACTACGTAATACTAGTTAGGTTTAGAAGTATCAAAAACCCTCAGCGGCCAGCGATGCCAATAGCTGGAGAATTCTCCAATCTCCATGGTCTAACTAAGGTCTTTCGCAGCTTCGGTTGGCAATAGCACTCAAAAGCAACTTTTCTTCTCCTTCTCGTTAGTTGTTATTGGTAAAACTATATTCTGGACTGTCGAGAAATTGTTTGTATATAGGCGCTGCTGCCAACGTAAGCCGCAAAAAAGTATATTGGATTGTACCGTGTATAATATGGATACATAGCCGGTGCCCCTAACGGTGCTCCGGCTAAAATCCAAAGGAAAATAAAAAAAAACCGCTGCCAATTCATTGGCCCGTAGCTTCCTCAAACATAATTTGCTTACTTTCCATTGGTTACTTTCCATTTAAAAGTTTGTTTGAGTTTACATTCTACGATAATAATATAAGTTTGATAAATGAAATAATGAAATTTTTCTTATACTATTTTAATTATTTAGCAGTTTTGGATACTTAAACTCAAGAATTCAATCTTGAAAATTCAGACATATTATATTTTGACACCTATACTATATAGAACAATCAAATTAGTCTACAACAATTAATAAAAACAGTCTTATTGTGATAACAGATGTCATCCATCATTTTTTTAAAAAGAGGATAACATCATTAGGGAGTTATAGGCTTTAAAAAAACACACGTTTTTGTTTTTGTGATAACTTAAGAATCGTGATAGCTAGAAAAATAATTTTTTTTAGAAAATATAGGTTTTTTAATTCTCTTTTGAATGCTACCCACCCCATTTAGATACATAGAGCTGTTCTCGAGAAATTACGATTTAAAAAAAAGGTTAACAAAATTTTAAACTCAAATATCTCTGAAATTTATTGACCAATCATTATGTCCAACGAACTCGACCGAGAACTATCCAAAATCTACCTCTAGCAGGAATTTTGAAGCGATTAAGTCAATTTTACTCCCGTAATCGTTGGACATACAAAACTCGTTTTTTTCATTTTTCAATTTTTTTTCTCAAAAACTAACCAAAAGAATGAAACCAAATTCTCACAGATTATAGCTATTTATATTCTGCATTATCATGATTTTTCTCCAAAAAATTGACCGTTTAGTTAGGGAGTTATAAACTTTTTAAAATAAAACACGTTTTTGTTAATAACAAAAGAACCGTGATAGCTAGAAAAATAATTTTTTTTTAAATATAGGTTTTTTATGCTCTTTCGAATGCCACCTATCCGATTAAAATATTTTGATCCTATCATTAAAAAAAAGCAAAAATAAATTTTGAGAAAATCGAAAATTCGAAATAAAAGAAAACGCATTGGCCTAATAAAAAAATGGATTGTTGACCCGCTATCACACAACAAAAACGAATAAAATGAGTACTCTCCGGTTAAAATCGACCGAGTACAGGCTGAGATCCAGGCGTATGCACACACACACACACATACATCCATACAGACATTTTTAAAAAATCATGTATTTTGATTCCTAACACCTCGGGAAACCATTATAACATGTTTCTACAACAACTCAAAAAATTACTATCACAAAGCTTCCTCTAGGAGGAAACAATAAACGAAGAAAAGTAAATCTATAAAAACTCAAATCAGTCAAAGAATTGAGAATCTACATTCAACTGAAGAGAATAAACAGTGTCCGATCAAAATGAAATAATTCTTATGCATGATTTTAACAGACACGCGCATGTATGCATGCAGCGTTACGTATAGAAACAAAAAATGTTGTCTCGAAATCGATGAAATTCAACATTGTTTATCTTAAACCATGTTATTCTGAACATTTATAGTTTCAAAAATTGTTTTCACTTTGCCAAAGCTTCCTCTACGAAGAAGCAAAATAAAGAATCTTATATTCTCTTCTCTCTCGCAGCTCGTGAATCATGTTCTCGCGTACGTTTGACCCTCGGCGGGGGAGGGTCCGGCGCCCCCGTCGCGTCTCTTTATGCGCGGCGGTCTCTATCACGTCTCGGCAGGTACCGAGTAAAAATATTTACTTGAGCTCTCGATGAGTACAGTTGTGCTATACGGGAATCGGTGATGATTATTTTTGAGCTTGTTCATATAGATCGAGAGAAAAATGGATTTTGCGATAAGAAAAAAATGAAGCGAAAGAGAAATCAAGCAAATAGTGTTATGTTGTTTTGAGAAATGAAGGTTTATAGTGAAATTTTAATGGATGCGTTGTAAAGCATAATATGTGGTATAGTCGAATGAAGTAATATAAATAATAACTATACAGATATCAAGTGATGCTACAGAGATATATTTCGTTTCGTTTTAATATTTAATAATTAAATTATATGAATAATATAATACTACTTAAATAATTAAAGATCCGGATGAACATTTCAATTTAAATCCGGCTTGGCGTATATATATATATATATATATATATATATATATATATACATTTTGAATTCATTAATACGTTAATAAATAAAATTCTCATTTACAGTTTGAATGCATCGATCATTTCGCATTTTCGTTTATTTCAGTATACTTCCTGAATAATATACTTTCATTATTTTATGAATATTTTAATTTGGTGCTGCATTTATTTTATGAGCTCGCGGTAACGTAGTTTTCGGCTAACAATATTATACGAAATAAAACGCATTTGTACCTTAATTAATCCTCGTAATATCTTTGCATACGCAAAACCAGTTTCAATTGATATACGCACAATATTTTATAAAACATCGATGAATTTCATTCCTCGAAATACATTTGTCTGCGTACTTCCAACTCGTTTAATTTTATTCGTACGAAAATCCTTATCAAAAACAAATACAATTCCCAGCTCCTTTCCACACAGCGAAAACCCTTCTACTGCTCCTCTCGAATTTCTCCTTCCTACTCATCTCTCTCTCTCTCTCTCATTCTCTCTATCTCTCTCCTTCTCGCTCGTGACTTACTCTCGCCTGGGTTCTAGCGCGCTCGTACCCACGATATCCTCGGGAGAGAAAGAGCGCGCGCGCGCGAGAGAGAGAGAGAGAGACCTCGATGCGCGAGCATGCGCGGCACATTAATATTGCCGGCGCTCTCTCTCTCTCTCTGGCGCGCAGCGGTGCACCTCTCCTCCTCCAACGTCGCGTGTGTTACATCGCCCCCTGCGAATTTCGTGCGCGCGTGCTCTCCAATGCGTGTCAAGCAGGAGAGAGAGAGAGAGAGAGAGAGAACGTTGTCTTGGGCTCTTGTACAGTCGGGTCAGCGCAGGGACTTCCGTATTTACGTCGTCGTCGGTGTATATATGTGTGGGTAGGTGTGCTGCACTCAGAGGAGCGAGTGTATATAAGCGCGTGTCGCTGGATTTATTGTTGTAAGCGAGTGTTGCACGGGCGAGTGTTAATGGCCGGGTTATGAGGGCTTTTTAAGAGGCGGGACGGAATTTTTGAAGGAATGTCACGGAAGTAAGAGGTTTCCCCAAGCGGTCGAGTTGTTTGCAGCACTTTGTATTATGGTTCTATAAATGTATTTTCAGTTAAATGAGAGATTTTAATGTAATATTAGAGGTGTAGAGTTTTGGGTTCGCTTGGTTGTCTGATCGTAGCAGTTATTCATGAGGTAATTGCTTTCTTGCTAAACTTGAAATCAAATAAAATGTACATTATTTGTTTAATTGTTCTTAGCAGCATTTTGATGTAATTGTTCAATAAAAACAAATGTATCAATTATCAAACATGATCGAAATTTGTTAATTCTAAATTTACTTTGAAAAGTAAATAATTCGATTATCTGATCATAAAATTGCAAAGATATTTTGAAAATAAAATTTACATGATATTCCGTTTGAAAAAAAAAACAGAGATAAATATTTGACGCGAAAAATTAAATGCGCACACTATATGTATACGTAGAAAAACACGTACAGCAACATTGTGCGTCTGTCATCGACAAATAGCCACCATTTAAAAGCCATTAATCATTTCCATTGCTAATCTTAACGGCGATAAATTTGTAAAATCGTCACCCCATCAATACGAACGTCAGCGGCAATAGAAAAATCTCCATCTCAGACGTATTTATCTTACTTAACGCGCGATATTTCCATTCCAATTATCGCAACGATACTCTATACAATCAACTTTCACACGCGCTTTGCAATTTGCGTCGTATATAAATGCTCGTATATTATAATATCCATCAGTATATGTATATATACACACACATATATATATAGATACAGACATGCACACACATATTATGCGATAAACAACCTCAGTCTCGTGGAAAAGACTCTTCAACTCGGGGCCCTCGAGTATAACTCGGCGACATAGTGAACTTATATCGTTGCGCTGCAATACACTACAAATAATAGAAGCACGCTCGAGATTGATAAATCGCTGGTAAACAATAAATAAAAAAGACCGTCATAATTTCGCAGCTTGATGAATTGCGTCAGACCCATTGTTCTACTACTCGTCGTCTGCCCGAGTATCAGACGAAAATCTTAATGTCTCTTACCTCGCGTCTTCTATATATATAATTTTGCAATACCACCTTCAACACAACTGCTTAAATTCTCACGAACCCTAACTTTTCCAATTATTTCCACGATAATTGTAAAAATCTGATAAGAAAAACCACACGAGAGAGTCAATCGCGCGGGCGATTCTCAAGACCAGATCGCGCGCGAATTTATCGCTCTATTATTGAATGCAGCATCTCGAAACTGTATATATTTCGCGCTCGTCGTGATTTTCCGACAACAGTACGGCGTGTGCACGCGCTTGCCATCGTCGTCCTCGTCGTCGTCTCCCTTTACGAGCCGTCACGAGACGTCGTCGTTTTTCACCACAACAATCGGCATTATAAAACAAAGCGATAAAAGCGCGTTTGCTCGCTCGCGCCTCCTCGCGTCGCGCGCGCGTTTGTACATTTCGCGTCGTGTCGTAAACGGTGTATTCATATTTTTATTTACGCCGCGCGCAGGGAGTGAGAGATGGCGAAATAAAGTTCGAGAGCGAATGGTCTAATAGCCATAAATGCAGTGAGTGCGCGCTCGCACGAGGTATAACAGCTGTTGAATTTTATCAGAGCGACGATGATTTTTATATATATATATATATGAAATATTTCCTGCGAAGCTGTGCGCGCGCCTCTGGTTATATTTCAAGTTTATATACGAGATTATATGATACAGTGGGAATATTAAAGAGTGGTTAATTAAATCTATAGTTGGTGCGCATACGGTAGATATGTTTAAAATTGCTATATGGATTGGATGGTTTATGGTTATGGGTATATATGTGCGAGGTGTTTAATTTCTAAGAAGCGGTAAGTTTAATGGCGAAACAGTTAGGATTCTGAAATACATGTATATATATATGTGTTTACGAGGAGACGCGCGTTGCAAATTTCTAGGATTATGATATGAATGTAGTGTAAAACTACGTATACTTGAGCACTTGAAAGAACTTTATTGGCTCACTCGTAAAGAGTAAATAGTACAGGAATTTCAAGTGGAATTCTTTCGTTCTTTATGTAAGCGCCATTTGCGCACATGTATATATATATTTGCGAGCTCTCTTCTTCTTTTGTTATTTGTACACTAATGAGTGTATTTATATTTGCAGATTTGCATTCGCGTATCTAAATAGAGAATATTTCCAATCATATTTTCATATTAGCACCGTGATTACATCTTTAAGTATCGTTGTTATTACTATATTTGTACACTCGACGAGCTGCAATTTCAAAGTAGCAAGGAATGTAATTCGTAATGAGCAATGAAAATACGACTGAAGATAGGGTTTCTCCTGCTCGAGGTGGTAAGATGAGTAAAGGTGTGTTAATTTTGATCAGGTAGTAAAAATAACTACCGTGTAATATTGCAGTGGTTCGGAGAAAAGTTTTGGTTTAAACGAGATCGATAATAACCGCTACCTTATTTAAAATTGTACCGACGAAAATATTTATAACGTGCCAACAGGTCACAGATAACATGGATCAATTATACTTTGGTATTATATTATTATACTGCTGGGGTCTCTCGTTTTTTTGTTCAACTTGTATTTTAGTCCCAGAGGTGTTATTTACACTTCGCTGTGTAAAGACAGAATTATTTACACGTTTCATTCTGTTGCAGTCTATTGTGCAATGTTCAATAACTTCCAATTTACTTATTTCTATTATATATACATTGACTAGTATGAATTTACGTGTACTTATTTTATATAATTCATACTCAGTAAAAAATTTAATGTATCGTGTGCATACATCCATTAGTTTAAATTTTGATATGAGTAACTTTATGTTAAACGTTACAAAGACCAAAACGAATTTTTATAAATTAAAATCTAATGAGAAATGAAAAATTTTAATTGATATCTGTATTTGGAGTAGTGAAAATGTGGTAAAAAAAATTCTTTGTTATTTGAATTTTTTGTTGTTTATCATAATCTTATATAGGTAATTAAATATTAATTTTTCAGGTTGATTTGCACCTTGAAGCCATTTCAATTTAATTCTGTCAGAGTTTTCTTAAATATGGTTGAACATCAATCCACTTAACGTAATGGATTTTTTGTCGGCCAATAAGTAATTAACAATATAAAACCTAAAATAAAGTGAATTAAACTATTCGTATATTATTAAAACTAATTCATTCACAATGATATTGCAAAATTTTAAAAAACATCCTACTAACTGTAATGCATTACCTCATATAATCAACCAAATTCTATATCCAAACTTTGCATACATGAAAATCGCTCATCTCACTCGTGACTCTTTCAATTTTCAGCAGGAGAACGTAGAGTCCGCTACGACCTCTTCCTCGGTGACGAGCCTCAACACACGAAAGAAGCCCGTCCTCGCCGGCAGAAGAAGCAGAGAAAGCAGCAACGCAGGAAACAAGATCCGCTAGCTCGACTGAACGAGACGGTGGTGGCGGTACTCGACGCTACCTGCTACGGCAGGGATCGTGGACCTGGCAGAGCGCCCGTTAAGCCGCCCCTCGTCGAGAATGCCAATTTCACCAAGCTCGTCAGGTTCGTTTCGTATACGAAAGAGAGTGTGTGTGTATATACGTTGTTGTTGTCGCAAGAACGGCGTGACCGTTTTTTTCGAGTGCTCGGTCGCAGAATCAAGGGTTGCTATGTGTGGGTGAGGTAGATATAGGGGGTGACGAGATTGTTTATTTGGTTGGAAGGTGTGGATGGGTGAGAATCGGTTGGAAGATTGCGTGTATACGAAGATAAATAAAAGGGGTTGGATAAATGTGTATATGTAGAAGTATTGTAAAAAAAAAGATATATTTATTTGATATCGACAAATAGTTGGCTGGATTAATAAAAAAAGAAACGGAAGATAATGTGGTTCATAAAATTTGGTAAACTGTATTTTAAGAAGATTTTTTTAGAAATAAGATCGCGATCGTCGTATATTTTTTTTTATTTGAGAATGGCAAAAAAAAATGAATTTGTGTAGGTCAAAATCTGTTCTGAAATCGAAGGTATACATTTTCGGTATCGGAAACACGTTTTTCCCGGCTTCTTGTTAGCCATATTGGCAAGCGTCCTGAATGTCGTCTTCATGCTCCGATTGCGCATGTTTTTCGACAAATATGAACCTTCCCTATAGACATACTCGATAATCGAAATTTCGTGATTTTTCGATAAGAAACTTCTCACAATTTTCATATATCTTTTTTTTCCTTACCTTGATCGTATCATGATACTTTAGAAAATTTCTTTTTCTTTCTATTAAAACGGATAAATAATTATATAATGGTCACAAAATAGTATAGTTTATCAAGTTTAATTTTGAACGATCAGCCAATCGAGCAGTCAATAAATTCCGTTTACGAACAACTAAACACGGCTTCTTTAAACAGAAAAGAGCACATCGGTAGTTTATTTTTCGCTACGTTTTGTTTAGGAAAAACAGCGTGGAGCCGAACAATCGATACCAGATGGTAGTTTACGAGTGCAGCGAGGGATTCGCGTTGAAAAATTCCGAGCAAGCCCGGCTCTTTTGTAGCGGTGGCACGTGGATCGGCGTTGTTCCCGAATGTGTAAAAAAGGACGGTAAGTACACTTGGTATAGCTTGGAAATTTAATACTTTCCTACCTTTTTTTCCGAAAAGAATTTCCGAAAAAATCCAACGAGCTCCTGAATAATGCTTTACAGTTGGTTGATTATTCGCACTGAAAAAATTGAGTTGAAATCAAAGTTGTCAGTTACATTTCTGTAATTTATTATTTTTCATGTCATTTTATATTTAACATGCGGAGCTTCACTATATTAATAATTTAATATTGTAATTTGAAATTATTAATTAACGCAAATGCGTCCGGTAATTAATTATTAAAATGTTAATTAGTCTAATGATGTGCATAATCAAAAATCCATATTTCACGTTCAAACAATGACATTTTAAACCATCTCATCAATAAATGAACAGACACATCAACCGTTATTTACACGTATACAAAATTAATCCGTACTTTTACCAATGCTCTGAAACAAAAGATAAAAAGAAAGACAGTAATCCAGCGAATGTAATAGCATTCACATATAGAACAGTATAGACTCATCCCTAGATTAAAGATCAAGCTGCAAAGTTGCATTAAGCTTGCTTTTCCAGCTCACTCGCATCTTTTCTCTCTCTCTCAATCGCGTGGACGCGTGTACAGCTATATATGTATGTATATATATACACTATGTGTTTCAGAGCTCTCGATAGTCGAGGGGGAGAATATCGTTAAACCGTCGGTGCGCCGCTGCGCCAGCGAGAAGAACGTCTGCAAGCAAGTGTGCCTGGACGTCGAGGACGGCATCAAGTGCTCCTGCTTCGACGGCTATCGACTGGAAGGATCCTCCTGTATTGGTATATATACATATACGTGTAGTCACTATGATGGTCGTATGCACTTTTGTATTTTATTGTCGCTTTTAGATCGGTGGTAAAAGAAAGTTTAATGGGGTGTTTTCTCGTTTTTTTTTGTTTAGGATGGGGGTCGCGATTATATTTATCAGGGCTGAATTATTTAGCTACGTGTGCGTGCGTGTAATTATTTTACGCATGTGTGGATTTAGCTGAAGTGGTAATTAACGGCCGGTAGAATAATTTATCGCTCGCTCGTGCATTTACTATAAAATAAACTTCATTTTTATACGCGCGCTTACCGTGCAAGAGAGAATATTAATGTTTTCCGAGTGAAATATAAATAATTTACGCTCGGATGATAATTTCGCGCTGATGTTTGTTCTTTATGCGCGAATGTATTTACTTAATGGCTAATTATTTAGGTATTTATTAATTGCCGATGCACTTTCGTATGATGAATCGATTTCATGCATGGAAATTTCATGAATTTTGAGGAAAATGTGCACACTGTAAAAAAAACTTTATTAGTTAAAAGTGTACGAAATATATATTCTATCCGTATATGTAACCATTACGAGATGAAATTAGCATTTTTTCAATTAAAAAGTTCTATTAAAAATTATCATAATCATATTAAAAACATACATTTCATCGGATCTATATAAGCTAGACGTTCGTTGAACTCGAAATACTATACGAATCACTGCTCAGAGATTTACACCTTCACTTTGGGGCGTGAATAAAAAAAAAACAAGACGAATCGCACCGCATTGACTTTCGATTCGTCCTTGAACTTCCCTCTCGAAATAGAAGTCGACCCGGCCATTCATCAATTGGCATTAGCTCTGGCTGTCGCGATCGCGCGTCCCGTTACCGTTAAAAAAAGAGCGCACATCGAATCGGCACGATCACCCTGCTAGCGAGCGAGCGAACGAAATGACGTCTACTGAAAAAAGTCAAACATATTCCGGTAATGAGAAAAGCGATCGGTGTGCTTGGAAATCCTGGAAAAGGGATGTCGAGGGAGTTTCTATCGAAATGTATAAAATTGCGAATGGGTATGTTGTGAATACATTGTGATGTAAAAAACAAAGATTCGTTTGCTTAAAGAAATATACATATATATATATATAGTATTGTTATAAAATATTACATGTTCATGTACTATAAAAACGTCGTTATTTTTTGTTTAAAAATATTGTATTTTATAATATCTGTCGTTCCAACAATTTTTTTTTATTTTTGTAACTTTTTTTTGTAACTTTATACTTCAGTTTAAAAAATGTTGCATTTTATCACATTACGTTAGTTCAACAATTTTGTTTAAAGTGTATTTTACAACTTTATATTTAAAACCTTAAACCAAGTTTAATATACGTTATCATACTAACACATACGACTTTTACAATTTATAAAAACAAATTGAATTAATCTTCCTAAGTATACAAGTTCAAGCAATTGCTTTTCTACCATCCACCAACGATCGTCCTCCGAAAAAGGAACGAAAAGAAAAAAAAAACCGTGTAACGACGTCTCGCGTTTTCACTGTACGTAGATATACGTCTATATACATATATATATATACACGGATCTCGTCTGATCGTATGCGGAAGCGTCTATTGTCTTACTCCGCGGCGAGACGATAGGCGAGGCACCGTTGCTTCGGCTCAGCGAACGATGATGGCGCGAGATATAGAGGAGAGAGAGCACGAGGGAGATGCCAATCGAGGAAAAGTAATCAGAGCCAATCGCCGTCGGGCCGATGTCGTTACGATCGATCGCGAAATTAAATACTCTCTTGTTGCGCGTTCGCTTGCTGTATATATATGTATGTATATATAGTTTGATGCACGCCGCCAATTTTCCTAGAAAACACATTTTCCTCGGCGCGTCTCTCGTTGTGTTCCTTGCGTTTACGTATAGCGCATGTGTCTCTTCTTTTTTTCTCTTTCTCTTTGCGATCCCTTTGACACGCGCGAGGTAATTTTAGATTATGGAGGGTAATTGAAGTCGCCGAATCGATAGTGTTTGCGACGCGCGTGCAAGCAGGCGACTTTCGGTCGTAACTTTGTTACGCTCGCTCGACGGCGGATCGGAATTGCGAAAGAGTTGTGAATTATAAAAAGTTAATAAGGTGATGGTATTTTCTTCTCTGTCTGTGTTCACGTCGAAGTGGAATGGAGTTATGATACACAGGGTTTATGATATTATTTCAGATTCATACTTCATCGATTTCTAATACAATATTTTACGATAACTAATTTTAAAATAATATGATTTTCATTTACAACTACGTGTCATCGTATCTAGGGGAAAGGCGGGCAAACCGGACTCCCTGAGAAAAAGTAAATAAATAATAGTCTTAATAACAAAAAATCGTATAATGTTTAATATATTTTGAAACTTTAAAAAATGAAAGAAATTTAGATACTCTCAAAAATTGCCGGGCAAAACAGACAATATTGTGAAAATTAATATTAATCATTACAATCATCGCATACCGTAGTTCATTGAAACGACTTAGTTGGTTCTTCCTTAATAGCAATCAAAGCATTTTGCAAACTTTCTTCTGACAAATATGTTTGATTAGATAAAGATAAAATTAAACTTAAATTCATACTTTAGTAAAATCGTAAGCCAAAGTGCGAAAATCGTACTTAACCTCTGCTGGCGACATTTCAATTGAGAGCTCCATACACGCACTGAAACTCATTTACTTGCAACATTTACAATGTACCTACGTAGATTTGTACACGACCGCTTTGTCTACCCTACCCCTATATATATTGAATTTATTCACAACTATAAAATTTTTGTCAAACCGCGAATTAACTACAACGCGCTTTGTCTACGAAACCACACTTATACATCACAGCGACATCCAGCATCATCAAATTTTTACGTACGTCAAACAACACACCAGTGCAGCACTTGACACGCGTGTGCGCGAATAAACGTCATCCGAGGTGAGCGCTCTCAAGATATGTCGCGCGAGCATTTTTAGCCCTGAAATTTCCGCTTTTTCCGGGAGATGGTTGACAAGCGCGGAGGCACGCTTAAGTTAAGCCGCGTGACGGTCGCGCGGATTAGCTCGTGATCGCGCGTCTATTACCCCACGGAGAGAGAAAGAAGAGACAAGCATACTATGCGTATATAAGCACGACGCCACTCGTATTTTTGTGCACGAGAAAATCGGACCTGTCCGTTCCAAAATCGCTCGCGATGTGACAATCGAGCGGCTGCGTGGCGTGGAATGGATTTATGAGGTTTAGCGCCGCGGAATTCTGTATTTCTTGGTGGAGGCTGCATGATCGGCGTCTTAAGTTGGTAATAGGATGGTATATTGGGATTTGGAATTGAAGAAAATGGTTATATGCGGTTGACAAATTTTTATATTTTAATGCGAACTGAGTTATATTATAAAATTTGATTTAAATATGAATTATTTATGTCGGTTTAACATTCGTGGATTTGACATTTTCATGGTTATTAATATTTTTACTCGTATTAATCATTAAACGTATACTTTGAGATCCTTATAGACGGAAAAGCGTATTAAAGGGAATTTCGTAATATATATTTCTCAGGGAAACTTTATAACTGACATATAAAATCATCTGAAAAAATAAAGTATTAAAAAAAATAATGAAAAAATTCTTCATCAAAAGCGTCTCATGAAGCTCCTTCGTCCAAGCCACTTATTATTTTTACCTCGAAAATCGTCTTGAAACCTTACCTCGCGCGTCAGTCAACCAAAAAAAAGCCGAGCACAGCGAGATGCCGAAATTACCCAGCCATTAATGGATAAAATCAAAGTAATTCCGGGCGAAAAATTCGTGGCACAATGCATGTGTACCTCTCTACCTTCAGAAGGAAATTGAATATGCCAACGATATAACGTGCTCAAAGCTTTTTATTAATATCCTCGTGCACCTGGTGAATATTTCCTGAGCACGTGTGTGGGTGTATATATATATATATATACATCACATATTTGCGCGTATGTTGCAGATATCGACGAGTGTGAGGAGGGCATTGCTGGCTGCGCGCACATCTGCCGAAACGACCAAGGCTCTTTCCATTGCGACTGCCGGGACGGATTCCAACTCGGCGGCGACAATAAATCATGCGCAGGTTCATTATGATTTATACTATTTCCTACCTCCCCTTCCATTTCGCCTTCCACTCTGACTATATATACATCACGCATATAGGCGCGCGCGCGCGTCATCGAAATTCCTATCGTTGATGGGTCTGCGAATGCTCGGAATTATTAATTGCTGTTTCGGGATTCTGTTTTGAATGTGGTTATTTTTTTTTATGTTGTCGTTGTTAATTGTTGTATTGAATCGATGTTTAATTATGTTCTCGATGGTTACATGTGTATACATTTAGTAATTGTAGTTTAATATATTTTCAAACGACCACGTATCTACACGTGGCAGCTTTCAAATAATTAATGGCTTCGTTATGCTACTTTATCATTTAAATATTGATATGCATTTAAATATTGATGCAACATTCTGATATTCATATTACCAAACCATTGTAAATACAAGTCATAAAATATCCAAATCAAATTATAATAATATAACCAAATTATACTACATGAGCGTTTTATTACCATTATCTCAACGCTATCTTCATTCTGTCTGCAATTTCTTTACGCTTATCCACCTCCTCGTCGCTCACTTTTATTTATTCACCTGCGTGCATGACTTCGATTAACAACGATCCGATGCGCGCCTGCGCCTGTACACAGATATCAACGAATGCGCGTCGAACTACGGCTTGGGACCATGCGAGCGGAAGTGCAACAATCTGCCGGGCAGTTATGAGTGCAGCTGCGACGACGTTCCGGGTTATAAATTGAAGTCGGACAATCGCACTTGCGAGGACGTCGACGAGTGTGCGGAAAACAATGGCGGCTGCTCGCATAACTGCGAGAACACGCTTGGTAGCGCGTTCTGCCTCTGTCCTATGGGCTACGTTCTCGGTGACGATTACAGAACGTGTCAGGGTACGTATGCGCGATTGTGTATGTATATATTATGTATGTATGTTGATGGTAGTAGTACTATTTATACTTATTGATTTTTTAATTCATTAGTCGGGTGGGCGAAGAGTCTTGAGTGATATGAATCTTGGAAAAAATTTATTATTTTAATTGATTTGTTGTTCTATACGAAATGACATTAAGACTTTTTGCTAAGAATTTTATTATGTTTGTTTTTAATTTGCAGATGTTAATGAGTGTAACGGGGGTAAGAAATTATGTAAGGAAAAGTTTGAAGAGTGTGTAAATACTGTCGGGTCCTACAAATGTATACCAAAATTAAAGAAGAAAACTCAAATATTGCAAGAAGACGATTATGATGCCGAAGATGATGACGAAGAAGATGATGATTATAATGAGGAAGGCATAACGGAGTCTTCCACGTATGATTCTTCATGTGAATTAGGATACAAAAAGAACGAAGGTGGCGAAAGGTGTATTGGTGAGTAAGAGAGTTTTTTCTACGTATGCAATATTTTTTTTGTTAGTTAAATGTTTGTGTTATAATGTAATTATTAAACGTTAAATACAGTAGAAACTCATAAATTATTTGTAAATTTTCGGATAAGAAATAAAATTACGATTAATTTGTGGTAAATATATTTAAACTAGACATTTTATATTAATGGCTATAATATAATATATATCGTTGAATTTCAATAAAAGCAATAATTAAGAGAATTTCAAAATCAGTCGGTTTTCATAAACTTTCAAAGTCATAAATAAATATAACGAGCAATTTGGCTTTACAATAATAATGAGTTATTGCGATTACCGATCTATTTATTATTTGCAGATATTAATGAATGCGAAGAGGATGATGAAGAAACTCATGGATGCGACCATAGGTGTACAAATACAGAGGGTAGTTATTACTGTGAATGCCATCCTGGATACGAGTTAGACGACGATTCTATAACCTGCTTGGATGTTGACGAGTGTACAAGAAATCCGAAACCTTGTTCGCACATTTGTACTAATACTGCCGGTTCTTATATGTGCTCCTGCCCACAAGGACTTACTTTAAAAACCGATAACTCTACTTGTGAATCAGTTAAAGTTATCAATACCTGTGCCAATTCACGGACTCATTGTTCTCATGAGTGCTTAGATACCGTTGACGGACCGCGTTGTGTTTGTTCTAGCGGTTACGAATTAGCGACTGATAGTATTACGTGTGTTGATATTAATGAATGTTTGAGAGGAAATCATGGATGCAGCGAAGAATGCGTTAATGAAATTGGGAGTTATAAGTGTATTTGCCCAATGGGCTGGTTCCTCAGAGAAGATGGTAGAACCTGCGAGGATATTGACGAATGTGCCAATACGAATGATTTTTGCGCACACAAATGCACAAATACTCTTGGTTCTTACCGCTGCGACTGTCCTTCCGGTTTTATTTTAGGTGACGATGGAAGGAGCTGTGAAGATATTAACGAGTGTGCACGTGGAATTCATGAGTGTTCTCATAGTTGCCATAACGAAAACGGTACTTATTCGTGTTCATGTCCTATAGGCATGTCACTTACTGAAAACCTCAAAACATGTATGCAATCGATATCATGTGAAGTACTGAATTGTTCTCATGATTGTATTAAACATGGTGATATGTATCACTGCCAGTGTCCTAATGGCTTTATGCTGCAGAAAGACGGTAGAACATGTGAAGACTTTGATGAGTGTAAAGAAGACGAAGATGACTGCTCACATGAATGTATAAATACTCCAGGAAGTTATAGATGCGCTTGTCCCAGTAATGTAAAACTTTTAGATGATGGCCTTACGTGTGATGATAAAAAGCCATGCCCTATTGGTTTGAAATGGGGAAAAGATGGACAGTGCGAAGATATTAATGAGTGCCTTGAAGAACACCAATGTTCTCATGCCTGTTTTAATGTTTATGGATCCTATCGCTGTGATTGCCCGGAAGGTTTAATGTTAGAGGAAAATGGTTACACATGTAGATTTTCAGATCCATGTGCAAATGCTTCGTGTGCTCATAAGTGTATTCCAGAACATGGAAGTTTCAAATGCGAATGTAATAGTGGTTACGAGTTAGAAATCAATGGCTTTGGATGTAAAGATATTGATGAATGCTATTACAAGCTACACGGTTGTAGCCACGAATGTGTAAATAAAGAAGGTAGTTATGAGTGTGTTTGCCCAATAAGATGGTATTTGTCCGAGGACTCAAGAACATGCGTTTTAGATGAAAATTACTGTTCAAAACACGGTTGTTCTCATACATGTGAGAGAGATGGACAAAAAATCCGTTGTGGTTGTCCAGAAGGTTTTGAATTATCAGAGAACGAGAAGACTTGTAGAGATGTAAATGAATGTACTGAAGGTACTCATACATGTTCTCATAGTTGTGTAAATACTGAAGGTTCATTTAAGTGTGAATGTAATGCAGGATATGAGTTATTACATGATCATTCAACTTGTCAAGATGTCAATGAATGCTCGTTAGGATTAGATGAATGTTCAGATGGATGCTTCAATACTCCCGGTAGTTTTATGTGCTCTTGTTCAGATGGATATAAACTTAATGAAGACCAACGCACTTGCAGTGACATAGACGAGTGTTCTTCAAATTTACATCAATGCATTTATTACTGCAAGAATCATGTTGGTGGATATTCTTGTTATTGTCCTGAAAACTACATTTTGGATAAAGATAATAGAAGTTGTATACAAATGAAACTTTGCGAGGGAAATCATGATTGTTCCCACGACTGCTTTGAAATAGATGGTAAAAACAAATGTCACTGTCGAGAAGGTTATGAACTTGATCGTGATGAAAAAACATGTCGAGATATTAATGAATGTTTGAATAATAATGGTGGCTGCTCTCACGAGTGTGAAAATGTCGAAGGTAGTATGCTCTGCAAATGTCCGGAAAATCAACACCTATTAGAAAATAAGAAAACTTGTATGGAAGTAAATGAGTGTCTTATTGAAAATGGTGGTTGTTCACATTACTGCCATTATGAAAATGGAAATACAAATTGCACCTGTCCAAGTGGAATGATTTTAGATGAAGATGAAGTAACATGTATTACAGAAAACGCATGTTCCAAGAATAATGGAGGTTGTAGCCATTACTGTGAAATGAATGGTGATGCAGTTGCTTGTAGATGTCCTGATGGAATGAGATTAGGCTACAATAATGCAACTTGCATTGATATTGATGAATGTTTGGAAAGTAAGGATAATTGTACTCACGGTTGCATAAATACTTACGGCAGTTACGAATGTACCTGTAATCCTGGATTTACAGTGAATTCTGCGGATAGTACATTATGCGATGATATTAATGAATGTTTCATTGATAATGGAAATTGTTCTCAAATTTGCGTTAACACAGTTGGTAGTTTTCATTGTTCCTGCTTTTCTGGTAATGCTTTAGCGAGCGATAATGTTACTTGCACAGAATCTAAAGCGTGTTCAATCAACAATGGAAATTGTTCACATTATTGCAACGTCGATGTGAATACCGATTCTGTCCTATGTTCCTGTCCAACAGGTTTTAGTCTCCAATCTGATTCTAAGACCTGTGAAGACATTAATGAGTGTGAAGAGTTTGAAAATGATGTTCAGACTGGATGTTCTCATAAATGTGTAAATTTAGAAGGTAGTTACTATTGTGAATGTCCAAAAGGATATATTCTTTTACCAGAGGATAAGAAAACTTGCGTGGACATCGACGAATGTCTTGTATCGACTCACAACTGTTCTCATAATTGTGTGAATATTCTTGGAAACTATTTATGTACATGTCGTGAAGGCCATTATTTGCACTCCGACAATTCAACATGTATTGATATTAACGAGTGCGCTCACGACAATGGAGGATGTTCGAAATTCTGCAACAATACTATTGGCAGCTATCACTGCTACTGTCCCGAAGGCTATAAACTCGACGATGATGAAAAATCCTGTATTGATATAAACGAGTGTGAAAGTACACCTGGCATTTGTTTCTTTGAATGCCTGAATACTCTAGGATCTTACAAGTGCATCTGTCCTGACGGCCACATTTGGGCGAACGATTCCAAAACGTGCATCGCCGCTGACCATTGCAAACCCCATAACGGCGGCTGTTCTCACACATGCTACAACTACGCCAATGGGATCAAGTGTACGTGTCCGTTGGGTATGTACCTCGATGCAGACGAGAGGACTTGCATCGACATAGATGAGTGCCTGGTAGACAACGGTAACTGTCCGGACAAATGTGAGAACATCGAGGGAGGCTTCATCTGTCACTGCTCCGAGGGCTTCGAGCTCGATCTCGACGCCAACACCTGCGAGGACATCGACGAGTGTGCTACCGAAAACGGCGGTTGCTCCCACACCTGTCGCAACACGAAAGGCAACTTCGAGTGCGAGTGTCCCAGGGGCTACGAGCTGGGAACGAATAATCGAACGTGCGAGGATATCGACGAGTGTTTGGTCAACAATGGCGGCTGCTCCCATCACTGCCGCAACGAAGCTGGCTCGTACAGGTGCGACTGTCCCGACAGTCATAGGCTGCACGCCGACGGCCGACAGTGCTATTCGGATAATCCTTGTTCCACGGGTAATAACGGGGGCTGCGAGCACACTTGTCGAGTGGACGGTGGCAGAGCTGTGTGCTCGTGCCGCGACGGCTTCCGCCAACTGGAATCGAACAGCTCGAGTTGCGTCGACGTTGACGAATGCTCGGAGGGGAGTCACGGCTGCGAGCATGTCTGCGTCAATACGCATGGTTCGCACGAGTGTAGGTGCAGGCCTGGCTTCGAGATGAGGAATAACGTTTGTATAGGTAAGTAAGCTCGTATCGATTTCGCGCACGAGAACACATACTAGCTCCTATTCGTCACGTTAATCATGCACTGCACGTGTATAATACTCGACGAAAGTAATTCCTTCGATTTTACAGATATAGACGAGTGCGCACTGGGTAACGTTCACTGTGAAGGCGGTTGCGTTAACACTCCGGGCTCCTACCGCTGCGGCTGCAGTGCCGGCTTTAAAGCAGGCGCAACTGGCTGCGTAGGTATGTATATATATATATATATATAATGCAGCAAAAAGTCAAGACGCTGTAAAACTAATGACTAAAACGTGCGCGCTAACAAATTTCCTTTGCAGACATTGACGAATGCCAGCAGGATAACGGTAAGTGTGAGCATCTTTGCATCAACGGCCACGGCTCCTACGCTTGTTCTTGCTACTCTGGATTCTACGCAAATCGAAGGTAATTATGCGGTGCTTTGCTAGTTGAGTTTGCGCGTGATTTGTCAGAAAAATTTATTTCTCTTCCTTCTGTAGAAACATGAGCCAGTGTTTGGACATTAACGAGTGCCTGTGGCGCAACGGCGGCTGCAACGGCGACTGCATCAACACGCCTGGAAGTTACTATTGTGTCTGCGCGGACGATTTAGTGCTCGCAGCGGACGAGAGAACTTGCGTCTCGAAGAACTCGCGATGCCCGGCGTTCATACCGCCAGCTTACGGCGAGGTAAGAAAGAATTTCGCTTGCTTTTGTGCTGTGGCACTGCAGTCTTTTGTGTGATTTCTTTTTTTTTGGGGAAATATATGGTTCTTACATTGCTTAATGGTGTTTCCTTTATCTCTTGATTAGATTTTTCAATTAATCTTTTATAAAGGAGAATTCTTGATATTATTTTAATATTAATTCAATGAGTGAGAGTATAATGGTGTTGATGATGAAATGAAAAGCTTTTATAACATTTACCGCTTTCTGAAACAATAAATCAAATAATTATTTGACAACGACAAACGTATTATATCGTTAATGGGATATTAAAAATAATATTTATTACGTTACAGTATTCAATTATTCTTATTCAGTTACACATCACTCGTAATATTTTACGTCTTTCATAAACAATATTTTTACACTTTCTCGCTTTCTATATTTTACCAATTCATTAAAGATGACAAAAATAAAAAAAATAAAGGCTCCTCTAGTCCATTACATCAATTATAAGAGTAATAAACCCTCATATTTTCTCTCTGAAAGTTTTTGCATTTACGAAACGGATATGTGCGCGCGCGCGCGTCTGCGTCATGTATATATATGTATATGTCTACAGATGAGATGCCCGGGACATCCATCGGGAGCTTTGGATTATCCCGTAGGAGCAAAGTGCCACATAAGGTGCAGAAGAAGCTTCAGATTGGAAGGCTCTTATCTCAGGACGTGCGAGGAAGGCGGACAGTGGGACGGCAGGGAGCCGGTCTGCGTTCGAGAGTATACGTCGGAGACACGGCCGTATTACACGGGTACGAGGAAAATAAACGGCGCGAGAGACACGAGATTTTTACCTTTTCTTCTTCTTCTTTTTAATAAATATATATATTGTGTGTGTGTGAGACAATTTCAGAAAAAGAGTAAAAGAGATCTAGGAAATCTTTTAGACTTGAGATATTTCCTATAGATTTCATTGAGAATTACATTGCAGATGTTTAAATTTGAGAAATATAGTATATTTTTTTTCGACGATCATATAAATTTAGAAAATTTCACGATAAAAGTTTAAGAAGGTATTGATCAATTATCCGCTGGATAGTTTCGAAACTGTTACAGTCTATCCATTAAATAGACTGCTCGACTATAAAGTTTCATATTAAAGTGCTCGGTCATAGTCACTGTTTTAAACCTGCAACGTGAATATTCAACGGACGTGAAAAATTCGCTTAATGAATATCGGTGTTTGCATTCAATGAAATTCCAAAATTAAGTTAATCATTACGCGCTTCGTTAGAATCGCTTCGTACATACCAGATAAATGATTACCACGACGAGGAAAAAGTTTCTCGAGCCACTTAAATGTATCTTGCTGTAAGCCTCATCCTCCTCCTCCTCCCCATCTTCAAAACGCAATCAACACCGGCTTCACCACGTATAATAATCAATTTGCAAAAGTTAATCGTAGCTTCTACCCCCCTCACCCTGAAGAAATAGAACAATCCATTACCTGCAACACCTCTTCCGTGGTAAGTCGCTTGCAACCGGGCCCTCCCAATAATAGCGGAAAGGTTCCGCTAACGAGGCCATACGTTAACGCCAGCGGGTAATGAGCATATACGCGCGTTTCCCTTGTATCTACCTGGAATTTTACCGCTCATTGGTTAGGATGTAATGAGCGTATAGCACACGGAAAGAGCTATAACAATGACGACGACGTATTCGTCTCGGTCTCGTACAGATGTTTTCTGTTCGATGTGCGATCGATGCTCGCCACTCTATATATGCAGGTAATGTACCGAATTTCCGCGGTACCACGATGGGGCGAAGCTCCAATCAGCGCATGCACGCGTTGCTGGCAGATTGTGCACGTCGAATAGATGGATGGATGTCTTTTTGAGGAAACGAGCGTATAGCTGGGTATCGGGGGGTGAGGAAGATGCCGAGGAAGGTTGGGAGACGTTCTTTTGGAGGATAAATGAATTGTTGCGTGAAAAGGATTCCGTAGTGAATCATGATGCGTGACGTAACTGTTCAAGTTGTCGTGGTGTTGTTAGGTAATAATAACAGTAGGTAATATTACAGTTAGGTAATACTATTTCTGTTATTGATAGGGGTAGATATCGATTGTAGCAGCAACTTTTTCAAAGTTTAAAGAAAATAATTGGAGAAACTTTTTTTTAAATATATAGAGAATATGGACGATATGCACGGTTGTTCGATTATTTATTTTAATTATTTACATTATTATGTTAGTTGGAATATAGCTGAAACTTAATTACCCGAATAACTTCTAAGTAATTTATAGCAATTCGTAGATATATAAAAAGTTGGCGAAAAACCCGAATAAAACAGAAGAGCGTCTGCAAGCACGTGATTTCTTTCTTCTTTCATGCTTCGTTAATTATTTAGTCGAGTTCACAACTGTTTTCTCACCGAGTTCTCACGGAATAAACCATTTACCGTAAACCTCAACCTCCAATTTTCCTCCGTCAAACCTTTATTCCATCCCTTTACCTCTGTCGATTTGGATTTTTGACGCATGAATTACGTTGCTCGCGTTGATCGATGAATTTTCTTCGTTTGGATTAGATGCCGAACAAAAATAAAATGGAAAAAAAAAGAAAAGGAAACAAAAAATCTCGTGCCCTATAGTGTCCAAGCTGTGATTAATTGAGGTGAAACGCGAGTGTACACCGAGGTCGATACATTGGTTTACTTCTTCCAGCTCCGGTCCTCACGACGACGGAACCACCGAGGCCCTACATCAGGTGTCCCAACGACTTGGACATGGAGCTGCCGCCAAGGCGTAGCACCGCACGCGTCTCAATTCCCCAGCCCAAGACCAACGTCGATTGGTACAGGTGAGAGTTAATTAATTTGCCAAGTCTTATATAGCTGCAGTGTGAGTGTAAAAAGGAAAAATATCGTGTTGTAATGTTAACGTTAATTTATTGTGTCCGACGTTTGTTTATTTTAATACCGTTTCGGTTTTAAGTAAATACAAGTTTAAAAAACCGGTGTTACATAAAATTCAATAAAAAATAATTTACTTGACGTTTATCACCGTGAATTTGATTTATTGATTTTATAAAATCATCAAATTGTTTTGAAATCTTATGTATAAATAACATTCAGTATTTTTTACGACTCTTATATTTCCGATCCGCCGTTACATAAAAGTCGCGCTCGCCGCATTGAAATTCGCACACATGCACCATTTATTCTCAATTCATGAACTGATAACATTCTCGCATCCTCACGACGTCTCAATATTTACATTGGCCGTCCAACAAAACCAAAATGCGCTTCATAAAAAAACCAACTTCAAAATCACTTTATATTCATACCTACCTCCGTAATACATTGTTGTGCGCGTGCGTACGTATATATATATATATACGCACTTCGCACTCGTGCACAAAATCCATTCATAAAATATTTATAACGCCAAGAGAGAAAGAGAGAGAGAGAGTGAGCGGATGTGTACGCTTGCTCTTTTCTTTATCCGCGCGCTCTACTCTCGCGAACGCCTCTTTGTTCATCTTGTTCATCCTCCTTCGCTTTCTTTGTCGCGCGGGAGACACTCGATCGGCCGCTGGACTCGAGATGAGAGAGAGGGAAAGAGTTACAAGTGTATCGATTGCGACGGTTAGAGCATCGTATAGTTGCATTGTCGATCGTCATCTCTGAGAGAGGAGGGGATGCTGTTCTTTTTTTTTATTTCCTTTTTTGGATTATCGAGGGGTATTTATATGGTAAGTAGGGGGCGGAGGTGACGGAATGATGTTTAACCTTGTTATACGGGCCGCGATGGATGCGAGAGATGTGTCTTTGTGCGCTGAAGGTATATGATGGGCTTTTGTGTTGCAGTCGGTGGGAGTGTTATTGAGACGTCGTGACTCGGGTGAAATTTTGTGAACTGCAGTTTTGTACTTTTTTTTTTTACAAATGAGATATTGAATCTGGTATAAAACGTCGATATCATTGTTTTTCGTAATATTAAATCTGCAATGGATTAATAATTTAGGATAAAAATATTTTCACGCGTGAAAGTTTATTTTAATGATGCATCGTATAGTAAAGTTTTATTAACATGCTGTCGTTACTTGAATATACTAGAATATAAATTTAATATTACTTGACGGGTGAGCGAAGAATTTTCCGTTCGCACAAGACTCAAATAACTGTCACGTTACACCCATCCTTTATGTCCGTAGTTTAAGTTGTCTAACGCGTCGTGCAAAATATAATAATCTTCTTGTTATATTTCTCCTTTTACTTTTTGAAAAGTTTCATCAAACTAAAAATATATAACATTCATACACCGATGGAGAAACAGTGAAGCAAATTTTTATATTTTCGTGTAATTTGACAATATTATTCCTACTCACTATTGCTAAAGCACATAAAAATGTAGAAATTCTTTTCCGATACTATTCCAACATATGTATGGATAGTGCAACACACATCAGAAAAGCAAACGCATTAAAAAAATATCTCTCCATCCCCCATGTATACCATGTATATCTTTTACCCACGCTTCGACCTATACCCCACAAAAAACAAGCTTAAAGTCAACAAATGAATTGGCAGTAAAAATGAAATCTCACTTTTCCCTTTTTCTCATTTTTTGTTTTGTTTTGTGCATAACGTATACATGTGTGTATTTCCCTTTATTTTTGCAGAAACGTAGAGGCATCGCCGGCTTGGGGCAAACAATTACACGCGGACTTGCCTCCCGGCACGACCATATTGACTTTCACCGCTTGGTCCGCAGCCACCAACTACAGTAGCGTCTGCCGAATGCTGATTCGAGTTCGCGGTAAGTTTGGTTGCAAATATTGTTTTCTTTTTTCTCTTTCTTTGTGAAAAAGGGTTTGGATACAATTGAGTGTTTTTTTTTTTATAAAAGAAGAAAGTATTGCAAAGAGAAGAAGTTGGGTTTTCGTTGATTACAGTGTAAATTAAAGCAGATAAAGAGAATTAGAATATTCTACCGTTTCCATTTTGGATGGTATTGTTTCGAATTCTGTTCTCTTTATTTTTGTATTGTTTAATTATTTACATGAGGTTGAAATGAATGCAATCAATTTGTTTCGTTAAATCGTCGAAATAGGCTGATGACTGAGTGGAGCTGTGTTTTTTCTCACGGACTTGCGTGTGTGTAAGCTAAAAAAAGCTGGATTAATTCAAAAATTGCGCAGCAGACTAACGAGGACGTTGTTTTATCAGATAACGATGCAATTATATCTATTTCTGCTACGCGACGCTGTAATTTCTTGCAATTAAATCTTTTTTGATCGGATTATATATTTATAATCGCGTGGAACGCGTTTTCATTTTTTAAAGTAATCCAATAACCGTGAAAACATTCATTTCAGAAAGAGTAAAATTTTTTTGTTAAAATTATTGAGATCCAATTATCTGGAAGTCCAGTTTTAAAATACATTCGAATGCATTTCAAAAAAAGCTTGAAAAATTAAATAAATAATTTTATAAATATAGATGGTTTAATACTGAATTAAAGCGTATAGCTAAAAATAGTATAGCTCAAATGAACGATTGGCAACATTTCTTTTTTAACGTCCTATAAAACCAATAACACACTAAAGATGGAAAATATTGAAATACGTTGACCGTATGACATTTCACAAACTCGCATAAAACATTCATAAGCTTCGATTCGGCAAAATATACAGCTGAAACCTCGAGATTTTTAGAAAAATTTCGCTCACCTCTCAAATACAATTTTCCATAACCATCACGCGCGCATATATATATACATTTGCCTCCGCGAAACGTATATCACATTCCCTCTTCAAATCTCTCTTTCTCACCCGTTCTCCACAATCCAGTTTAAATTTTCCCGTCACGCGCGCTCTCGGCTTACTTTATTTCGTTCCCATCCCTCAAAAAAAAGAAATTTTACTTTTTCAAATCTCTTTACCCCTGATACGCGAATTTCGTATATGACAATCCTTTCGCATACCGCAGTATAGCCGGCGATTTGTCGCGTGGTTTCGGCACCGATTAATCAATCGCGGTCGCATGCTGAATTATCGCTCGACTATGGTGCTATACTACGCGCGTGCGGCCCACTGTCCGCCGGCTGTAATTCTTTTACCGCGCGTATGCGCTTGAATTATCGTCCTCGGGATCGCGCGTGGAGCATCGCGCATGAGAGAGCTTCGTGTAAAACGCATTATACACCGGCGATCGTCGATTGCGCGCTAATGATGCGCTCGGTTATTTACGAGTGGCAGCTGTGGGCGTCGGTCTTACGCGCGACTGCGGGATGACGAATTGCTGTTACCCGTGATTTTCGCGTTTGTTTGGGATGCAGTAAGATCGTAGTTGACGTTTGGTATTTGAACGAGGGAGGATTGTGGATTTTAGGGATTAATTTGGAAAAGTCAATGTGCTTGTATTCTTCGAAGTGTTTAATCGAAAAGAGATATAGAAGCTTTGAAGTTTTATATGTATGGCCTGAATGGAATTGATATGGAAATATCGTTGTACAAAAGCGCAGAGGGATTTAAAAAATTCATGTAGGTTTTAATGGAACCTTTTGAAAAGTGAAGTTTTCTCGATGACCTGTCGCTTTTAATAAATATTTATACACTCGTATATATATTTTGTAAATAGTTTTATGCATTCACCGAGCTGTTTTGATTTTTCACGTCAATCGTCAAAACTGACATGTTAAATAAAACATGAAATCCGTTGCTCCAACAGAATTAGTAACAATGTTCGATTTTAAATATTATTTTTATCGAAAAATATATACCTATATTTTAACATTGATTTTTTAACGAGAACGAAAAATTATTGGTAAGAAGAACCGAAGATTGCTGTATATAGATATATATATATATTATATCGGTATAGAACAAAAAGGACTTGTACTCGAAGAATCGAAACAGTGTATATAAATCAAGAAGGCAGCGATATTGCCCAAGTTGCGTAATGCGAAATCTACACGCGAACACCTTGGCTGAATAGCTAACGCTATACACAAGATTTTCGGCTTCGGGCAATATCGCCGTAGATGTACTCTGGGATACGAACTTGATCCCATTATATACGGCTAGACGGTCTTCGCGCGCGCTTATATATAGTAAGCAGGCACACACATACACAGTAGTATAGTTGAAGTTCCAGGGCATTCGAAAATTTACGATTATTTCTGTATTAACGGGAATATTTGCTCGGATTTGTCGACTTAAAAAGATTTGTATAATGGCTTTGGTGACTCCTAGTCGGATTTATCGGGTGCGAGTGAACAATGACATATTCGGGTATATTTCTTTAAATATTTTCTTGAATCGCATTCACGAGTATAAATTACTTTAAACGTAAATAACAATTTCTTCTTTTTTTCATGAAGTGACGTGTTGCACATGCAGAGTTTTATGAAATTGTTTTTATAATTGATAAACCATTTTAATTGATATGATATAGCACAAATTTACAAACATAAAGAAGTGGTACGTAACATGGTCTAGACTATCATATCTTCGGGTATTTTTGGTTCCCAATATATAATTTCAAGGCTAGTGATCCATCACATCTAAACGTCGAGACATTCAGGGCATAAAACTTATTAAATCTCTTTTCGGTAAATAAAACCTACTTTTGTAAAATTCAAGTTTTTTTTGTTATGTTCAAAACCTTTTTCATATCACTTTTTAGGTTGAAATGAGTAAACAAATCGCATTGTAAAAAAAATTTAGGACACTAGACCTCTAAAACTACCTGCAAACATTTCATTCTCAACTTAAAATCTAAATTTTATTTTCCCACTTTCATTTCAACACTAGTGTTTACTCGGACCAACATTCACGAGACGAGCCAGCCAAACAAAGTCCACACATATTCCATTCGTCGAAAATCTCGTCAAATTTCGCGGAAGCCCCAGCGTAATCACTCATTTCCGGCCAGTTTGCACGGAGTCTGCCTTACCCCCTCCCCATCCTCTCGCGCGTAACACCGGATCCACAGTTAATGCAATTAGACAAAGCAAACTCGCGCTGTGGAATTACATCGGCCAAGTGAAAGCACAGTAACCACCACCACCACCACCACCGCGAGTAGACGGCTGTCTTATGGCATTCTCGCGTGACCCGTAAAAAGCACGTGAAAGAATTAGAGTTGTATATATATATATACACACGTACGCCGTACCGCAATTTATTCGTTTTTCCCAGAGATTTTACGCGCTCGCCACGATGCTGTTTCTTTCGCTTGATTAAAAATTTAATGGGTTCAGGGAAGGGGAATTGGAATCGATGTAGTTTAAGCGTAAATGCATTGTTGATGTGAATTGCGACGGTGTATATAAAAGTAAATTGTATTATTGCTGATGTTGCCACCAGAATGGTTTTGTGGGAAATGTTAATGTAGGGAGAACGAAATCTGGGTTAGCAGGTCATTTACAAATATCAGTATTTTTGTATAGGTATAATGATAAGAACACGAATGCATTTGAAATTTTTTGTATTATCCCTTTTTTTGACGAGTATGTACGTGAAATCGATTTTAAAACAACAAATATATCAGTGTATTTTCTACTTACATCTTATACGATTTTGTATATATAGTATTTTCCAATAGATTTAACATCCGATTACTCTTATTTAAATTTATGTTTTGATTGGATGACAAAAAAATTCAGTTAAAAACATAAAACGCTAGATCCACATTCTTATCTAAATGAAGCGGTGTTCGAGGTTTCCACAATCTTGTTGTACAGCCATTTCAGATTGAAATAAAAACCCTAAGTGCCTGTTTTTATCTCGAACTTTATGGTCTATCAGCAGGAGGTTACACGAGCATCAATCCTTTTACCCTTTTTCATACATAAGTAATGATCCCGTATAAAAATACGCTCGCTTTATACCATCGGCTTCTTATAGCGTATAAGAGAAAAATGAATCGATCTTGTATTTAATTAAGGGAGAATATTGCACTTAACGAACATATGCAGATTATATAAAACTATATATTTAAACCATATATTCTCAAACTTCTCCCACAAACATTTGTCAGTCCTATTCAATGTATATAAACTTGAATAATTAAAAAAAACACCAAATCATCTACAAACTAACGAATTCAACACACACCATTGTTCACAGATACGGAGAGTCCACGAGTCATGGGCTGCCCGACGTCGTTCGAGGTGCGACTGAATCCAGGCGAACGAGAGCGCATGATCTTCTGGCAGGAGCCCATGTTCACCGACAACGTTCGCATTGAGCGCACCTACAAATCGAGGGTTGGTATATATGTATATATATATTACATACCTACGGGTCATTACCCTTTTCACTCGCGGCTAAGTCATTTGAAATTCAAGCGATACATTAGGAAGGCGCTGGTCGACGTCGGGGCGCAGCTTCCGGCTTATTAAAAGCTTTGGTGAAAGGGCGGCGGGTGGGTAATGTAGTCGCGTCTCGATTTTTCATGCTTTTAGAGGAACGTCTGAGCGCGGTTGACGGATAATTAGCCAGGGCTTTTTTAAATTTCTCTTTGGATTGATGATACAATGTCGACGGTTACTTTGTAATTGAATAGGAAAGTGATTGCATATAATAATTGCATTTAATATATATATTTACGCTTTATTGCATAATAGATTAATTACACAGTTCACATAGTTCATTGAGTAAAAATTTAATGACAAAGTAACGTATTATATAATTGCTTATAACGACATAATAACGCTATTTCAAGTTACGCAAGTAGTTACAGCGCTACCGAGTCAGACGTAGAGAATTTATCGAATGATATCTCGCGCGAGCGAAACTCCTCTGAGAATTCGCCTCCGGGTAATTTTGTCAAAATAACACACGCGAATGTTATTGTAACTTTTGCACATTCGTTGTATATCTATATATACCTACGATTCAACTACTCCTCTTCCTCCTCGCCAAAAGCACATTCTTTCCTAGCTGCCAATCCCGCTGAAATTACACATGCCCGGTGAAAAAAAAAAGAAACTGCAACTGAGCACTTTGGAAAATTCCCATCGGACGCACACATAGCCGTATAGCTAGAAACAGACACTCGCACACATAGATAAACTAACATTCGCAAATTTTCCGAAAAACTCGGCTATACGCGCGTGTATATATAGCCACTCGTCTCGCGCTGCTGCAAATTCTCCGAGAGAAAATTGCCATTGGGCATTTGAAAAATGCGGTCAACCTCGCACGAGTTATATACACACACACACGTGTGCAAGCAGACACATATATAACATATATATAGATTGAGCGCATCCATGTAATCGATCCGTTGGCCATGATAACGCGCAACAACCGTTAAAACTTGCCCTTTCGCGCGTATACATATATACATATACACTTTACTCGTAACGTTCAGAGGCACCCGCGTGCGCTCGCAGTTTTCAATCCCATTCCCATTTCCAAGTTCCGGACCCCCTCTATATATATACACGCCCCCCCCCCATTCGCGCTGCTACCGGTGCTTCTCCTTTTAAACAAAACTCGTTTGCAAAGCCGGCCGCTCGCGCTCGTTATGTCTATGCCTATATATATATATACATATACACATACTACTGCGCGTCAGTTCGAGCAATTTCTAATCGACGCAGTCTGGCCAATATCGATTGGGCCTCTCTTACTCTCTCTCTCTCGCGAGAGTGAGCTCTGTGCTCCCTTGCCGCAACGAGCGCTCGTAATTAGTTTTCGTAGTGCCGAGCGCCGCCTTGTTGGCTGTGTGTATATATATATATATATATATATGTATATAGGAAAGAGCGAGTGTCGATGTATATATGTATAGGTAGGAACTAGTTTCGAGGGCACGTGTATGTTTTTTTTTTCTGGTGTGCGTGAATTGGAAAAATCGGTAACGGTATAGGTCGGGGCTGTATTTAATCGATACTTGAATTAATAATCGGTGGTAATTAGATCAGCCATGGAAGGTTAAAGTTTATAGGTTTAAAGCAATTTATCGGTTTATCTGGTGATTTGCCGATTAAAGAGGAGATGTATGACAGTGTTTTCTTCGGTTCTATTGTTTAAATTGAACACGGCGTGGGTAGGGTAGCGTTAAATCGAAATCCCATTTAACGAGGTACTTTGTTTCATATTGTACAGACGTATACCGTACGCTTCGGACGAATCCAACGTCAAGCTCCTGTATAGATATATAATATGATACAGAATATTAGCGGATTGAAATTATAGCTAATCACAGCTAAAATGCCACTCATCGTGTCACGCGTCATAGTCCCTGCCTTCGAATATCGCACGTGATATTCGGCAAACATTAATTCGTGAACGTTCTCATTATAATATATATATTTATAATAATTATAATTAAAATTCATTCACTTAGAAATTCACTATTCAAATAAACGACAATAACACAGTTATTATAATTTATTTCCCCAATAATATAGTTAATCCCCTAAAAAATAACTCGATCTCATTTCGCACCTGCACAACTCCATCCCTAACTTTCAGCGAAATGAAAATCACCCTCCCATTCGGCAAAGGCGCGCATATAGCACCGTTTAAAATCTTTCATACCTAAATAGCCTTGCCATTCAGAGTCCCATCAAAGAAACTCCGACACCCTCCCTACCCCTCGAATCTTCGCTAATTATTCGAGCCGTCGAAACTTCCCCGACACTTTCTCCCTTCCCTCCTCATCCTAATCCCCACGCGCGAATTTTAATCCGGATCAGCCCGTCAATTAGCCGTAACAGAAAGCAGCCCCCGTCCACACCCTCCTTCTATATATACTTCCCCCTTTCGTCCAATTATACAGACTGCTCTGGATTTTCACACTTCTCTCTCTATATATATATACATGTATATATGTCTGTGTGTGTGTGTATGTCCGCAGGAACCAGGCCAGCCGCTGTACCCAGGCATCCACAATGTTCGCTACATCGCTTCGGACGCCTCCGGAAATCGAGTCGAGTGCCATTTCACGATACACGTGCGAGGTAGGTCGATATATAGGTATACACGCGTATATGTACATATACATATACGTAGGAGTGTTAAATTTATGCAGGATATATATAGAGAGTAAGAGAGTAAGAGAGAGACATGACGATCTCTGGCTTTTGTTACTCGTGAAGAGAGGGAGAGAGAGAGAGCAGAGAATGGGTGTGCAGTTTGTTTGTACGAGGGGAAAGCGATGGATCGGATTCGCGCACGGCAACGCTGTTTTGGAGGATAACGATCATCCGTAGGGTTTTGGGAATTGGCTCGAGATCGAAGATTTTGGAGGCCACAGGGCTCGTAAAGGAGACGAATGTTTCTGTGAATAAAGGCTGGGGTGTGTGGGAGGCTGGAAGAGGCTGTTTTATTAGGAGATACATGTTTTTACGATTACTGAAGGGCTCATGCTGTATCAGGTTGATTTGTGAATGAAGCAATGGGAAAATTATTTAATGCGATAAATTGTTAATTTAGTTATTAAATTTATGTATATAGGAGGAGATCTGAAAATTAATTAAAATTCGTTAGCCGAAATATGTCGGAAAGTATTTTGAATTTTCTGTACGCGATGTCACGAGGTACAGAAAAATTTGATTAATTAAGTTGAAATTGGACGTGAAAATTCATTTTAACGATAAAAAAGGTACATAGTCGTGCTAATGAAATCTTTATATATTTTTATATATAATCGCTACAGTTTTCATAATCCGATTATTTCTATAATTTTCTTGTTATTTCATTTTAATAAGCTTATTATGATTAAAATGGTAACGTTCTCGGGCGATGTTCTGCTAAAACACTGCAATTTTTATATCTCGCTTTATATGGTTTTTAATAAATATTGACAAGCCGACGGGACTCGACGTAGATAAAATAATTCACAGGAGTATAAAGATTATAAAAAAAAAATATTATTAAATATTAAAAAAAAGAAGCTTTTATTCGATCGTGTTGTTCAGCATTTGTGTCACCGATGAATCACTGCGCACATCGAATTCATCGAAGCATCAACCGTGCAGATATAGATCGCGTATTCGGTGGGATCACAGTTGAAGATTCTAGAAGGTGATATTGCGCTTTTGCGATTTTTTTTATTCCGTTTCAAAACCTATCGCAGGCGTGATTTTTATCGGGCGAGGTTTAAACGATAACGCTAAAAAAAGATGATAAACGGGTATTTTTTGAAAAATTGTTCTATTTTTTTTTTAAATTTATCAAATAAATACATGCAGGCGCTGTTGTTAAAAAAAAAATAAGAAGGAAACTGATTTATATTTTTATGATTTATACCGGGTTTTATTATTGCAACAAAGAGTTAATTGTTTGTCTCCTCTTTCATTTATAGCCATTAATTTCGTTTCAATTGATGTAATTGCCTGCTCGCGTGTCTGCGTTTTAATTTAACGCGCATACACACTGGCTCGTTTATTTTCATACTTTCACTCCTTGGTTATTTGAGAACGCGCGTAATTGTATTAAATCGACCAAACAACAAACAAGGAAGTTATTTTCGGTGAGTTTTCCTTTTACGTACGTTAATTTTTCGAAACCAAAAGTTGGAAAACGATATTTCCAATATATTTTTCCATATCAATGTTAATGAAAATGACTAAAAGACATTACTTCTTAAACTGTTGTAATCATCAATAATCGAAATCCATTTTCAGCACAAACAATAAATTCAAACCCACGCTCTTCACGTTCATTTTACCAACGAGAAACGCTTTTCTCTACCTCATAACCCGGGAGAAACGATTTCTTTCCAGGCTGCAGAAGAATACGACTACAATGCAGGACCACCACAACTACCAACAACAACAACAACAACAACAACAACAAGCCACTGTACAATGATTGAAAAACGAGCGGCACCTCGTTCATTCCCTCTCTCTTTTTCCCTGGGCATTTTCTCTCCCATGGCCTTTGAACCATTCTTAAGACTAATGTAATCTCTCGCTTCTGTTGCAGAGGCTGAGCGCCGGACCATCACCGCTGCATCTACCTCCTCTTCATCGTCTTCTTCTTCTTCTTCTTCTTCGTCGTCGTCGTCTTCGCAAGAGTCTGAGGTAAGTCAAACGAGGTTGTTACGTGAAATCCTCTTGGTCGTCTACGGTATGTTTTATCTCCCGCGAGAACCGCTCTCTTTCTCTTTTCTATTAATGGAGAGAACCGCCATTATTCTTTCACCGGCCGCGCACGTGTCGTCTTTTGTCCGACGGTAGGTACATTGATTTCGCCTGCTATATACGACGAGAATACACGTCCGATGCTTTTCTCACGCTGTATATATATATATAGGTATGTGTGGGTGGTAAGAGCGAGTGGAGACGCGTGTGCGCGCATTAGCGAAACGGTGCCAGAGGGGCAAGCCCCCCCCCCTCCGATTTGTCTAGTTGTCGCTGTGGTAAATCGTGCCGGGATACGGCAGGTCTTTGTCGCAAGCGAGCCTGGCAAGCGATTTTGTTAGCCGTGCTAAGATATATATATATAGGTACATATATGAAAAGTGATTCGATTTGTCACTTTCTCCAGGATGGGATTTCTTTTGTCGTTGAATTTTTGCAGAATTTTTTTTTGTTTGGGATTTGAGAGGAATGAGGTTGTGTGTTGTTGTAAAAATCAGATATTGTATAGTAAAGTTTTACGTACATGTGTGTGTGTGTACTGGAAGCACATGTTGAATACATTCAATATTGTTAGGGAAATTTTATAATTTGTTTATATTTAAAATTTGATACAGATGATGCAAATGTAATGTATAAAAGTAGCTTAAATGGTAGATTGTAGGAAAATTTTGCGTTACACACACACACACACACACATATATATATCCATTTAATGGGCACGTGTAAGCTATAAGAGCATTAAATTGAATGCAATTTTTTTATAACGCTAGAAATAATTTTTACGTAATAGTTGTCAAGTAAATTGAATTTGGTGACCTTAAAAGCTCGTACTAAAAAAAATGTTCTCTATACATTTACTTTATTCAAATTCGTGTAGTTTGTAAGCTATACAATATAAATTCTTTTTGTTCTGTACAAATATATATATTTTACTACATTTCAACTATTTATTTGATTCTGAAAAATAAATTTGGAGTCAGTTCAAATTACTAAATAGAAGTTCACGTAATATGGCCATACTACATTTCTGCTATTTCAACAACCATCGAAGTTTTAGAAAAAAGTATAAACATTGTTTCCATTTTCAAACCTCGGTCAACAAAAATGTTTGCCATCGAAAATCTTCTACAGTATGCACTTACCAATCGAACACCGCTAGTTTTCAAACAAACCGTAGATATTCCACAAACAAACGCCGTTCGCTATTCGAGTTTACCTCGCGTCCTTTCAATCGACAGAAGTACTTTTTATTTAACGTAATCGAATCGTTGTCATCGTACGATGTATACGTCGTACGATTAACTATAGTTAAGTATATTACTTGACGTCAATGTTTTTAATGCACTGTATATATATATACTTCTTCACTTCTCCTCTTTCTTATTTTAGCAACAACAACATCAGCATCACCAACATCACCAACAGCAGAGCTATCAAAGAATGTTGATTTGTCCCAACAGGCCACCGCAGGAGGTTTCACTGACAGACAGAGTAAGAAGCTGAATCAATATCCAATAAATAACGAAAAAAAAGCAATTACCTGAAAAATCATCCTGTTATTGCATACGCCAGTAAAGTGGCACGTTTCGTCCGTTAAAGCTTTTCGTTTCCGGGAACGTTATAATACGCTCGTTTTCTGAAAGGTCGAATGAAAAATAATAATTGTCTCTGCAATTCTCGGTACAACGTAATACTCAATTCTGAATATTGTGAAATTAAATAACGTCGTATCCTTCTTATGGAAAATAAAATAACAGAAATAATTTTTACCAGGAATTATTAATGATAACACGTGTTCACAGTAATAAAAAGTTTTATCCATAATTCCTTAAAATATTAAAAACGAAGCAATTAGTTCGACAAAACATTTTTACAGTTATTATAAAAATAAAAAAAAAACAACATTTTTCTATTTCAACTATATAAAAATATAAACATTTAACAATTATTTGTTCCATACCGGGAATTTCACAAAACACTTATTTCCACTTAGCTAATGTATCAACCTCGTATATAGCGTATACAGAACAAGGATAGAAAAAAGCACAGAGACAATATCTCCCAGTTGCAATCAGCTTCCCCGGCCACTTAGTCACCTACTGCACTACTAACCCATCTCTCTTTTCTTCTTCTCATTCTCCCTCTCTCTTCTTCTTCTTCGAAGGGACAGATACCGAGTGGCTGCTACATGCGCTACACGCGGCTCTTCTCAGGCGCTTACACCGTGCAGCGATACAACGCGAATGGCTCCGGAGCCAGCAATGTCGGTGGTGGTAGCCACTATCAGCGTCGCAGCGAGCAACAGCAACAGCAACAGCAGCAGCAGCATAGCCAGGTGGCAGCTTATCACGAGGTTCATCCACTGCGGCATGCGTCTTTGCCACCCTCGCCACCACCACCGCCTGTCAGCCAACCTCGAGCTTATCCGCTCGTCAACTGTAAGTGTATGTGTTGCAAGCTTTTTTTTGTTTATTTTCTTTCTCTCTTTCTATTTTTTTTTTCCTTACGATTATTGAGTTTACTTATGGTCCTTTTTTTCTTTGCGGCCATGTGCTTTGGTTTTTGTGTGTGTGTGTGCGTGTGGGAAGTGTTGTTATAAAGAGAGGGTGAGAATGACGCGGCGTGGAAAGGTGTTTTAGTTTTGTGTTAGGGGAGAAGTATGATGCACTTTTATTATAATTGACGTGTACTTTTAATGGGAATTCAGTGATAATACGTATTTGTGTAATATCGAAATCCTTTCCACGCAAGCCATTCTTTAGTCAACGCTGATATGATTTTTAATATAATATTTAATATGCATATACAAATTTAGTATGTGCAGTTCTACATTAATATTAATAAGCATCCCTGATTTTTTTGCTAATATATATAAAGATTTTTTCAGGCGATAAATCATATTTATTTAATATATTACTCGTGTGTATTATGATTTTTATAATTTAGTGAGAACTGAATGCAATATTGTAAATGAACATATGTAATGAACAATAATTTTCCTTACTTAATATTTTATTATGAATTCAAAGAAAAATAATGTTAGTAAAATTGAATTCAAATAATAATCAAAGTATTTTAATCAAGAACATAAATTTTCAGTAAACACACTAAAAGTATTCTTCGGATTATTATACCAAAAATTAATTAATATTATAATAATTCGGCCCGTTTTGAAAACGAGGATAATCTGTAGTGTATATCGATCATTAACGATGCTCGTGTATACAAATTCAATCAAAATACTCTCTCACCCTTTAACTGGCGAAAATGCACGAGCTCTTTAACGAGTACACTCATCCATCATTATCTTCGACATTGAACAAAAATGGGATTAGCCTCTTTCGGCCATCATAAACGCATGATTCCAACATTCGTCCGGAATTGCAGGGCCAGCTGCGGAATGTTACGTGAATGCGTGCAAGCGTGCAAGTTCAATGAAAGCTGTACTAACGAGAACACGCGAAAGAGAGAGAGATAGAGAGTTGATTTTACCGTTACGAGGTTGTTGCGTAACGTGATTTTCACGGATTCGCATTTTTAGCTTAATGAACGGGTCAGCTGCAACGCAATCGGTCCTTCCGTGGTTTCTTTATTATTTATCGTTCGTATATACGCTAGAGGGAATTTGTACACGCGCTTCTCCCCCCCCCCTCCCCCGAGTTAATAATGTTCTTTTGTGTTCATTCGAGGGGAAATTGAATTGGTTTTTACGGAAAAATGAAGATATTGGAGATGAGTAGTGTGGAAGGTAAAACGTTTATTTGAAACCGTATTACTTTAATAAAGTGTATGTATTGGAAATGTCAATTAATAACAGGAATGTCATGCCTCTATATAGGTACGTCACATTTCAATCGATGAGTTTATTGGAAAAAATAAAGGTTTTTGTAATATATACGCAACGTTGTTCTACGAATTAGATACTAGCTTTTAATTATTGTATACTACAAAACGTTAATTTTATAAAATGTATATTTTTATTTTAAATTTCATAAAATATTGATATTTAGTATTCGCGTGTTAAGTACAAGTTGGGAATACTGTTTTTTTTATTGAAAAAGTTTCTCGGAATTCTTAACATATTTGTTTTGCATTAAAAAAAAAGAAAAGCAATATTCAAGCGAGCTATTTTAAAAAAATATATAATTATTATGAAGAAATACAATTTTATCAGATATTTAATCAACATTGTAAACGATAACACCCCAAACTATCTGAAATATTTGAAATAAACTGTTGTAGAGTTATTTTTCATTCACGATAATCTTAATTTTCCGGTATAGCTACACGAAAACGCGAGAATATGATAATATGCTCCTCATTTCTCACTCAGCTTTCTCATTCAAATCACGTTCTTCCAAAAACACACATACATATACACACACACAAACATACCTTTATTAAAACCATTCCTCGTTTCATTTCGCACACATTGCTCATTCAAACATTCGAGCAACAAAAAATCGCTACCTAATGCACCACTTAAACAAACAATGCCTATACAACCGTAGCATTCCACCCTCTCTCTCTCTCTGTCTCTCTCTTTCTCTCTCTCTCTCTCTCATGCGCGTTCTAGTATCGTAAAAGCTTCTCCTCCTCATCCGGGGGGGGCGGGGGGAGGGGGGAGGCACCAAAAAATATACACCACTTCCGCGCAAACGACATTCTCGACGAGATCTCGACATTCGCGTGGTGCGCAGAGAAATATGAGAGATTTCATTCTTAATGCCGGCGGCGAATGCAAGATTAAAATGCCCGTATCAAAGTCTCGCGCTTCACCCCTATATAGAGCTGCATGTATATATATACGCGCTAGTGAAAAACGCGTTGGCTAAAACGTTTTCTCTCTCCCTCTTCCTCGCCTCGCTCTCTGTCCCTCACTATTTCTTGTGAGCGATATAGGACGCACGCGTGAATATATATATATATATTCTTGCGCAAGGAGTGCAAAAGAAGCAGCCGTCGCTATGTGGCTAAAAGCTCCAAAGTGGACTGCGCGAATGTGCATAGACGCGAGGTAATAATAATGTCGTTTCGGATGCGTATATGCGAAGGGGAAATAGGAGACAATATGTAATATGCATCCGGTGTGCGTATATACCGTGTATTTTTCTCCTCGACTCCTTGTTCCCTTCCATTTATCTCGTTCCTCGTCGCTTTTTTCGAGAGATAGAAAGAGGCCAACGTCTCGCCGTGACTCGTTTTTTACCGGAATATGCAGAAGACGAGGATTTTCTTGGGGTGTCAGAGCGAGGAAGAGTTTTTCGAAGCGAACGTGGGAGAGAGAAAGAAGGGAGCAAGGGAGATTGAGAATAGTATGGCGTGCGCGAAATTATTTAGGTATTCATTGCAGCGGAGATGAGGTTGTTTGTTTTTGTTTTGTTATGAGGCGGGACGGTGTTGTTGATGTTGACTCTCATGAGAGTTATCGTAGAATTGGCTATTTTATAGATTGCGAGATTGAAGAATACATTTTGAATTTTAACGAGAATCGTACGAGTATAAAGTGTGAAAATATATGACGTTGATTTTTTTTTTTGCATAACGAATGATGTTATCTTACGAATGGGAAATCAACAGTAAATTTATCAAAAGATTTTATAAGAACAATATACGTTATATATAATATAACTTTTGAATTAAAAATTACAAATTTAGGATCTACTATAAAATTTAAACTCTCTCGTTATTCGTCACGAGCGATTACATCGCTCTTATAATAAGTAGGACACCATCGGCGAGTGTTCCAAGAGAAACATAATAAGAGACCTCGAAATCACTCGGCAGAGAATCGAAAAATCCGCTAAACTTCTTGCACGATCGCCCCCGAAAAAATTGGGACAGCAGAATTACGAAGCAGTGACAGCGGTAGCAATCGTCCTATCTCTCTCTCTCTCTCTCTCTCTCTCTCTGTTTCTCTACCCTGATCTCGTCGACCAGAAGAGCGAGGGAGGGAGATACACATACAGAACGCAAGTAGCTCGGCCAAGTCGGGGGGCAGCGCACCTGAATAACGTAACGAGTGGATTGTTATACTTAGCCATCGACTGGAAGTAAAGCGAGAGTGGAAGGAAGACAGCGACTCTTACAAAGGTGAAAGGGGCGCGCACGAGAAAGAAGAAGAAGAGAGGGAGAGATGGAGGAAACGCTCTACTACGTTCCTCTCTCTCTCTCTCTTTCGTACGCCGCGGGGCGGCTACGTGCGATTGTTCGCCCCGGTGGAACGTAAACTTAGTCTTTCTTCTTCTGCGTCTCTTACTCTCTGTCTCTCTGTTTCTTTTGTGTGACCCGAGCGCAAGAGAAGGAGAGAGACGTTACGTGTATGGGAATGCAGAGGACAGTTTTCAACTTGAATTTTTTTTTTGCCGTTTACACGAGGTGCCTGGCCTCCTCTTTCTTTCCACGGAATGAGGGAGGAACAAGGAAAAGCAATGCTCCTCCGCGTGTTTTATGCATGCGCTAGAGGTTGCCTGGCAATTACTTTTGTTAAGCGCGCTTATTGAATTCAAGAAGTTTATAAAACATGCAGCGCTTTTGAGGATGCCGATGTTGATGTAGAGATTTTATTGTCTTCGGTTTACTGATAGGTATCGTCGGACTTTTGTAAGTGTTTATGGGAAATTATCGGAATAAAAATACATCTTGTAGAATATTTTATTCTTATAAAATATTTTACTCCAGCTTATGTTTTATTATTAATGTTCTCTTTAATACAACATGTGTAGTTATCCTTATGGAAAATACAAGGTAGTAGGTATTCTTTGTTTGATAAAGAATTTTTTAAAATCCGAAAGCTCCGTAAGTCTCATGGGTAAGTGGATATATGTACGTCGCTACGTCTATTTTTAAAGAAGTAAATCTTTAAAAGTCTTCCGAGCATTCATTATTTAAATCTCAATCATACGTTATTTACGTATGAAAACAAGAAAATAAAATATTTATCATTCTTTAGGAAATTTGTAGACATTTTTCTTATTCATAAATCGAACTAAAAATAAAAAATACAAGTTTTTCATGAACTTCAACTAATTCACACATCA
>JAWWEQ010000027.1:9891518-9903234 GCA_035583055.1 Torymus tubicola | reverse complement strand
AAAAAATTTTAAAAAGTCACGAATATTAAGAAAAATGGCCATGTAATAACAGCTAAGAAGCCTTTTTTATGGAATTCACGATTTTCATAATATTGCTATAATCTTCTAATTTTTTTTCATGTCATTTAATCTAAAAAAGTGTTATACAAAATTTACATTAGCTAATCTGTAAGCAGTCAAAATTTTAAGTTGCTAACATTTTTTTCGCAAAGTTATACGAAAAAAATGGATATTTTTCTTAATATTCGTGACTTTTTTAATATTTTTTAGGCATTCAGAATTATTCTTTTCTTAATCTAATAATTTTCCTCAATTATATACCAGCTCATCTATAAGTAGTCAAAATTTGAAGTCGCTAACATTTTTTTTCATAAAGTTATACGATTTTGACACAAAATTTTTCAGATCTACCTACTGTGCGCCGTCTCGCGGCGGCGCTCGAACTACAATCGCGTCTCGGAAATTACTGCTATATACATATATTTATTAATTATGAAACTACGACGATAAAGCCCCTTTTGATTTCGTGATAAAAGTATTTATAAATCAATATAGCTTTGTAAATTATTTATCATTAGTACAATAAATAAACGGGGCGCCTTGGGAGCCCCTAAAATCGCGGCGCCCTGGGCGATCGCCCGTCTCGCCTAGCCCTAACGCCGGTACTGACTCATCTTCTCTCAAAAGGCGTTAAAGTAAAACTCTGAAAGTATTTTTCTTTTAAAAAAAATTATCAAACGGTCAAATTAATTTAGGTGCAAAGGGAAACAGCGGTAGTTTTTGTCCCGAACAGAAATAAACTTTCCGCGTGAAAATATTATATGAGATTTCATATGAGATCGTAATTGAAATCTCATGTATCAATCAATTGTATGAGATCAGATCTGCAATTTTAATTAATTAATAAATAATTTATTTTTAATGTAAAAGTATGAATCAATAGTATATTTTAATTGATCTGGAAAAGAGCAATAAAGTTTTATCAATACATTTGATTATACTAATACTAATATTATATTTCGTTCTACTTCTATATATTCAATACAACATAATATTTATTCATACTTTTACATTAAAAATAAATTAATTATTAATTAATTAAAAGTGCACATGAGATCTCATATGAGATCTCATGAGATTTCAATTACGATCTCAAATACGATCTCATATATTTGAAATTCGTATACTGATCTCATAAGAGTTTCATTACATAGAAAAAAATTTTGGATAAAACAATCCTTTTGGTATTGTGGCGAAAAAATTTCTTTTGATATTGTTTCATTTATTTTTGCTTTTGTAAAATATATAAATTCTTGCAAAGTTTTGGTATAAAATAGGGATCTCAATTTTGAAACGAAAAATTTATTGTTTTGAATAATTATGGATCAAGAGATACTAATATTTAAAAATTAGAAGATTAATTTCCAAAGCCTGATCGAAATCTCTCGCGAATAACGTGCGTCCTCTCTTTGCTAATAAAATAATAAACTTATATTTTTATGAATATGTTACAATGTAATAAACGCGATGGCATTTTCATGTTTGAAAAATTTATATTTATTCTACTAAATACTAAGATGTGGAATAAAATTATTTACAACTTGCGAGAAACGAAAACAACGACTAACGTCATGAACTGTCTCTAAAAGTTGTTTTCAATAGTACTGTTGACAGTACTAATAATGTTAATTTACTGTTTACTTATTGTTTCCACAGTAGCATAGATGTGTTGTATTATACACACTGTGCTGATCTTATGATTCACGTTTCAACCCAGGCGGAAATAGCTTTTGCGTAAAATTGCTAATAAAAGCAAATAAATGCTTATAACAAATAATTCCAGGGAGATTTGGGACTCTTATAACAATTAGTAACTCTTATAAGTTCTTATTAATAGTTATTTTCATTTATTTGCTTTATCTGGTGGTTCCATTATTTATTAATCAATAATTAATAGTTACTACTAAGTATTTATATTTATTAATTCTCGTTAAAACATATTTAATATTAATTAACACATAACTGTAAGTAATTTTTAAGTTTGAGTAATAATTTTATATTATTAGTGCTTATTAGTAGTTAACTATTAATTACTATAGGTATAATAATTATAAATTATACAACACTATTAATAATAATTAATTATAATCAACTATACTCATATCTATTATCAATACTTTAAATTTATTAGTAATTGCATATAACTTTTATGAACCTATCTTTCTCTTATAAAATGCAAATAACTTTTATTAGCATTTTCACTATGATACATCTGAAAAATGAAAAAAGCAAATAAATGCAAATAATGGCAAATAATTATTCTGAGCGTCCGAAATCTAGCATTTATAAATAGAAAATAATAGCAAATAACTGCTAATAAACATTATACTTAATTATGTATAGTTATTAACAGTTGTATACAATATTTTTTCTTGGAAAGGAAATCAATCATAAAGAGTAATTTTATATCCGCGTATATGAGTAATTCTATGGGAAGTCGGACACTTCTTAGCCCAAAAATGGAAACATGTGATTTTTGGGAGCACGCTTACCAAACTAGTTTTTTCTCATTCTTTAGAGTATTAAGAATGCAAAGGAAAAGGGTGCCAAGTCGGAACCATATGCCAACAAAAAGTTACGGGTCAATTACTGAAAAAAAATGCGGGTTTTTAACTTTTTTGAAAAAATGACGATTCTTTGATTTTCTTATATATGCAATATGCAATATGGCATATGCAATTTTATAATATATTGGTACATTAAGAAAATTACTAAAACTCTTACGTAGAAATATTTTTTAGTTTAATCAAATCGGCGTAAATACCGCCAAATAACACAAAAAGGAATTTTGACAAAATTATCACAGTCGAGTCTTTCTAACGCTACTCTTATAATAATAATTTAAAAAAGGTAGATTTTATGTACCTGCAAGTACAGGTTACTTTCTTTTATACAAAACTAGAGATTTGAAAGCGCGCGTTGCGCGCCCTAATCTAAAAGACGTTTCGACTTCCTGACTGACGCATGCGCACTGCATGAGCCAATCACATAACGTTTATCTTAGCTTCACAACATCCGGTCATGACTTTTTTATTTAGGGAAAAATAAAATTACAGCGACGCAAAAGATATTAATGAGTTATGCAATGATACTTTATAATATATTAACTACAATAAAATAACTTTTATTATCTAGTTTTCAAACAATTATATGTGATTTTACATTTGTTCAATGATTCAAATTCTAGTACTTAATATAAAAATAAGACAAACTTTTATTTATCTAATTATTTTTGTATAAAATTGAAACTAAAACAATTACTCATTATCAAACTAAAGAATTATACTCATATAAAACCTTCAAGACATATAGTTTATAAAAAATGGCAACAAAAAAGAATCGGATTCTAAATTTACAGAAGAAAGGGGATATGGAATATCTTATTTTTTATTATTTTGAAGTGTATCAATAATGATTTAAATATTTCTCGTCATTAGAAAATGAAGTTCCATGCCCGAATGCGAAGAGTTTAAACTTAATATAAAGAATGCACTTCTATATCATTGCATTTTTGTTTAGCTTTATGATCAATGGATTCATATGTATAATTTATTTAACACTGCTCAGAAACGCAATTAGTAAACATTATGAAGAAAGTATTATTCACTGAATATAAAAATCATTAAATGTTTTTAATTAATGATTTTTAAGCGTACTATCTGTAGAGATATAGAGGTAGTTTATACTGAGTTACGGGATTATTTAATATAATTTTACATGCCACTGGATGTTTTTGACAGTTTAATTTTTAAAGTGAACATAATATGTGCACGATTATTCGAGTGTAAGTTAACTTTTAACTAGGTTATTGGGATTTAGAGTACAATGAAAAAAACCGCTGCTAGTTCATTGTCCCTTAGCTTTCACAAACTAATTTATCGATTCATTTTATTGAAATTCAAAAAATAAATTTTTCACGAAAACAATTGAAAATATTTTATGGAAAATATTAATTGGTAATGGTTTTAATTTTGTTCTGTTTAGATTAGAGTTATAGAAAAATGTTGCATAGTTTTCCACAAAATTTTGAGTTGTAAGCAATGGGCTGATTTCCACCGATCGGGTACAAGCTCTATTCTAATTGGTCGATGATTATGGGGTACCCAAGCTGCATCCTGATTGGTCAATGACTGTCGACCAATCAGGTGCGTCAGCGGTGGGTATATAAGGCATTGGTGGACCACCCGTCGTCACTTGCTCTACTGTTCTTGAAAAGTAAAGTTACGATAAAAAACATCACAATGGACACCTTCAAGAATTTTATGAGCTACCTCGGCGTATATCAACAACCCAAAATTGACTTTATAAAACAATTACCAATAGAAATCTCCCAGATAATCTTATCCAAATTAGACACCCAATCTCTGTCCAACGCTTCCCAAGTTTCCCACAGTTGGCTCTCAATCTGCCAATCCACTTCCATATTTCGACAACGCATCCGCCGCTCCATTCGACGACGCAATCGCCAGATTTCACGAGCAATCCTTCGTACGACCTTCACTCTCCCAGACATAAACACTTATCGTCCACCTTTAATCTCTATATCCCAACAAGAGCTACTTAACAATATCAAAATGATTAATCCCAAATCTCGCTCTCAGACAAAATCCACAATACCTGGCACTTCTCGTCAGAGAAAAACAAATCTTAGATTGTAAGCTATTAGGATAAGTTATTAGTATAAATATTAGTTTTTAAGATTCGACGAAGTTAACTGCAGTTAACAGATGTTTGTAAAATTTATTCTTAAGCGACGAAATCAATGACAATTGATTCTATAGAATAGTATTAAAGAAGCATCTTACAGCATCTTAAGAAGCATATAGAATTTCATTTTGAAGTAGTCAGACATAAATTAAAGTTCATTACAGTATAAGTATTAAACTATCATATTTCTAAGTATTATAGATTCCTGGGGCACTAATACTTAACTCGCTGCGCTCGGGCGCTAATTTTACGCCGTGCAATAATGGGCTACTTCAGGCACATGTATCGTAATGTACTATTGGAATATATCTTAAAATTTAACAAAGTTTTTGTCAATGTATCTAACAAAATATTATTGATAAGAACTGTAATTAATTTTTTTTTTATGTAATTTGTTTTTGAATACCAAAATATACTGGAAGATGGAATATTAGATCCTAACGATTCAATAAGCTCAAGTTATCGACATTTTTAGTTACATTTTAAGGAAATATTGCAAAAATTGCTCGTTTTTATTTGTTTATCATTTAGTTTAGATAAACCATACATTCAATTGTAAACAAATAAATTAAAACTAGAGAGTGCCAACTTTTTGTTGCATTTTTCAGAATTGAAAAATATTGAATCTATCCAAAGTTATGATAGTTTAAAGTTAAGTTAAAAATACTTAATAGTAAAACGTGATATTATAGTATCGTATAATAGCATACACATTTTCTAAAATTAAATTAATGTTCTGTCTTCTATATACGTAATTTTTATTCCAAAATATTTATAAAATTGTATGCAAGAGACTGTGTTACATAAAAATATTGTGGTTTAATGGTGACTTTTGTGGTATTCACTTGCAGAGTTAATTATAGAATACAACCTTGATTAAAAAATAAAGATCAAAATTTCAAAAACAATTTTTCGAACATTCTTGAAAGAGTAGGACAAGTTATTTAAAATATAATTTGTATTAAAAATATGTTTATAACTTAGCGGAAAAAAATGTACAAAAAGTTTCAATATTAAACGGTTTATTATGTATATCAGCATATTCCTACCCGATTGTTATAAAAAATAAAGACAAATTACTAACGTGTGCATTATTCGAATGATTTTGTTTAGATTTAAGCAATATCTAAGAACGGCATCTTTATGAAAATAATCTGTTACGTGTATCTATAATTTTTCAGGACTAGAAAATCATCAAGCGCACGTGGATTATTTTGTTGTGGTAGATCAAATATAAATTTAGTAAGTAGTGTCTTTTTGGAATAAGGAAGCACCCATCTATGAAAGGGAGTATATATTATATAGTATAAGAGACAAAATAGCGTGTTGACATGTTCTGTCATGTGATTGTGGCCGCTCCCTAATATATTTCATATATTTGCTAATCACAAATAATAAAATCAATAAAGTGAGGTTAGCTACTTCTACCACTGCAGACTTGCTCCTATTCCTCTATAAGTTTGTTTCATTCGTTTTGTTTTTTTTTTCTTTCCGTGGTATCTTCTTGTATCTTTCTGTTGCATTCACCAATGAATTTTTGGATAACGCTCTGAATTGGCTCTAGTAGATTTTCAATTCCATACTATCGCAATCTCCCTTTTGCAAATGGAACAAACTCAATGACCATTGATTCTGTAATATTAGTTTAGAATAATATACAAGAAAAAAAAATAATTGTACAATCAAAATTCATTTTATCGATTCCTTTTATTAAATTAAAATAAAAAATGTAATTATTTAAAACTATATTTTTAATAAATTATACAAGTTATAGATAACAATTTTTTTATTTTCAAGCCAAATTAATATATAAAGATAACTATAATTTTTTATTTAATTTATTGTTTTTTAATTTTTTTAATTGGTGGAATATATCTTTTTAATTTCGAAATATAACCTATTTACAAAATATTACGTGATAAACAGGTCTAAAAAAATTTTAACCTCAAATATCTCTGAAATTTATGAACCAATCATTTTTCCAAAAGAAGTCCTCTACAATGAATTTTGAAGCGAATAAGACAATTTTAATCTCGTAATGATTGATATACAAAACTCTTTTTTTTTCATTCTTTCAAAATTTCAAATAAATTTTTTTTAGAAAATATAGATAATTTAATTCTCTTTCGAATGATATACATCCCATTCAGATACATAGAGCCGTTTTTGAGAAATTACGATTTAAAAAAAAAGTAAAAAAAATTTTAATCTCAAATATCTTCAAAATTTATGGATCAATCTTTTTGTCCAAAGAACATTCTCCAAAGAATTTCAAAGTGATTAAGTAAATTATACTCTAGTTATGCAACGACAAGCCATTTAATATAAGAAAATGTCTCAAATGTATTTTTAACTGTTAAAGAATTTCTTTAATTTTTAAGAAATATTCGTCTGTCCAGATCCAAATGCAGATTCTTTAACGACATCTTTAATATATAAAGATTACTTTTTCTTTGTGTACTTTAAAAAGGATATATCAGTAGACCCCATACTAATAAGTAAAATTTAAAATTTTAAACGATAGATCACTATTAAACTGTATTTTATTTAAGAAATTTATGAAATACCAAATTATGGAGCTTCTGAGTTTACTCAATGTGTATTCTCTCTTACTCTATCCTCTAAGGTGTGAGTCACCGGATGCCACCGCATATCTCGTTAACATATTTGTCGACAGTCAAACGCGTGACAATACATCCATTTATATATTATTTGAACTAGAATTAGTGCATCAGAGAAAAAATTTACTTTTTATTTTCATCGACATAGTAATATTTAGAAGGGGTACGTTACGTGTATAAAGATGTTGATTTCTTTTAAATATGTAGTGTATTATTCATTTCTTTCAAACAATTTTGTATTTCTTTTAATTAATGCTCTATTTTTAGTAATTGTAAATATACATAATTAATAAACTGTATGTGTATATATCTTAAACGTTGCCGGAAACAAATAATTCGGTAGTGCTCTAGAAACGTGATCTAGTCAGCGTAAGTAATTAACCACTCGAAGAAGACGTTCACGTTGTACAAAAGCTCGTATAATTTGAGTTTACCGGGTCATTTATCGCTTTGCATGGGCGTCATTGAACATTTAGCGTGCTCTCATTTGACGTCAGTGTTTCGTATAAATGCTTCTTGTAGCACTTGTCCGAGCATGCACTTCTAAAAGATCACCCTTAACACACACACCGTCTTCAGTTCGCGATTAAATCGACAAAAAATACCATTAAAAGTTGTGGTATTTAAAGTTTTGTCATCATTTCAGATAATTTAAATAAGATGGTAAGTGCAAATATTATTGTAATTAATTTTTCATTTGCGAGAATCATAAATATTTCGATATATTAACTATGCGATGTTACAGTTAGTCAAATAGTTAAATTATCGTGTGAATTTCAAATTAATTATTGAACTTTAAATTTCTTATATTTGTATAAATTAACGAAAAATCTTTATCTTTTCAGGGCGCTTTTTGTAAAGTACTCGTGACGTTGCTCCTGTTGTCAGCTGTGAATGCAAGGCCAACCATTGATGAGTCCGAAGTTGCGAGCATGGATTACGCCCGGCAACTCGAGTCCGCGAACAATCCGGACTTGTATCTGATCATCGCTGAGCCAGCAGATGAAAGCGACGACAATGAGGCGAGCTCGCCACTTATCGACGGCATTGGGGACACTAACGGTGAGGTGGCAAAGCGTAGCGCCGAGGAAGCCGACGGGGATGATCTCGAGACAGCTGCCGGTACCAATGTCCTCCGGCCGCTCTTCGTTTATCGCCAGCAGCTTGCATACCGTGAGCGCGTCAAAAAAGGTGTCAGGCGTTTCGGCATCAGACCCAGGTTTTAACATAGTTTAATTATACGTATATCTTTCGTGGACATTTCGCTAAAGTATCTATAATGTTGAAACTCGAAATGGCATGAAATTGAGAAACAGATATGGTCAAGTAGTTATTATTGATTTGAAAGATTAATAATGCTATGTGTTATGCTATTCCGAAAAAAATTTCAATTTAGAGATTGACTAAGATTTTATTAGGCATCTTTTCATTTTCACGTAACATGATGTATATTAGTAAAAAAAAAGAGAAATTTTAAACAAGTATACAATTTAATGTTACATTGATAGAATTTTAAAAAGTTAGTGTCTTTTGATAGACGTTTGTTTTTTAATGATTTTGCTGATCTTGAAATTTTTAACAAGATTTAGTGAATAATCAATAACGTGCATGAATATTTTATTAAGTATTTATATTGTCACTCGCCCTCTTCAATAGTCTTTGAAGTTGTACGATGTATTTTTTATTAGTTTTTCACTTTAATATTTACACATACGTTGCATGTTAAAAATGGAATCGCGTAAATTGTTAATTTGGTACCAATTGAACTGTCATTGTGTATTGCGATTCTATGTAAAATTATTTTATGATACGATCAAGACTGATTTCTCAAAAAGTTTTTACTTATTTTTATTTGAAATAAGTTTACAAATTAAGCATTAAATTTGGTGAGAATGAAAACATTTTCACAAGCTGATTATCTAACAAAAATAAAATTTAAGAAGATGCAAATTCATTTTATGCGTCGCATGTATATTCGATGTTAATCTATTCTTATTCTGTATATAGCATTTTACAAATTTTTAAGTTCTATACAATAATTAAACGGCTGTTTGAAATAAGGATGGTATATTTTTTATATGGCTTTCCCATAAGAGAGCCGTTCTTATTCCGAAAAGACCCTCAATTATTAATATCTTATGAAAGTAGAAAGTATTTCTACTATTTTACTAACTGAAAAATTAGATATTGTTGTCGAATGTATAGGTAAAGCTTTATACATATTTGTATATCAACGATCGTATTATTTTGTATTTGATCTCATGTGAAAGTAGAAATTAAGTACAGATTAAGATAATATTAATTCGGCTCCAGTTATGCAAATAATTGCAAAAATAACCGAATGATAATCAATTTTTGTGATCAAGTAATTAGACAGAATAATTAATAATAAATTTTCTACTTTGTAATTAATGAGCGTAATATTTTATTTTCTGCTATTTTATATTCAGCCAAAAATTGTTAGGTTCTTTTGAACACTATATTCTGTGGTATTAAGTTAAAATAAGTGATATAATAAATAACCATTAAAATAAACATTATTCAAGGAAGTAAAATGAGCCTTGTTTTATTGAATTTGATCCTTTTCTTCATTTTTAAGAGCAATGCAAATTTCCAGAAATTCACCAAATATTATTGACAGCATTCATAACAAATAGATAACTATGTACATAACTAAAACAATAGATATTTTTGCATATTCTAGCTCATTTAGTAAAATGACCATTCCTATATAGACCGGATCTCCTTTTTTCTGCGTGATGTTTGGATTCCTGCTTGGGTTCATGTACACTTTCTGATGACATCGGGCATATCAATGAAGACGCTCAGTCAATATTACACTATATAACAGTAACTTTACCAATAAATTTTATTATTTATTTATGATAAACACACCTTCCGCTTTACCTTTTCTTAAACTTCGAACAAGTGAAAACAATATTTACCATTATGACACCCACACGCACGCACACACAAAATTTCAAACGTGATACTAGGAGAGGGTCAGACCTCCGGATCACGGATTTTGCTCAAACTTTGAGATATGTTTTTGAATACCAAAATATGCTGGAAGATGGAATATTAGATCCTAACGATTCAATAAGCTCAAGTTATCGACATTTTTAGTTACAGTTTAAGGAAATATTGCAAAAATTGCTCGTTTTTATTTGTTTATCATTTAGTTTAGATAAACCATACATTCAATTGTAAACAAATAAATTAAAACTAGAGAGTGCCAACTTTTTGTTGCATTTTTCAGAATTGAAAAATATTGAATCTATCCAAAGTTATGATAGTTTAAAGTTAAGTTAAAAATACTTAATAGTATAAAACGTGATATTATAGTATGGTATAATAGCATACACATTTTCTAAAATTAAATTAATGTTCTGTCTTCTATAACCGTAATTTCGATAGTTTTGGAAGTAACAATATAAGAACAGAATTAAACCATAAAAAACCAAATACATTTTTTTCAGTGTGCACAGTGAACGCCACAGGCCGTCGCACATCGCTCGTCGCTACGAGTTCACATAGAAAACGTTATCCTCCTGGAATATATATAAAAAATCTTAAAGGAGATGTGCACCTCCCCTCGTAGTCGACTGTTAATCTGCTTCTGCCTTCGCGAGTTTCGTGCATACTAAACTTTCCAAATCTTTATAATGCTTGTATGGTGGCACTTCGGCGTCTCGTATACTTATATGGAGAGAAGTAAATCCATGAAAAATATGTTTTCAACTAGCGGTCTCTTCGATTTCTAGCGGCAAAGAACGCCGAACGCAGCGCGGGTTCACTTTCGTCACACTTAGAGTGTGAGGGTGGTTGCTATTATATATATAGGCTGGGTAAAGTATAATCTATCCATACGCGTGTTCAGTGAAGAGAAACGTGTCAACTACCAGGAGCTCGGGATATCACCCTGCGATTTGATGGGAGCGGTCCATATCATGACATCGTTATAGTAAGTTCGTCACTATTCGGATGGAGTACCAAACATTAGATTGCATACAACAAAACGCGAAAACAACAAAAAACAAGTTTTAAAGTGCGTGCGCGTGCATGCCTACATACGTGTATATGTGTGTACAATGTGTAATAATGTAAATAATAAAATGAAAGATACATTTTTAAAGTTATTTATATAATTATATCTTTCTCAAATTTTAAAACGCGCGCATAAAATATTTTTGAAAAATTTTTCTGTTTTAAAATATTTTGTATAAAAAAAAATCATTTAATACATACTTACCCTGGTAGAAAATAACTCAACCAAAATGGTTTAACTGCAACGGTTGGTCAATTTTTTGGGCCAACGAATAATAAAA
>JAWWEQ010000027.1:9855808-9884414 GCA_035583055.1 Torymus tubicola | reverse complement strand
TTACAGTCGAACGGAAAAACGTCTATAGTTGACTTCAATTTTATAGTGAATCGTCGAAACTCTGGACCCCCCCCCCCTATGTAAGGATTTGAGAACAGTCAATTTCATTTTTGTAATCCCTTTGTCAAAACGGAATAATGTATTATATTCAATACATAGATTATATTTAGTTTTCTTAAACTTACCTACGGAACGGTACTGATAATTAAGTTTATTTTCAGAAGAACCTTTTATAATAATTATTTAAAACTTATAAAGAAAATTATTAGCCTTGCTATATTTAAAAAACCTCAACGTTCTTGTAATATTAGACACTGAACTGTTATTATCTTTTCGGAACACAATCAAATAGTTGGTTTTGCTTATCTATATAATTATAAATGTATATATTTACATCATATATAATGTATACATAATATAACTCTTATAGAGTTGACACAGTTATTTTGAATTTGGAAATCAACCACAATTTGATCCTTACTGTGGCTCTGAGGCATAACGACATAAGTCCACTTTTGGAGTTTTTGAAAAAAATGGGTTTCAATGTTCAAACTTATTCGTAAGATCGGTATAAACGAGATTGGGCGCGATACTGTACTAATCAATTAACACATTTAAAACAAATATTTACATGGTGGTATGACCAGGTTATGTATTTTCTCCTTCGTGAAAACTCGAAAAAGTATGAAGTTATGTCGTTATGCTGGGAACTTGGACTTATCTAATAGTCCTGTTCTCGTTTATTTTTCGATCATTTTCGTTAATTTAATTATGAATTCGGTTCAAAATTAACAATTAATCAACGAATAATTATGTTAAAAATAATACAACTTGAATACAACATGAATTCGCGATAAATTAAAAAGCATTTTTTTATTTCCTAAAAGAACAGGTATCATGAACTAATTTTCAAAATTCTCACGTTTATGCACTTAACGTTTGTAAAATTATAAATTTTATCTAGTTATTATATATGTTATATGAAAATAATTTTTATATTCAATTTGGTTGGATAAAATAAATCAGTGCTGGACTGACGTTGTTATGCCGCGCACAAAATTTGAAAAATGGACTTATGTTGTTAGGTTTTTCTTATATCGTAGCTTTAGAGCAATATTTTAGCTACTACTGACAATTTTATATGAAAAAGACCCATTTAAAAATACTAAATCCAAAGTTTTTCCGATTTTCAAAAAAAATGAACTTATTATGTCTTTATGCCTCGGAGCCACAGAATAATATTGACTTATTTATAATTATTCAATTTCTCTATAAAGAGTTTTCTTTTAAACGCTCGAATTTCACCTAGAATATAAACGTCGTGATATTTATAACTTTGATTTACGATGGGTTTATTAATTATTATAGTGATACAACTGAAATCTACGTATACCAAAATTTTTAGATTTTTGTACAGTTAACGATCTGCACAGAATGGCCTCTTTTTAATTAACTAAATGTACCCACATTTTTATTCTTGGTAGAAAAGTGCAAATTTTGAAATGTGTCTATAGTATGCGCAATTAAAATTTTTTAAATGACAGCACTTGAAACATTAATGCTCTAAACGTAATTAATTAAAAAAATATACATTTACCTGTAGCACAGCTACGATATAGTTTGATTTGTCATGGTTATTGGTGATGATCATAAAAGTTTTTATGATATTAATGTAGAAAACAAGCAAATCGCGTTCATTTTATTTGCAGTATAAAAGTTTTAGAACATTAAAAATATCAGTATAATAATTATTTTACGTATTTCATTGTATATTATGAAAGAAATGCGTCATTGGAAAAAATTAGTAACGCCGATAAAATATATTACTTCTTAAGCGTTCAAATAAATAAGCATACGAAAAAAATCAGGACTCGCTATTATTTTTCATTATTTTTTTTTATATAAAATGTAAAGTTTTGAAGATTTACTCACACAAATAACATACGATTATGAAAATGTTTCATCTTATTTAAAATTTTTCTGATTTTTCTATTTGATTGTTTTTTATGTTTTTAATGCTTGCATTATACGCATATACGACTATAAAAGTTATTTAGATTGATATATTATATATTAGGGGTAAACAAGATTCCATAAATTATTAAATTTTCTCTTGTAGCAGTATTTTCAACTGCACTCTTTTACATGTAACGTCTGCGATGGAAGATCATCTCTAGCAAACTATCGACGACTACATTTTTTTACGCCTAGTATATGTAATGTCAATATTTCTATTTTAATTTTAATTCTTTTTTTTGGTAGCAAAAATTGATTTTGAAATTTTATTTAAAAGAAGATTTTTTAAATATACTTAATAATTGAGCTAATATTCTACGGATTTGAAGCGTACCTGAAAAAGTTTTTTTATTATTTACATTGTTGTTTTGAAATTTGAATTAACAATACAGTTAGTTACATTCTGAATAATGGTGAAAATATACAACATGTTCACGTTTAAATTAGATTATCAGGATAATTGTTGTTGAAAATTGTGTTTTGTAGGCAACTAATGAAAAGGTTGGTAAAAAATATTTTTTCATTTAATTAATATAATTCAATTACAGGTTAATTGAAACTGGAATTTGCTATTGAACGTGCTCGCTGTATGCGCGTACATCCTCAATTATTAGTCATCATTGGGGTTTTTTTCTGAATCCTGCAGGCCGGATGATATCGAAATCACAAAAAAGTATAGCATTTCTATAATTTTACCCTGGAGACACGAAGACATCCATGTTTTTCACATCTGCAAATTCTTAGACAGTGCTTCCATTATTTCGTGTTTGAGATTGGATGGATCCTATAAAGGTTTATAATGGTCTTTTCTTCACGAATATTTACATATCACAGTTTAAAGATAGAATTTGCTTCTTTACTCGATTTTCATAATTCTCCACCAAATGATGTGAATTTATCAAATAGCTGATATCTATTGAAGGATCCAAATAAAAACTTTTTTCAATGTGCGCGTATAAATACAATAAAAATTTAATAAACAATTCATGTAAAGGTCCTAAAAGTGTTGGGTTTCAGAATTAATTGTTTTTTTTTTTGTTTCAATTGTTTAATATTTTGTATGATCCAAAAATCTAAGGTACTGATGATAGAAGGTTGATTATATTATCACTTTCACATAAAAAGGCGTTATCTCATGAAGCCAGTTGAAAAAGGTGTTATCTCGAACCAGTTGGAAAAGACGTTATCTGAGAGTATGATTCAAACATACGTTATTTCTCGCGATGTTTTTGCAATTATTTATATTGACAATCCATGATGAATTAACCACCAGTAGTGCGTATAAAAAGTTAATAGTCAGTCATTTTTTAGGGTATGAACAAAATTGCTATCAATTCAATGATTAACTTCCTCAAAATAATACATTATATGCAACTTTATTTTTTCATGATAATAATTAACTGTATCAAATTAAATTAAATTTTCTTTAGTAAATGCTAATCGAAAAAAAATATCTTTAGTTACGTCAAGAATCAAATTCTGTTTAATTTGAATAACAAAAACGTTATTTTTCTCGGTATAACTTTTATGTAAAAAACAAATGAAGTCAATCTCTTAAACTATTAACACCACATGCTTATTGACAAGTGTTATACGTGGTTACAATTTCGATTCAACCCTACAAATATTTTTCAAAAAGTTACTAAAAATGATTGACACATTTTCTACAATTAAAAATTATAGATCAAAAATTTTTAATCATTTTTTGGTTCTAAAATAAGAGAAAATCAATAATAACTTAAATCAGTCAGTGCACTACGATTTTTCGAGTCGCAGTAATTGACAAACGTAATTGAAATGTACTTGACAAACCAAGTCGAACTAAAATTTTAAAAAATAAGAATGAATATATAAAAGATAGCATATTTTTAATGGACAAGTATTAAATAAATTATGAACTAATTCATCGCGATAAAAGTTACAGAATTAGCTTATTTATTTGGCGAAAATTGGTGGTACGGTTCTCGAGTTCAAGAGTTTATTACACATACGCAAGATAAAAAACCGCTGCCAATTCATTGGCCCTTAGCTTCCTCAAACTAATTTATCGATTTCTTTTATTAAATTGAAATTCAAAAAATAAATTTTTCAAGAAAAAAATTGGAAATATTTTATGGAAAATATTAACTTGTAATTGTTTCATGCTTATTCATTGCTGTTCCTTTTGTAATTTATTATTTTGTGTTATTTTATATAAGGGTTCACAATGGAATCCAATTGCAAATACAAACTCTGATGTAGGACTATTCTTCATCAAACTTATCTTCTTCAAGTCCACGGTCAACTTATTATGTCATACAATGGGTCGAAATAAAAAAAATCTAAAATTGTGCTTTGATTGAGTTTATAAGGAAAATTATTTTATGGAAGACACAATTGGCATGCGCGCTTAAATCAATTTTATTTTTTATTATATTTCTATAAAAATTATAATATAATTATATATTATTCCATATGAAATTTTTTATTCAGATTTTATAAATAAATGGTTCTATATATATTTCCTTCAAAGATTATCAATTAAAATTCAGCTTCTGCTGTGTTCTACAACTTCACCAATTTCAAAATACTGGTTGATGCATATAATATTAACAAGTAATTATAAAATAACCGAGCATGAAATACATGTTACTATTGTTTATGCTATTTAACTCTGTTTTTGAAATTTATAAATACTTGTTGATTATAATATGAGTAGTGACCTGTGTTTTGACTTTAGTCAAGGCTGTGGGCGACATTAATATCAAGGTAATGAAAAGAAAAAAATTGACTTCATATATATAACATTTTTTGTACATATTAATTTATTAATTCATTAAACTTTTTTCGATATACATTGCTTTGCAGTGCTGCTGATCTGCTGTGTACCTTAAGTAAACAGGATTATATCGCATCCACTACTTTTCAATTTTTCAATTTTTACATTTTTGTTAATAACAAAGAAGCGAGATAGCTAGAAAAATTTTCTTTTAAAAAAATATAAATATTTTAATTCTTTTTCAAATGCCACCGGTGCCATTCAGATACATATAGCCATTCTCGAGAAACAAATTTCAAAAAATGTCTAGAAATATTTTAACATCAAATATCTCTGAAATTTATGAACCAATCATTTTGTCCAAAGAACAAGGTGTATAAAGTTCAACTTTACCTCCTAGTGACGAAAATTACTAATTTCAACATTTTATTTCACCGGATCAAAGGTTCGTCGTCTCATAAGAAATAACTACTACAAAATAAATTCTATACATGGCCAAGTCTCTGTCAAATCGAGAGGTCAAAAAATAGATTTTCTTGAAACTCTCAGAAAATGTTCTGGTACTCATTCTGGATATCCCTGAATTTTTTCAGATTCTTTTGACCCATAGTTTTGGAGATATAAGAGGTTAAAAACTGAATTTTGATGATTTTTTGTATTGTTGACCGATGTTTATATTAATTTATAACTTCTCACGGAAACATTTTTCGCGATAAACACAAGAATAGTTTTTTTTTGTAGAATTCTCTCAGCTTTTTAATAAAAATACTTTTAACGCCGTACGTTTATGCTTTCCCTTACATTATTACATATATTGAAATGAAACATATAAATTAAAAAAATTAAAAGTCCGATCAGAACATTCTCTACCTAAAAATTCATGGAGATACCTTTTGATTGTTCAAAAGTGTCCGTATAATGAATCCTGTAATGATTAACGGTCGTTTTTGAATCTAAAAAATTAATGAAAATCGGTCAAAAATGCGAAAAATCATCAAAATTCAGTTTTTGACCTCTTATATCTCCAAAACTATGGGTCAAAAGAATCTGAAAAAATTAGTGCAATATAAAATGATTTTTATAAGAAAAAAATAATGAGTATTTTATTCTAATTCATATTTTTATAGGTATGGAAAATTGTGGACGACAGTATCTAACAGCCCAAGAAATCATTAATATAATAATTAATTAATTGATTATATCATCATTACTACGATATCAAAATATTTTCATTTAAGTTCTCCTAGATCTTACTATAAGATATTGTGAGTTATGAAAATAATAAAATTTGGTTTTGGAAGTTGATTTTTTCCTCCACATAAAATTCTTAAAATTGTTTCTATTTTTCTTTTTGTTGTTTAAAGGGTATCGGCCGCCGATGCAAAAACCTGTAGATTTTATTTATCTATTTTTTCTAAGACTTTGTGGGATTGTACCAACATGGTAAGTAATGTTAATAATTTATGCACATAGGTATATAATTTATAATTCTTCATAATTGGTATTAACTGATAGCCTTAGCGATCATATAATCATTATCACAAACGTCGACGATCCCATATATTATGTATATTACCAACTAAAATAAGTGAAAAAGACATTTAGGCAATTATTTAAATATCAAAATGAACTTATTTTTTTATTAAAATGAATTATAAAAAATGTTAGTGTTTAAAAATTTTTACAATGTTATGTATGAATAAAAATAAAACATAAGAATTTATTGTTAATATTTATTGGTAATTTATTGTTGTATTTGATCTATGCTGATACTTTTAAAATTGGTATACCTACAAACTTAAAAATTGTTAATTTTAGTGATAAATTTAATTTTAATAAGTTAATAAAATAAAGATAAATTAATCAATAAATTGATTAATGCATGATTATAAAAAAAAACTTACAGGGAAAACAAGACTGCAGATTTACAGTGATTTCTAATACTCTTATTGAATATAAAAGGTCAGTTGATTAAGTTCCAATTTAAGCGGGCGCGGGTTTTGATAGAAACCACAGTCGATTATCCGTATATTTATATTGTATATAGATGGCACAATACCTACACAAGGTCAAGTCAACCACGTATGTATATGCTAATCTACCCGCCAATATAGTGCGCTTGTATGCGTATATGCGGCCATGTTGCCTGCACATTTATATACACTCTCCTAGCTCTGCTGCTGTGTGCACCCTGGATAAGAAAAATGGCGGAGCCGTGTTTTCACGATGATCGCCGCCGTTGCGATAAAGTAGTAACACCGAGTTCGCGACATCCCGGCAATTGACTCTTCGTCGCGATCAAAGTTTCACGAAACAAACAAAAAAGACCTCGCATTGTATGTTGTACCTTTGTACCCGAGCGCGTTGTGTATGTGTGTAACCAGGGTGTGCAGTCTATTGCGGGTCGCTGGTCGTGGATTCGCGGCTGCTGCAGCTTATCCCTAAAGTACCTAGCTGTGCAAAGTATACACACATCGAGCTTCTTTTATGCGCGCGCGCGAGCGTACAAGTATACATGCGCGAATAACCGTATTTTTTCGCGCCATTGGGTCAAGTTGACACGGCTACTGCGGGAGCTTTTGCACCTCCGGGGAACCTCGTCGTCGAGGGAACAGCCGAGATACCCCGGCGAAATGTGATCCAAACATACAGAGTACGTATGTGCTCCAGTTCTAACCTATACCTATAAGGCACAGAAGCTGTTGTCTCTCTCTCCCTCTTTCTCACGGTTGCGCGCGCGCCGCTGCTCCGCCGACACCTCCTCCGTCGACGCGCAGGTAACCTAAAAAAGTGTCTCCTGGTCAGGTCGATGGGGTTCTCGGGAAGAGGTGTCAGAGTGAGCGACGGCGAAAAAGATGCAGTACCATCGAGAGGCTCGCGGTAGTGTTATCAAAGTCATTGAATTTGTGCAGTGTTTGTGTTGTAGACGGTGTTTTGTTTATGCTATTTGTCGACACCCTGGTTTGTACTCTATGATCGGTGTTTGGAATAAAAAATTGAAGTACGATAAATTTACTTTTTGAAGTATTGTACAAGTAGTGAGTTAAAAAAAGTCAAATTGGAATGTTGACAAGTTTTTACTGCTTATAAATTTTTACATATCGATTGTCATCGATTTTCAGTATTATTCTTTTTTATTGCATAAACGTGTGATGTAAATTTAAGTTTGATTAAAAATACCAATCCGTTAAAATGCGAGCTATGCTAATGTCGAGTAAACAAAAAATGGCCGTCAGAAACATAAGAATAACCCATATAAATATTACAATAGGTTTTATAATTTAATATTTTGTTGAAAAATCTTGACAACATCAATCATAATAATAATGTGCATGCTTCAATTTCAATTGGATTCTAAGAAAATTCTTAGTTTCTTAATTGAAATGATATTATCTTTTTTGATGGTATTCTCATTACGCACACGTCACTATGTAGAAGACAGTGTTCTAATCATTAATTGTGGTATTATAAAAATCCATAATTTTTATTACAGCATGACCACACTGAGTGTGTTTAGTATTGGGGGTTTAGGGCAATGGGTCATAGATTATTGAAAAATTTTGCAACTTCATAATTTTTTATAATTTAAAATTGCTAACTTTGATGTTTTGAAATCATAAAGGATTTTTTATGTATTAAACGTATTGAAATTATTCATAATAATAACATGTAAAAAAGTTACAATTTTGTAATTAATAAATCGTTGAATAAATTGTAATTCAATTTTTGGTAAATGAATAATACCTCATAGTATTATTTTATAATTTTATTATTTCATTTTAGATTTCTCAATCTGCAAGATCTAATATAACGAAAAGTAGATAATAAATTTTAATCATGGTTTCAAACGACTTTGATGTAGAACAGTTTGAGCGAAGACTTCAATCGTTAAAAGATTCTCAGGAATCTATTCAAAGTTTATCATCATGGTGTCTCGAAAGGAGGCAGCATCACAAAAAAATAGTTGCTACCTGGTTGCAAGTTCTGAAAAAAGGTTTTAAAATTTCTTATTCTGTGTTAAAAATAGTTAAAAAATTATTTTATGATTTATAATACAAATCTTTTTTATTTCACAGTGAAAGTTGAGCATAGACTCACACTTTTTTATTTAGCAAATGATGTTATTCAATATTCAAAACGTAAGAACTTTGAATTTGTGGAATCATGGGGTACCACGTTACAACGGGCCACAACAATGGTTCGTGATGAAAAAGTAAAGCATCGTATTTTAAGGATTTTCAAAATTTGGGATCAAAGACAAGTTTACGATGAAGAATTTCTTGCTGATTTGTCTGGTCTCATTTCGGCAGCACCAAAAAAGAAAGTGGAGCCTCAACCTGTTCAACAGCCTGAAGAATTTCAAGCGGCACTTCTCATTTCTACTATGAGATCATGTGCTACTCTTGAACAAGCAACAGATGCAAGATTAAGAGATCTAAGAGATAGTAATGTAGATATTGACAATGCTGAAGAATTATGTTCATCCCTAAAAGATCGAAGAAGAGTTGAAGATGCAGAAAAGGAAGTTGATCATGCAGCTAGGAATATTGAAAATTATGTTCGAGCACTTGAAGCTGAGATAAGAGAAAGAAAACAAGTTCTTGATCTTCTTGAGCAGGCTGATCAATTCTATGAAACACAAAGAGGAGAAGTAAAAATAGTTGTTAATGTGAGTAAATTAAAATAATAAGATTAACTACTGTAAAATTAAAATATTCTATTAAAATATACAGTATTACTTATATGGTCTGAATAATATTTAAATTATAGGCTTATAGAAACTTTGGTAGTAGAGTGAAGAATTTAAAGAAAAAACTAGATGAACTCTTGCCAATGTTAGCTTCCCCTCTTCCATCTCCAGATGTTAACGCTCCATCTCCCAGCCCTGACAGTGATATTGAGCTTCCAGGAGATGACAATCAAATCGATCAATCTTCTTTAATTAATGTTGCCCCTCCATCAATGTATGGATCTTATGGACAAGATTATAATCCTGTAACAGCACCATTAAATAATACAACTGCCGACTTTACTAATAATTTTCAATCTTTTATTGGTGGAAATTTGGATTTTGATCCAGTAAGAATAATAGTTTGTATGTTTATTAAATTTTTTGCATAGAATAAAAAAATAATTTATTTTGTTACAGAGAAGTATATTTAATGATAATTCTGTAGCATCTGGTAATAGTCAGCAATACGATTCTTTAGAGGTATATTATTGTATTTTTATTGACTTATATATATTATTATATATAGTATTTATACTTTTGGTTTTACATTTGAATTGGATAGTTATATTCTTCATAAAATTAAGATGCTTCATAAATTTTATTTTGTTTTTTATAGAATAAGTCCAGCGAAGTTATGGATGTACATCTTCCCATGCTAGAAGTAAATAATGATGAACCTGTGTCAAGCTTTCTAAAAACAGTGTTACCTTCATCAGATACAACATCTGATTCCTGTGGTATTCCTGGTCTTGGCTTAGATGCTGGAGATTCAATGCCGGAACCTTTGTTATGTAATGATTATAGGCCTCCCTTGACAACACAAATGCCTACAACACCAGCTCTTGGTCGACTAATGAGTATTCCTACAACACCAGTAGGAACTTTAAATCATACTCAAATAAGTCATAGTACACCTTTGCAAAATAGAAATTTAAATGGAGAATCTCATACACCATCTCCATATTCAAGTGAAAGTAGCCAAAATAATGCTTCTATGCCAACTAATGCATTTGAAGCAACTATTAATGCAGTGAATCCTCTTCAACCACCTCCTATGCCTCCAATAGAATTTTTGGATGATAGTAATTGTTATAATAAATTACCACCTAAATTTCCTACATGGACATTTGCTAATGATCCACCAAAAGAACCTGTAAAATGGGAAGAAAAGGGTTTGTGAAATTTTCTTTCATATCAAATAAAAACTGTTCATGATTCAATTTAATTCATTATTTTCTTATTTTTAGTTGTGTTTCCAGTAGTAAATGATACCAGTCCAGTCTGGCCAGTAAACGATAAAATGAAAAATCAATGGAATGATTCTAGTAATGAACAATGGGATATGGCTAATGAGCCTGCTTGGTCAGAAAATGTTAGAATAAAAGATGAAATGCTCTCTGAAACTCCAGAATCTCCACCAATGTACGAAAAAGCTGGTTTCAATGAGCCAGTCGAGTACAATGATTCTCAGTCCCAAGAACCAATACTGAGTAGTGTTGGTGATGTTGATCATAGGTGATGAACATTTTAAAATGAAGTTTATTTCTAATAATAAATTTTTAATATTAATTTAAATTTAAATATAATTATGTTTGTTCAGAGTTTTGCCGATGCCGATGTCAGTTGAAAAGCAAATGCCTCATCGTCTTATGAAAAGTGTTGATGTTGATCATCGCAATTTGATTAGTCTTACAGGAAGTCCTGCTAATAATAGTAATGATGCACCATCTAGCTCCCTTACCAGTAATAGTCTATGGACTAATACAGATCAAGATTATCGGTAAAAAATATTAGAATTATTATTATTCTCTAGTAACACTTTTTTAAATTGGTCTTAACGAAAATAGGTTATTTTTACTACTTATGTTTAATTTTTGTTTTATTTTTTACTGTATAAGATTGTAAAAACTAAAGAATTTACTATTTCAAAGTATAGGCTTCTTCTATACTTGCCTTCAGAGCACTCCCGCGCTCCTTGATTTTCACTGTTAAATAATACCACTAGTTTAGAGAACAAATAAGTTTAGTAAAATTATGTAGAGAAAAAAAATTTATTGATAAATTTTTAATATAAATTAAAAAATATTTTTATATTTTTAGTGCAATGAACTGTTATCATTAAATGTTTTTTTCATGATTTATATCATAAATACAGAATAATCGTATTTTATAATTCATAATTTAATCATTTTCTCAAAAAATGTAAAAAAAACGTGTCTTCCATTTAGCGTTACACTTTCGCAGCGCTAAATGTCTTTATATTTAAAATATCCAACGAAGTTTCGAAAAATATTTCAGAGTAAAGATATTTACAATAATTGATATAAATTCAAAAATCAAGTTTCAAATAACGTAAAGCGAATAAATAAATTTATATAGTTCGTTACACAGAAGGCCAAACGTTCAAGCGGGTGATATTGTTGAAAGTGTTGACATGGAGATGTCTGACGAGGAAAGCGAGAACAAACAGAAAGCCAATCGTGTCCTGGTTGATGTGAGGTCTCAAGATCGGGACATGCGAGTGCCTACTATGCCGCCTGTACCACCTCCTGGACCACAACACCATCATGCGGCAGATATGGATATGCGATTGTTGTCGGGTCCACCTGGTCCACCTGGCCCCCCTGGTCCACCCGGTCCACCTGGTCCTCCGAATTCAATGGTGAGTAGGCTAAGTAATAAGTAATCCGTTCTGTTACGGCATGACTAAAAAGAGATGGTATATTATAATATTTTGTTGCGCATACCAATGTTACGTCTTAAATTAAATATATTTATTAACCAAAATTCAATTTATTATTAAAATGATTTATTGCAATTAACAGAGAGGTGGAAATCTCGGAACAGAACTTCGAGGAGTGGATACAAGACCCCCACCACCTCCTCCATTACCGGCATTTCATCAGGGTCAATCCAATTTTCAACAAAATCAGTCTGACTTTAGGCACAATAAACAAATTGATTTTCGGCCTAATCAACCCCCTTTCCATCCAAATCAACCAGATTTCAGGCCCAATCAAAATTTTCCACCCAGTCAGCCTATACAAGATTTTCATCAAAATCCACAAGACTTTGATTTTTATGAAGGCCAACCAGGAGGGTATGAATAAACGCGTATTGCATTAAAAATAATTTTATTTAAAAAGTTGTAACAGAAAGTCCTAAATTTTATTATTCTTTCGCCTCCAATTAACCTTTTCAGAAAGTTTGTTTAACTCTTCGAAATCGTGTAAAAAATATGTTATTCTATTACATTTTTTCAGAGTAACATAATTAAAATAAGTAATATGGCTGTTATTTCAAAAATTTTAAAAACAATTCTAAAAAACTATAATGATAAAATCATTTGAAATTTAAATAAAATATATTTTACAGGATTCCGAATCATATAGCAAAAGATTTTTTTTTAATTGTATTTGCAAGGTTTCAAATCGTTTTGATATTTCATTGAATCCTTTATTGTGAAAATTAAAATTTGAACAGTTCGATTAATATTGTTTTAATTTTTTATTTTACAACAAATGTACTATAAATAATAAGTATAAAATATTAATATTTATCACGTACAAATTTTTAGCTCAAGAGGGTCACCGATGCACAGACCCGGTATGACGCGCGGAGGCGGCGCCATGTTTCGCGGTGTCGGTGGCGTTGGTGGTCCCAGGCCACCATGGATGGATCGAGGCGGTCCGGGTCCACGGCCGATGAATATGTCTGGTTTTCCAAGGCCCCGTGGTGGTCCATTTAGAGGTGCAGCTGTTTTCCGTGGGAGAGGTCGGGGGGGTAGTGGCTGGTAGATCAAGATTGTATACAAAATGGGGCCAAACCCCTTGACTTGAATTTACTTATGACTGCACTTCGCAAGCACTAATCGACACAGTCTTACGGCTATACATTTGTATATATTTATGTTCGTCGGTATTTGTCCGTACTGTGTACATTTTCTCATTTATGATGGCGATACATGAACGTATGTCAAAAAAGTGAATATTGTAGCATGTAAAAAGAAAACAAAGAAACGTGAGAAGCTAAGTGCTACTTAGCTCTTCTAAGGACATTCTTGACTATTTTTATGTAAATTAAAGTTTCAGCGCTTATTGCGAATTGAAAAGGAAACTTCGTTGCAATTTTCTGGTGTTTTATTTTTTGCTGTACATTAGCATTTCTGTTCAAAATAATCACGTAGCTTTCTAGTTCATAAAACTTTTTAGCTAAATTATCTAAATTAAAGCAAAATGATAAATTTATAATTTTTTACGTGATATATTTAATTTTTGAACATTATTTTCTAAGTCGGTGAAATGTACAAATATTAGCAATGAGGTTCAAGCATTTTGCGTATAATTATAAATCTGTTCTTTCTCACGTATTTTGTTTTATAGCGGAAAAAACTATAATTCAGTATCGAAGTTTTAAAGTTTATAAATCATTTGATTTTTAGATAAGAATCAAGGTTATGCATTGATCTAACAGCGATTTTTATGTTTAGTTTAAACCTATACTCTAGACTCAATCAAGAGCATAGTATCTAATGTACATAGGGATTGACTTTACTTCTTATATTATAATCTCCAAATTTAATTTGGATATACATTTATAAAAAAATTGCGAGAATGTATACATGTAAACTCGTGAACTTCATTCATATAATTAATGCGTACATAAAAATATAAAATCCATGCGATGAATGTAAGTTTGAAACTACTTTCAAGAATGCCCTATAAGAAATGTTTATGGCACTCTTACTGCAAGAAACGAAGCGATATCTTGTAAATAAATTATCGGCGAAAAATATTTAGCTCTTTGAATGATTTTAACTGATCTTCGGGTACTTTTACATATTAGTCATTTTCTGAAGCATATACAAATGCAAAATCATTCAAAGTGCTTTCCATGTAAATGATTGTCCCACTACAGTAGTCATTAGTTCTAGCATTTCATTCGCTATTAAGTGAATGTCATTTCTTTAAGCTACACAAAGATGTCACAATTTTCTTTTTGTTTTATTGAGCTACATTAATAAAATACAGTGCTTACGTTTCGATTGACGTTTGTGCATTTCTTCCTCGATTCGAAATGCACTAAGTGACATTTGTATTGACTGTTTTTTCTTTGAAAAGCTATAGAAATATGAATTATTTGTAGATCATTTGATTTTCTAATCAAGCAAAGAAAAGTCTGTGAATATTAATTAGTATGTGTTGCATGGGAACTATTTGGTTTTGAGTAAATAATATCGAGTTCTGTATTACATAATCATTGGTACTGCTACTTGTTTGAATTGAAAATATCCAGATCAAATTATTTTCAATTTATATGGTAGTTTAAAGCATTCGTTCAAATCAAAGTAATTATTACAAGCAAAATGTCAGTCGTAAAACTGTTCGACATTTTATGACAATTATCATGTTTTCTCACAACACTATCGAGTACTTTTATCTGTATAAAACGAAAGGAATTTCAGTTACAACACATAATTTCTTTAATAAAATATTGATTCCCATTGTGGTCCTTATCAGAATCCAATATTAATACAAATACCTCGTATGTTCAAGTAGTTTGCACTGCATAAAATTTAATAACTCTTTTACTTATAATAGTATAGTACAAAATAAAATATTTAGTAAATAATTATTTGAAGATGCGAGGTAAATTAACTTGAGATCACTATTTGTATATTGTTTTTTATTTTCTTTCGTTTTGTGATTTATTATTTCAACAAGTAGTTAGACGCGTTGTTTTCGGTACAATCTGTGATACGCGTAGTTCATTCGTACGTGAAGGCAGAAAGCAAAATTTAATGCAAAATTTATTGATTTCCGAGTCCGAGAAAAAAAATCCTTATAATTCAATACTTCTTTTTATGAATTACAATGAATTGCTCTTAATAAGAATTGGGTTTAATATTTTTTAATATTTCGTCAAATATTTTTATTACCATTGAAAAGATATTAATCTTCCTACTAAAAATATTTTAATCACTGTTAAAAAAAACACAAATTTAAATTAAATAAGATTTTATACGAAATGAGTTATTGCAATAAGAACAAATTCCAAGCAACATTTTTATCTATAAAAGCCAGAAATTTAGTAATGCATAGATACTTGCCTACTATTATCTATCAAAATACTTGGAATGAGTAACATTTTATCCAGAATAATATAAGTTTAATAAAAAATTTATTAAAATATTTTTAAATTCATAATAAATATTTAAAAGCGTTAAAATCATCCAAAAAAATAAAGTTTTATTCTGCGCGATTTCAATCATTTTTTTTAATATACATCCTTACTTTGCACAATTTTATTTTTGTAGTATTTCAATTTTTCATAATTTTAAAATTTGAATTGATATACATAATTGTATATCGTACTTGAGAGCTGATTAAACGCATTAATTTAGATGTTCTCGAGTATCTTTTCTGTTTGTGGTAAACCAATAATTAAAGTTTTTAAAATCATACTCAAATAAATCATTTCAAAGTCATTATCTTTAATTAAAATATAAAGTTATATTAACATTATATGTAAAAAAATATCACAATATTTGTATATTTATCGAAACAGTAATTATCATTCATTCAAAATATTTTAAAAATTACAGTTTTCTAATTTTGTATTTAAATTATTAATGTTGACATCTTAAAATTATACATAAATATATATTAAAAACGGTGTAATACGTTAACTAATATGCTTTTATGTGAAAAATAATTCGGTAAGGTTTTCAGTAAATGAATTTAGTACATTTGTTTAACTTTGAGTACCTATGAATTGAATATAAATTTTTATCAAATTTTTTTTAAATATTATTTTTTATCTTTTCTTAATTTAGCTTTTGCATATTAAGATTCGACAGAAATAAACTTTTATAACTATTTAGCTGAATTAACTAATAAATCTTCTAATTTAATTCAAACTAATTTTGAATATATTAAATAATCTTTTAATAAACTAAAATCGCCTGTTTTTATGAAGATTTGAAATATTGTTCGACGTAATAATTTTTAAATTGAACGACTTTTGGAAAGATAAAATTTAACTATTAAAAATTTACTTGCTAATTTAAATTGACGCCAGATAAGTCTTATATATAGATGATACGTGGCTTAGAAGTAATTATATTCAATAAAGTACCACAATTATAAATTATTAAATTATTTAGGGACGTAGTGGCTCACCAATAAGTAGATAATTAGTAGATGTATGGTCCCTTTCAAATACTAGTTTATGTTCACCACAAGCAACGAAGTAAAATAAATAAAAACAAAACAACGTATATTGGAAAAGTTAAAATTACTTAAAAATTAGCAAAGTTACTTTGGAAAAGAATTTCTTAATAATTATCAATTCTTTCTGCAGTAACATTTATTTGTATAAAAATTTTAATTTTACATGTGCAAAAGGAAGTCTTCACATTATTTTACTGAAAGCTATTTATTACTTTTACATTTTATTTTTTTTTGTAAATAAATTAAGCTATAGATATGGTTTCACTATTATAAAAATATATTTCAATTTTTAACTAACAACAATTTTATGATTAAAATATATCATTTCTTAGGGATTTATTTTCTCGGACTCACTTTCGGAAGCAGGAAAATTGCGTCGAATCGAATTCGCACATTGTAGTTTCTAAGATGAAAACCACCGTCTTTTGATTTATGTATGAAAAATGCTTTTCCATATAATGTTTTAGTACACTAAGCTATTTTTCAAATCAGAAATTTGAACATTTCTCATGACAATTATATTATTTTAGTAAAATGTATATAATTCTATATATACATATATAAATATGTGAATAATACGTATATAGCTGCATACTGTGTATGCCAAATAATTTTTTTTTATAAATCAAAATAAAAAATTTATTATGACAAAACTGAGTTACTTTTTTAACCACTCTTTTTTTAGTATTCAATTATTCTTTTTACGTGAAATCTTTTATAGCCTTTTTATTTAGTTTAAATTTTTATTTTTATATGGCTCTAATGAAAATTATTTTTTTATTTATTAAATTTGATCCAATTCTTACAAATTTAATTTCGAATGCGATTATTGAAAATAAATGATTTATCAATTAGATTTATTAATTAATAAGAAGGAAAATAATTTGAAGAAAGTCATATACCTATATTATATAATTAAATTTAATTGAAACCTGAAACAGTTGAAACTCTAGCTATAATCTTTTCACATTGATATTCACACCAGCCATCGTATTCCGCATACTTTGGTACTTCTGATAGCGCTGCTCATTGGTGCATTTTTAAAAATAGTAAGCCAACCACCCAATAGGCTACGATGTCTATGAGGACTTGCGATGTATTAACTGTGGTACATAGCACACGAAACAGGAGTACAGAATCAAACAAAGTAATAAAACAAATTTAGTTCTAACCCAAGCAGTGCGAATTAAATTTTCTCATGTGGATATATTAGTATTAAAAGTTTCTAAGGTAATTGTTGCAATGATTATACGAAGATCATAAAGTTATTGTATTTATATATTTCAGAATCATTATTTTTCCCTCTGACTCTAAATATTGATCAGTATTATGCAACGTCATGCCAACCATCCCTATGAGTAGTTTCGAATAATTTTTATTTTTATAAGATTAAGCCAATATTATTAGTAGGCTTAGTAGTATTGAGAAACTAATAATAAACACAGTTGGTTTTACGAGAATTTTTCAGGGAGTAATAATAAATATTATCAGAAAGTAACTTGAATAATTATTTTATTATCGAAATTAGTGTCTAAGTATATACTAAACTTTTACGTTATCTCTTTCGATAGTACGAAGCACAAGCATTTATCATGCCAACAGAAAATAAAATAACATAAAAGTACTATTACAGATGCCTACATATGTTTTCGTCATTACAATTTAATTTCACATTTTATAAATGTTAATCATTTTAGTTGCATTTGAATCAGAATTTTTCGATGAGTAACTGTTATCGACAGAATGATATATATTATCATAATTATGATGTGGGTAAATAAATAGTTTTCAAAATTATAAGGACTGAATACGATAAAAAGTGAAATAATAAATACATTAATTTAATAATTGACTAAAGAATTACTCAAAAAGCTTAAGTTTATATCAACTAAATCAAAATTTTATAAAACATAGGATATATATTATTAACTAAAATCAAATATGCACTAATTAATTTATTCGTCACCATACTCAAGCTGAAAGTACCACGTCTTTCGCTCCCGGCTTCGAAACGTCAATATGGTATTTTCGGCCCGCGTATGGTGAAAAATAAGACACGCACCACGGACGAAAAATTAGCCAGTCATACGTCTCGTGTTTGCTATCCTTGTCTTTGGCTGAAGTGATAATTTACACAAACTATGTGAACTGTCCAAGTTTTTTACTCTAAATGCTTAATATACTATTAATTATCTTTATGGAATTTATAGCTTTTCATTCTCATTAAACTAAAAATAATACCAGGTCTAATACATTAAACGTCTACTAAAATGGTGTTAGAATAATTTCAAGAATGTATATATAGCATAAAAACTTTTTCGCGCGACGTTATTATAATATTCGTGATAATAAAAAAATCTCGGTAAGATTTGTTTATTGCGTACAAAGCACACAATTTCCCATGCTTTACAGCTTTCTCGAACCATTATGCCATATACACAACCTCGTTTTATTTTTCTGTTTTCCCCCTTTTTACTTTCGTCATTCCTTCATATGCGTTGTCGTCGTTCTCTCCCTCCTTTCTTACCGCATCAGCGTTGCTTTCGGCAAGAGAATATATATATAGGTTCGCGTGCCGAGAGAAAACGAGAGGGAGAGAAAGAGAGAACAAGGGTGCGTGGAATCGGACAGGCACGACCTACGAGAGAAAATGTACATATAGGCATACTTTTATGTGGCTTGGAGACCAATGGGTGTGCCGTGTGTAGATGACGTCAGATCGCGCGCTCTTTTTCAGCTGTGCGCGCGCGCGTTGCAGGACACTGAAGAGCACCGGCTTCCCATCATATTCCTGCGGGCATTTCCTTTCCCCTTCATCCTATATTCGCACGTCGGGCGAAAACGGACGCCTGGAATTTATCATCGTTTTGTTCCGTCGTTGCTCGTCTTCGCGCAACGTGCACTGCTTTCTCGAGAAGCTGCACAAAGTGAGGATTGTATATGTATATGTAGGGGATGAGAGACGATCGGTAGGGACTTAAATATAAATGTTGATCGTGACCTGCGAAACAAATAGCTACGTCATTAATATAAATTTTGGAAAGCTTTAATCGGAAAATTCGTTTGGAATGAAAATGCAATAAAGACCGTGTTAACAGTGTGTATCGTTTGTCGAGTCTCGAGTAATCAATAAGATTTCAAGAACGATTTTTTTCTGCTCGCAATACGGTGCACGGCGAATAAGATACATGATGTATTATGCAAAAAAATATTTTTTACTGATTTCGTAAAAAAAAATTCTGAGGTTAACTGTTGATAACTATTTTAATAATTATTTTATGAAAGGTGTAATACCAAAATAACCGATTCTTTTGTGCTACTTAGTATTCAAGTGGTGGCTTCGTGTAAATGTGGCACGAGTAGGGCACTTCACATACACATGCAAATGCATAAATGCTCTCAAATGTGCTGGATCACATCTGTCGGCCCTCACAAAAGCTGAAATTATACAGTTTGAAATGCAGTGCTTTTAGAAATTGCAGCTGCAAAATTATCAATGCTTTTAATGAATCGATGATTATATACTGTTGAGAATGCAATAATAAAGCATAAAAGCGTACATCTATTTTATATATATACTGATACAATCGTTAAGGTTCAATGAATATACTGAGAGATGAAAATTAATTTTGTACTCAAAAATAGCAACTTGACAGGTTTTGAAAAATTTACACTTCGATTTTTTAAAAATATTTTCTAAGATTCTGAAAAAGAATGAAGAATGTAGAAGAATTTCTTATGAAAATAAATGATATATCGATTTATATCATTTAAGTAGATAAGTAACAATTTTGGTCAGACTACATGTTTCAGATACGCAAAATCTATAACGTGTGTATAAATAACACAGAATCTATGTATTTATGATGAAAAAGTTTTTATCCTACTCTTTAAAAATAGATAATATTTCTCATATGATTATAAAAGTCTAATTTGATTATGATATGTTGAATCACACAAACAATATCAAAGTAATAGTTTTTAAAACAAAACAATTTTTTTCATATTTCATAGCCTTACATTATTTACACATTAAAATTTGTATAAGAGTGAAAATATATATAAAAATATACATCAGATCGAATATTTTCTTTTAACGCGTTATACTGTGTGCGTACGAAAAGAAGATTCGTGTAATTGTTACTAATGATTAAATCTTTGAATTCAAGGTAAAGCACATTTAGTGTCAATTATTCTATTTATGTCTTCAGCTTACAGTAAGATATATCGTACCAGCTAGTACCTGGGGCCATAACATCTTATTATACATTATACGGAATCTTATAGTCAGTATAAATAACAAGTGTAATTCAATGTCAGTTCGGAGTAATACTTTTAATACATCAACATTTTGATGCATATTTATCAATAATATTTTTGTTTTATATACAATTTACTACTAGTATATTCGGCTTATAAAATCTTCATGAAACACAAGACACACTCGATTAATTTGCCGCGAAATTCTCTACTTTACTGTTCGACAATAAAGTTGTTATTGTCGCCGTAACACTAACAGTATACTAAATCGTATACAAACAACCATTTCGACTCTTCAAACATTTTACTTCATTCTATATATGTGAGCCATTCTATAGAAAATCGGACTCTTCTTAGCCCAAAAATTCAAATACGTGAGTTTGAAGTTGGACTTGAAATTGGCGAAGAATGGTAGTAAAGGGAGGATTGGAAAAAACCGTCGCGTTAGTACACAATTACAATATTTCGTAAATTTGCTATCATTTTTCTTCAGTTTAAGCCCAACTTCAAACTCACGTAACTTTTGAAAGAATCAACATTTGTCTAATTCTGAAAAGAGATTTGGAAAGCTCTCTTTCTCTAGTTTCTTTTTCTTTTTCCGATCAATTTCATATTGAGTTGTTTTTTATGGAATTATTTTGGATTAACCAAGAGCTATTTTTAATCATTTTTTCATTATCAGTAATTGACGTGTAACTTATTGTTGGCACATGGTTCCCTTTTCCTTTTCGTTCGTAATACTCTAAAGAATAAAAAAAAAACTTAGTGTTTGATTTTCTGTAGAATGGCTCATATATACATACACAAATATTCATATATATACACACGCGCACTCAGCTTCTTCGTGCGTCTATATAACGAAAGAGAAGGGCGACATACACGACGACCGCGCGCATATTATAGTAACTAACCACCGTCGCGTGCCGTGCCTCACGCGTTATTTTATCTGACGTGTGGCGCGGGGCTGCTATTAAAATTTCCTCGCAACATACCGTTCACGTTCTCGGACTTACTCGCCTTTCCCGAGTGGGTGTAGCTTATATGCGACATCGTCGTTGGGGCCGTAATGTCATGTTGCATTTCGCGCGTTGAAGATATGCGCTTCGATGGTTTTTCAACTACCCTTGATAATACACGCCAACGCTCCGACCGCGTATATAGGGTGACTTCACTGGTAAAAATGAACGAGTCACGTTATATTTTTAATCACTTCAATAAATTCTTTTATGATGTTAAATTATTAACAACAAAAAATAATCTTTTTCAAAGGCTAAAAAGGTTAAAAATATATTTTATTTTAAGTATTTTTATTTAAAAAATGGTTTCTTATCGGTGTCTGTCCGTCCAACAATTTTGGTGAAGTCGCCCTATATACGACCGTGTAGAGTTCGCACGCGCGTACGCCTCGAAGCGATAAATCGAAGCGGCGTGATATGCAAATTTACTAATGCGCGAGGAAAAAGTTCTCTCGTATAGTAAAGTGCGTGTGGTTAACGCACGTATTCATCCAAACTTCGAGGCTTGATTAATACACGATCGGAAGCACTTGCTCGTTTGGCTGGTGATCTATATGTGTATGTTTTGTTAGATGTATCTCTGCATATCCACGAACGGCTTGAGTAGCTCAAAGTGATTGGTAGAGGTAGTCCTTAGGATTCCGTGTGAAATGTGCGATTGCCGTGACAGGGAATCCTACGGATTTCCTTCGCCTCGGAGTCACCCGTTATGCAAATTATACCCCTACTGACATTACCTCGATTGATTGCTAATCCGATTAACTATATTGTAACTTATTCTCATAATAACCATATACATTTCCGTAATTCTATATTATTTTGTGATAAGAGTCATTGAAATATATTATATTGCATCGTCAATGCCATTGTCATGCTGGCTATCTAAATTAGAAATAATAAATTTACTAAAACGATTAACAATGAATTAAGAATGAACGTTCAATATAAAGTTGGGACGTGACAAGTATCTTTTAAAGCAATGTGCAAAGAAGATGAGACAGGGAATATTTTAATTCATTATATTAAATTGTTCAGTTTGTAAAAAAATATATATCTAATTTATAAGATTCAATAAAAAGTAACATAATCTCACAATGTGTTTTGAGCTATGGCCTGGCATAGATACGTAGGTTAATGTTATTTGAGGAATAACGCCCCAGTGACTGCTGGAAAAATAGATCCAGTTTGAAATTTTTATGCGCACCTCCGTGTATTTTTAAAGCATCGTCACAAAAATGAAAAAGTTCTGCAAAAACTAGATCGTAATCATTCTAAAGTAACAGTAATTGTATACTATCCAATTAATATATGATTACCTGTGGAATATTATATTGTAACTCATTTGGCGCTTGTACATATAATGCTGCTACACATGATTAGATTTTTTTTCGACTCATTTTCACTTGATTACAAAAGAATCAATCAAAAATATAACTGTATTAGGTAACACTTTGTGTGGTATAGCTTACCATTTTCTTTTTATTTTTATTTTTTAAATTTAACACTTAAGTAAGCTGTAAATAACTCCATTGTGTGCGTGCGTGTGTGTGCGTGTATGTGTTGGAATCTTTTTCGGCATAGTATAGATAAATTGTAGTTTGCATGTGTTTTGTATAAATAAATAATAATTTTTTTTTATTAAATAAGATTATCTAGCTACACACGACCAAAAATAGTTGAAGTGCTTATTTATATTTTGTCTTGCTGTAAAATCAGTGTCACTTCTAGAGCACTCTCAACGTGCAATAAATATTCAGTTAAATGACTGAATTCTTTTCCTTTTTCATATAAAATACTGAAATTTTATTGTTTTAAACTTCTAAGATGAGTGTGTGTATTTTACATATATATATATATAGTTTTACTTCCATTATGGGATACATTAATAAAAATATATTCAAAGATTTACAAGGTTGGTACCGAATTACTTTCACGTACAAAGAAAAGTTAAAAAAAACAATACGTATATTATTGGGGTCATAACAATCGGTTATAACAAGAATATACTGTCTGTTTCAAAAAGTATATCAGCTGTTGTTACAATGTCATGGACAATTAGTATTTTTATACTGTTGGATGATTCTTTTGTACTATACAACAAACTATTAACGGTGTTTTAATGTATGGTATAGATACAATAATAAAGAATTCTATGAAATCGTATATCACTAATTGCTATAAAACATTTCCAAACAAATCTTTATTCTCAGTAAGACAAAAAGCAATTGATTTCCTTTTCTATTATAATTTAAATCGTATCAACTTTAATCGATTTAAGTTAATAATTTTGAAGATAGTTGAACAAAATTTAATAATTTGTATATAGATTTGAAAATAATATTGATGAACCATGCTATAAACTTTTAATTCAGTATTTTCGTTTAGTTTATACATTTTTAACGTTTTTAGAACAGCATAATATCAAAACAACTATCTTCATAATTAAACTACCTATATTGATAGAATTACTAAAGAAACTAGTTTAAAATTTTTTTTATAAACAACGTAAACGGCTTAAAATTTTTTTTACGAAATATAAAACAATAATTCCAGAAATCGCTTTGGAATTGTATACTCAAGATTATCGAAGTGTTCTATTCTTTGACCCAGAAAGTCATAACTGCTTAACGTTACATCGAATTCCAATGTAGATGAGTTGTCGGTATACATTAATAATTCCATCAACTAAATTTTCGCTCTTCCTCGCGTATAACTTCTCTCTTTTGTAGTAAATCTCAGCCATACTCCACACCGACGCCACGTTTGTGCATCTGAAAATAGTTTCTCGCGTGTCACCTACTTCTACCCCTCGTGTGCGCTTATTTCCCAACTTTTTCCAATTTTCCTCGGGCATCTTCCTATATCCACACAGATTCGCGCATCGCTGTTCCTTACAGTTCTCACACAATCGCTCGCTCCAGTTACACATCATGTGTATTTCTTGCTGGCTACAAGTTTCGAATAATTTTTCATATCGACAGGTACATAGTCGAAATCAATTTTTATTAGTTTTTTTTTTAAAGATTAGAAAATATACTATAGTGAAGGTGTTATAATATATGTAAATTTGTTTGGTGATTGTCACTGCAAGAGTATACGTTGTTTAAGTGTTTTTGATAAGAAAACAATTTTTGATTTAATAATTATAAAAATAATTATAGGAAGCAGTGAAAGAATGTTTAGTTTATATATAAACACTTTATTCGAACTATTGTGTAGTAAATAATTTCGAGTCGGCAAGTGTTACTTATGTATAGATAACGATTAGATTTGATGGCTTACGAATATGGACATCATGTACCAGAACTACGTAATGGAAATGAAATAACATTACATTCATATAAGTTAATGTGTAAAGGACTCAGCGGGAAACAGCTGTGTATACGTTAGAAGTGGTTATGCAATTAATTGTGTTGCATAATTAATGAACAAACCGAATAACCGTGTAAAAAGGACCGAACGAATTGAGACAAATATAGGCACTGTGGAAAAAGCAGCCTTGAATATTTTTACATATCATAATTGTATACATGTATGAAAAACACCTGTAAGGGTATTTTTGCAATACATGCGCAGGAAACGCGGATACTCGTAAAAAGAAATCATCCAGACGAGTTGCAAAGATATTTTTTATAATAATTTTTGTGCGTGATACTTTTATTTTGCACGCATTATTAAAAAAGATATTTTTTAAAAATTATAATAGTTTTCAATAATATAAAAATTATAATTGTGTTAATTAGATTTTTTAAGGATTAAGAGTAAATGTTATTAATATTATACTATTATGATCATGGTATCTCGAGAAAGTATTTTTTATTTCCCTCTGTAACATTAAAATAATCTTGACATGCATATAATTTTTGTTTACCATAAGATATTTCGCTGTCAACTACGTGACCAGTTTAAAATTTTTTTCGATGTTCGTGTTTAATTATGAAAGAGATTCGTTCATTTAGGAAATAGCTATAGTATGAGATAAATAAGGCATATATCTTAATTATTTTTCAACTATAAAAACAGTGCCAGAAGAATAAAAAAAACATATACTATAAACTAAAAGTGCATGTGGTATATAGTGGGATTTTTAAATTGACTGACACTGCAACTGTTGAAAAATATATAATTATTAAAAAATCCATTACATTATTCGGCTGGAAATAATTTGAGGTACATAGAGAGAGGTATATTAAATTACACGGCCGCGCCTTTAATTTGCGAGTGAGCAGTGAGCACGCGACTTTTTTGAAAATTAACGTATTGATCCAATTTAGGACTGTATACTTTATACTGCTGCAGCGAGCAAGTCCAATTACTAACTTGAAGTATATAGTATTAGGACAACCAGGACGACTACTAAGCGTATTCACACGACAAAGTGTCATCAATAAGCTTAGGCTTTGAGTTCGGAATTATTTGATATATAAGAGCGCGTTGACTGTCATATTAAGAACGTTTGCGCAAATAAACTGGTTGGTTTCAAGCTTGGACTTGTAGATAAACATATTTACCGAAACGATTTTGTGTACTTTTTTAATAATAAATGAATTGCAAACATCATTTAAGTTTTCACAGAGATGTTTCATTAGCACTTTTAATTATATATGGTTTTTTTGAAGTGCACAATTATCGCACCATCAAGATTCATCGTACTATTTTAGGCCACGATCTTTTTAAGACATTTTGCTTTGCTTTTAAGAAAACATGCACTTCATTTCCACCACTCTCGTGCGTTACGAGATGCAAAAACCGGTTACATTTTTCCAGCGGAATGAGAATGACGCAGTCTTGGTGACGTAATTTATCAACGCACCAATTCACTACTCTGGACTTTTATTAGATCACAGGACAACGATGCATCTTTATATCCGAACACGCATGACTGCAATACTGCGCGCGGGAAATCGCTTATTCCCGCGCATTCGCATCACAGCGTAATGCTCTCGTGAAAATGTATGAGCGTACGTATAATACACACGTGCATTCGCGCGCGCGCGCACGTCTCCCTTTTGCAGATTTTTCATCAGTTGAATGCATCCCTCGAATTCTCTCGTTCAGCCGCTCGTTTATATGCGAATGCACTCGATTCACGGTTGCCGACGGCCCGTCCAAGCCTTTGTCTTCGCCTATGTTTAATTGCTATGGCTGAATGCGAGTGAGGGAAACCAAATTTTATTGTCATCTGCGCGCTTACTATCATAGGAGAGCGAATTGCATCTAGAGTCTGATGAGGACTTGAGCGAGTACGCTTTAGAAATCGACGCGCTTCTCTTTACAGACGAGTGCGCCGTTGTGAGTTATCTGCAAGTCAAGTTGTTTGCATATGGACTTTGTGTGTTTAATTAAAAAGTCGTTTTATGTCACTTTTGACTCGAGTACTCTTTAACAATAAGATAAAAGTTATTAAACGTTGAGATATCTTTTATATACTATAATGATAAATAAATGTCTCAGAAAAAGAAAAGTTTGTGATCTAAAATTTTGCTTGCTTTTTGAAAAAACAAACAATTCTTTCAAGTCTCAAACATCGAAATTATTATTCTACAAAAATCTACAAACACACATAATTATTCCATTGATATGTGATTTAAACTAGGAGGGGCGCGATACCCAACCCCCTGGTGCCTATAATATAACGAAGTTTTTACATTATAGGCCCGACCATACTGATCAGGAGAATCTACAATTTTCGCCCTGACGAAACTGTACGGCTCCCCGAGAAGCGGTCGTGCCTAAAAAATACATAATATACGCGGAGTGATTGCGGGTTGTAAGTTTACATACTTAATATTCTGTCTAAAAAAATTGTCTGTAAAAGAAAAAATAACTATACTGATACAAGTACAAATCTGTGACTCCGAGGCATAACCACCTACACTGCCCGTCAATCACTTTTGCCATACTTAGATCAAAACTAAGTAAAGTTCAAAGTTTTGTATCCCAGCCGGAAATCATCGTATCGCAAAAATTCAAAGTGCATTTTGAAGGCAGGTGTAAAAGCTTTCATTTAAGATCACCCGGAAGTTTAAAAATTGATTATTGTATTTTTTACACTAAAAAAACCGATTAAAAGATTTTCGATTTTTTTTATCTTACTTTAAATCAAAGCCAATTTAGAACCAATAACTGGAGGGTAAAAAAAACCAACGGGGATCGAAAGATATTCCCTTTACAAAGACCACCCGCGGATTTTTGTGCGATGTTTTTTACCAGATTTACAGTAACTTTTGTAAAAAAAAAGCTTTTTTTAAAATCATCGATAACATCGAGTTCTATGGGGTATGGACAAAAATGTCAGAGAGAAAAAGTTTCTTTTCACGCACAAAAATACGAAAATAAAGTTAAAATATAGAAATTGAAAATTTTTTTTTTCAGTTTTTAAGCCTATAAAAAAAATAGGAATTTAGCTATTTTCTTCGATTTTTAATTATAAAATGCCTAGAGCCATAAATAATATTACTATTATTTTTATTTTATTTTTATTACTATTATTTATGGCCCTAGGCATTTTATAATTCGATCCCCGTTGGTTTTTTTACCCTCCAGTTATTGGTTCTAAATTGGCTTTGATTTAAAGTAAGATAAAAAAAAT
>JAWWEQ010000027.1:9807280-9855708 GCA_035583055.1 Torymus tubicola | reverse complement strand
ATTTTTCCGATACGATGATTTCCGGCTGAGATACAAAACTTTGAAGTTTACTTAGTTTTGATCTAAGTATGGCAAAATTGATTGACGGGCAGTAGGTTCACTTTTTTGAAAATCGAGAAAATCTCAGATTTCAAATAAGTAGATTCAAATAAGTCTTTTTCATTTAAAACTATCACTAGTAGCATTGCATAGTATTGGTCATATCATATTTTATGGTTTATTGCAGTTGTGATGTATTTTATTTATTCTAATTCAACATATATTTATGATTTCATATAAAATATGTACATTACAGATAAAATTTCGAAAATTTTCAAAATTCTAGTGTATACCACTTCTTTTCCAAATCGTCCGTAATGTTTAACGTGTATGCCAAATTATCGTAAACTTATTGATCCATTTCATAATTAACTTAATGTAAACAAAAATGAACGACAACAGCACTATTAGATAAATCCACAGTTCCCGTTATAACCAGATAAGTCCATATCATTCTGTGTTTTTAATGCATCAGAAAATTTATAATCTATTCCCAATACCATGTAAATACATGTGTTTTGAATATGTCAATTGACTAGTACAGTATCACGCCTCATTTTCTTCCCATCTCACACATAAGTTTGAATATTAAAAACCTTTTTTTCGCAGAAACTTAAAAATGAGCTTAATATACGACATATTTTTACTTAATTCATAATAAATCGTAAAATAAATGAAAGCTGGTAATTTATACATAAAATTGCGTTATACAAGAGACGGGATTTCTATTATTGAACTCCGAGAAAATCATCTATATTCGATGAAAGTCACGTTTAACGATTAACGGAATTGACTAAAGGATAGTGTTCTGTAATCTCTTATCAAATCCACAATTATTTAGTTCACTTATAAAAATATTGTACTTATAGGGTTAGATGTATAAGTAGAGTTATTAAAAAAAGTACTTATAAAAAAAGCGTCTCAAATTAATCAACTGAAAATTAGCCAAATTATATGTAATAATTCATTTTATACTATCCCTGGTAGAAATCGATTCTATTATTTACCTAATAATGGCTAATTTCTCCAATAATTGCTAAAAACTAGACACTTTTCTTGGCCATTTCTATCTATCAATGAAACGATTTTTTCGATTATATTCTCCATTTAATAGGCGGAATAATAAATTCAGTTTTTTCACAAATTTACATTAGCTTATTTATGAGTATTTAAAAGATATTAAAGTTAGCGAGTTTTTTACTTAGGAAATGGCTAATAAGAGGCTTACTATTATGACGAGACTCAGAGAGACAGAATCAAATGGAAAATCATTGTTTTCGTTTGTATCGCCTGAAGCAGTACTATAAACGAACCACACCAGTAATTTGTATTTACATTTTAGTTGACTACCTTTTTTTAATGTTTGTTTTTAAATATATGATCTAATGACAGAGAAAATTTAGTAGAAGTATTTTCAGGTAATGTTATTTCCATTAAATAGAGAATATGACCGAAAAAATCGTTTCATCTATACCTAGAAATTAGCTATTTTCACTAGCTATTTATTATTTTCCTGCCCATTTCCGATAGAGAAATTTCTACCAGGGATACTGAATAATCATTTTCAATCTACTGTTTTGAGTATATTGAAGATTTATATTAATCAAAACTAAAAGCTGTTTTTATAAAGACTAATGTAACGATGCATATTCTTGCGTTACATTTCTTTTCTTAAAAAAATCTTGATTACGTTGTTTGACAAACATTTAATTGAAATTTCTGTATGAATAATTTAACTTGCGTGTATGAGCGATATTCGAGAATCTATACAAATATATACACATGCGTATCATGTATTGGGGTGTTTAAATTCATTTCTGAGTTGTCTTTAATTAATGACTAGAGCAACAGATTAACTTATCAAATATTTTACAGCAAATTGAATATTTACAAAATTAATTTTACTCAAACATATGGAAATTCTAGTTTTCGAAATATTTCAAAGTAACATCAATTTTTTTTAAATTTTAGATTAGAATTAAAAAAATTATGTTCAGGAGTTTAATTGTTTTTTATAAGTTTATTGTTGCAATTTCTCAAAAAAAGTTAAATGTATCTATTTACAATTTCATTAATTACTACCAATTTAAAATTTTGAAATTGATTAAATTTTTAATTTTCTTTAACCCTGGGTATAATGTGTTTCGTAAAGGGTACATTTACATATCTATAACTAAATTACGTACAAAAATCAAACAATTACTCTCTTACGAGATTAATAAATATTATCAATTCGTGATGTTACATTAAATTACGAAAAGTCTTTTCAAACCATATATAATTCGTGAAAGCAATTTATCAACTATATCGTAATCATTAAATGGACGGTGTTTATGGTGTGACTTGTCAAATTAATTAATTTTGTTGAGCTTTTATGATTCATTTTCTACATAAATACGATTTTTTTTATCGTTGCGAACAATGCTAGTTTCATTTCTTCGCACCTGATCGATATTCTCGACAGCACTTTATCCTTGGTAAACATGCATTTGACAAGCGTTTATTTATCGGCTCCATTCTACGCGATTCCAATTCAAATTTCCCATCTACACCATGCACGAGGAGATATACCTTCACGAACAATGCAGTAGATCATAGTTCTCTTCCCCTGTCCAATTAACGAGAATAATCACCATCCAACTAAATAAACGAGAAAGAAAAAACGTTAAACAAGGCAAATTTTTCAACAGCGGTTGAATCATCCTTCATACAACCCAACCCCTCGCACGCAGATGACTCACGCACGAGATATGATTAATAGTGCGGCGAGGCACGGGTTCCGGAACGGGTCAACAAAATCACAAGTCGAATCCTTTGGGCAGTTCGGCTCTTAAGCTATGTATGTATACACCCTAACGCGCGCGTATACAGACGACATCCCCGCTGATCGACTCCTCGTCATACACACCCATACACACATACAGATATGTGTGGATAGCGTTTCATCCCTCTCTCTTTCCTGTGAGCATCCCCCTCGCGCGCACGTAGCAGTACTTGACGTATTATACCTCGCGATGCGCATGCGCCGCTTCAAACAGCCGCTCTCGGTCGCGAAAAACGTGCGCCGGCAGCCGCTCTCACTCCTCTATATATACATGCTTGCCAAAAAAGTCGAATAGAAGACGTCCACGCGCGACTTTCGCTTCCGCCAAACGTCGATCCTCAGCTCTTATTGTCCTGCGCGTTGGCTCGCTCGCGTGTTATTCTTGTTGCTTGCCTGGCATCGTACATACATATAATAGACACGCGTGTACAGCGCACGTAGGTACAACTGCACGTGTGCGGCGCGACAGAGCTGGACGTTATATGCACACGGTGTTGTCGTGCGCCAGCGCCGCTCTCCGGCTGTAGCCGCTGGATCGGCTCCGGTCGATAGAGCCCTCCTCACCTCCGACCTCGCTCTCTCTCTCCTACTCTTTCTTTCTACTCTCGTTCTTTCCCTCGCTTCCGCGTTCACTCGCAGCTATACCTCGTATCCTCGAGATTTCACGCGCTGCCTAAATGCTACAACTGTGTCAGCCTTGTATATACATAAGTATACATACAAAGCTTCCAATCTTTCCCTCTCCCCTCGTTTCGGCCGTCACTACCCACTTAATCATCCCTTGCCTTCCGCTTGCTTCCGTCTTTGCTCCCCCTTTTCTCTCTATCTCTCCTCGTGACTCATTATGCTCGCGGAGCGTCTAGCCAGACTCGGCACTGTTCTACTGAAGGGCCGCGTCTATACTACTGCTGGCGCTGTCCTTTTCGCTTCCCTTGCGCTCCGCGTGCAACATAGCTCGCACGTATCCCCGTGTTCACCTACATATCGCAATCACGATATATCCTTCTAATTTTATCTCGCTCGAAAGTAGATTTTTTTCCCTCCCCTATGTACACTGGCTCCCTCGGCTCGTACGCGGGGCAGGCCTCGCGTGTCTCTCGCTCTTTTTCACTCAATTTCCTCACCCCTTTTTCTCCATCCTCCTCGCTCCCTCGCGCGCGCGCATCCCCACCAACCTCGGCGCTTCCACCCTCTCGGGGCCCTCCCCTCCTCGTTCTCTCCCTCTCGTTCCCTCGCGTTTCCAGACATGCGATAGCCAGCGGCGGCGCACGGCAAGCCGCGCGCGCTCTCGCGTCGGAGTTCTGCCAGTGGCCTGCCGAGCGCACGAGCGTCGCGTTCTTCCCCGAGCAGGAGGAGGCCAGAGCCTGCGGCTCCCGCGACCGTGCGAGAGCGCGCGCGAGCGCTCGCGTGTAGTGTCTCTCTCTCTCTTTCTCTCCTCTTCCCAAACTGTGTTCTCGGCGCGAGGTACAACACATCACGCTTTGCGAGACTGGCATGTAAATGTGCTTTCTCACGGAGAATTTCGGACGGGGAACGCGAGTGACGGTGATAGTAATGCGAGAGGCGCCGACGCGATAACCGAGCTCTACTGTGTCTCTCGTTTCCTTTTCTCTCTGTGCCTTGTTCGCCGAACGAGGATGATAAAAATGCAGAGAGGCTAGACACACATGTACACACTCGGAAGGCTTTACGAGGTCGCACGATCAGAGGGGAACCGGAAGGAGTATGCCAGGCGGCTGCAAGTGCTACTGCTACTACTACTTCCACTACGACTACAACTGCTTACGAGCGCCAGTTGCAAATGAGACGCGCCGCGAGCGCGATTCGTTTCGGTAGGTTTTTTATATACACTGTACGGCGTTTTATCGTGGTTTTTCGCCTTTTTTCCCTCCCCAACGTTCTCAATTCTAAAAGTGGATCAAGTTCTTGTGCAAAGCGTGTTCAAAAGTGCTAAAAATAAAGAGTGAGAGGGAAGGGAGGTTTCATATTTTTTTCATAATAAAGTCTCGACGAAACGACAGCATTTCTCGCTCCAAGAGTTTCGGAGCAACCTGATAGACAATAATGATTAGACGGTTTCGCTTAGTATTACGGGAAACACTCAATTTTCGTGTGCATCAGGGGATGAATGGTGAATTACTCGCCGATGACATTGCGTTTTCTGAAACGTTGCGACTTCTGCTGAATTACGTTTAATTAAAAAGCTCTAGCTTTCTGTAGGTACGATGAATTCTTACATCTTATCAAAGATAATCAAGAAAGAGAAATAGAAAAAAAGTGTTACCAAACTTGTCCTGTTTATGTTAAAATTTCACAATTTCAAGCAACCACCCTCAAGGATATACGAAACATACTTTTTCCCTGAAGCATTGTATAGACAATTATTTACTCTTCAATGTAAAGCTAGAATGGACAGTAAATGTTTAACGAGCCTTTTATCTCGCTCGTATCGGCCTCTATACTTTTCCAAGATCGAATATTAACAATATTCAGTGCTCCCGTGGCAATTGCGACGAAACTCTCGCTCCGAAATCAGTCGTAATCGAATATACACGCGCATATAGGTGAAAACGTCTTGGTCTTCAATCAACCACAAATTTATTGACAATTCAGCGTTGTCAACACAGTTAATTGAAAATTCTTTTTCGTTAACTACATCAGCTATATCGGGTCGAACCATGATCAATCCTCTAAGGCGCGAGCGTGCGCGTGCACACATATACCCAATACAGAGGCTTCATTGTGTGCAGTGTGCGTTTAACATTGGCGTGTAACGCCAGCGAATGCACGTCTGTGCGCGAGATGCACCACTGTACATTCCGTTTGCGAATTCCGACCGTGCGGCGCGCGTGTGACTGACCAGGGTAGCCGAGAACTAGTAGGCCAATTGGGAGATGTCGATGTTGTATTATACGCGCGTGTGTACTTACTACTCCACGCTGTGGAGTCGCTGTCTCTCTCTCTCCCTCTTTCGTTCCCTCCGTTCCTCCCTCCTTCCCTCCCTCGACTCGGTACCGTGACCTGTGTAGGTGTGTGTAGGTCGGTTAGGTACGCGAGTACGGACGGGAGAGTAAGTAGAGTGGAAATGATGCTAGTTTGCGCACCACGCGCAAGTATATGTGTATGTGTACGGGGCAAGCGCACGATTTTCGCGATTCGAATGATACATTAACGTTCGTTCGTTGGCAGCTCGTTAAGCGACCCGACGAGCTACTTAATTGCGGTCGTCCTGGTGCGAAATTGTTTTTCATTGAGTTTCAAAACTACTCTCCCTTGTTTTCTAAAATAATTCGATTTTGGTTTTCGAGATTTGTTCCAAAAGTTAATCATGTCTTTTGTTTCATTATAATACGTGTGTTATTCCCTCATTAATTTTTACATGACTATCAAGTCATATACGAAATTATAAATCTTAGTACTTGTTTATTTAAATAAGTGGAAGTTTATTGACGTTTGCATTTGATAATGTCATTTAACAAATATTTATTATTTTTTATTGACGGAGAAGATTAAGTTTTTATGATTTTTTTTAACTTTCAAAATTATATGACTATTTTTGTAAACATCTTGAATTTTGCATTCAAATTTAAAAATTGCTATTTCATCATGAGTATGACATCGTTAATGTCATTTTTTAGTTATTTGATTAATTGCAGCAACTTGTTATACATAAATGACAGCCGCAATAATCAAGATCAATACAAATACGAACAGTGTATTAATCGTAAAAATATTTTTGGACGGCAATTATGAAGTTCTGAAAATATTGAAGTTTGCCACATATGTAGATGAATATATAAAAAATTGTATAATAAATACATTTATTACACTACTGAAAATTAGTGCATTTTTAAGAAAGAAATTTTGTAATTTGAAGTATACATATATAGATAAATGTAAAATATTTTCATTTCTGATTTCATAAAAAATAAGTCCGAAGAAACTTAAAAGTTATTATTAATTTGCAGTTTATATACTAAATGCAGCTCTGTACTTGCAAAAATAGCAGAAGAGAAAATAATCCTACGATAAATTAATCGATGAAGCTATAATAACAGCAAAATTGTAAAGTAATTATAAAACACAGCATGCTAACTCTTTGAACTCTAACAACGCTTTCATCACTGCACTACCACTTATTACAAGTTTTCTGTAAAACCAGCTACAATGTTTTAAAAATATGTTTAAGTATAAAATATATTTAAAATTATTTTTAGCTGCTACTAGTTGTTTTATTGATTTTTAAAAGAAAGGCTAAATAACAAAATTATTACAAATTTTAAATACAATTTTTTAACGCTACTATAATCAATAACTCTAATTTTATTGTAAGATAAATTGCCTTTGGAGCGCTCCCGCGCTCCTGATTTTTCTTAATACCTATCAATATAATAATCAAAACTTTTTTATACTTAGCACTGATTTTAAACGATGGTATTATCCAATTTTTGTTAGGATCGTTACTTTAACATTTATGAATTATAAACAAGAATGTACAATGCCATTGTTCGTGTTTCCTATTTCACCAACTTCATGTTTGTGCTTTTTCATGAGATAGTCAGCATAAATACATTTATTCTTATATATAGAACTTAATTCTAATCTACAAAACTGTTGATATCATCGTGTCTCTTAATTAACAAGATGTCAAGTCACAAAGTTAATATTTCATAAAACATCGTTGCAACAATAAAATTAAAAACACATGAACAAATTATGAACCACATAATGTTGAATTATAAACCTTATAAAATGATAATTTCTTGTCAAAAGCATAATAAATAATTTTGTTACCTAAATATTTTCTTCATTTTTTAGTAAATATTTTTTATACTTTTATGATTTTCAATATAATGGTATTTATTATTATTACATATTACTTATTTCAAAACTTAATTTTCCTCGAATATAATTGTTTAACTTTATTTTAATTGTTTGAATAAAACTCATAAATTATGAAAAATTAGTAAGTAGTAACAAATATTTTTAATAATACATGTATTTTAATTTGTTACTTTTTAATGCCGTCATATTCATACTTCAGATTGGTGCTAATTAACAACGTGAGGCATATCTAGCATTTGTTTAAAAAGCGTAAATATTTACACTAAATCTTTTTTCATTAACAGGTTTGGACTTTCTGAGACACGGGAGTTCCTTGTTGATTTTTATTGTTTGCTTTAATATTAAAATGTTATACAAGATCACAAGATCTTTTAAAAATTTATTTAAAGATAATTTTTCCTATTTTTTAAAGATCTTATTTCTTAAAGCTTAAACTTAATGTTGATCTTAACAAAGTAATCGATATTATTATTAGATAAATTACAAATACGTTATAGTGTTTAAAATAGCATAGGAATTTGTATTACAAAAAATATTATTCTAAATTTATTTATTTGACAGGCAAATCGTTTTAATTGGAAAAACTGATAATCAATCGAGATATTTTAGCAACTATTTAACCAAGTAAAAGAGGAAGTGGGTTAACTGCCGTGCTATATCGAGTAGTATATCTATCCAACAATATTAATTCGTCTATGGGGATTTGTGACTTTTGGGAATAGAAAGCTTTTGAGACGGTGCACGTGTGCTGACAATTCGTATAGTAAATATGGTAATAACGGATGAAAAAATATATCGAGGTAGCTTACAAAACATCCTTTTCACAAATTGCTTACAGTAAATAATTTAAAATTTGAATACCTTATTGTAAAGAAAAATAATTGAGAAATGTTTCTACACTAGTGCTCATAAACGTATATAAGTATTATTGTTGTGTTGCTACTACTCATTTATCTTTTTTTAGATAATAAACCATAGACGGTTATAGAAATTAATAATTATTTTTCTAGTTCATTTAATATTGTTTATCGTTTTTTGTTTATTTATGTGTGCTTGTTTTTTTATAAATAATTTCAATCAAAATATTCGTTACAAAATTAGATTTTGTAAAGAAGAAATTTTTAACGAAAAATAATTAATGGCATACATTCACAGTTTAATGCTTTGAAAAACTAGACTTATGGGTATGTTTATTTTTAATTTATGCAAATGTAGAAAAAACTAGGAAAAAGTTATATTATTTTTTATAATTGAAAAAATGTTAATTTTTTTAGACTTCTGTTTATTTAAATTTAACGAAAATGTAATGACAAATTTTATAAAAATCTGTAACTTTGAATTAGCAAATATTCAGATATATATTATAATTTCTATATTTTTTAATATATTGGAGAAAGTGGTAAACATTTCAATTAGAGTGTTTTTAAAATTGTTTTTCAAAATACTTTTTATCGACTCAATACTTTTATAGAAATAAGACACTACGTCTAGCATATCTCAAATAATAAGTTGGTTCATTAATACTTTTAAAAGGTAAACTATCTTGAATGAAAAAGATGCTCTTTTCAAAATGAATTCATTTTTCTAATTTTAGTTCATAAAACAAAAATGATAACTCGTAGTAGAATAGTAGCAATACTAAACGTTACTTCGGTTCAGTATTCTGTATGGTGGTTTGTAATTAATAATGATTAAATATGTGAAGAGCAAATTGTAGCTACACGTATTTCAGGAAAATTATTTTTACAATATGATTATTTGTTTAATTATAATTTAACAAATAAAGTGCGCCTTTCATTTTAATATTGTCTATTCGACTTGTAAAAAAGTTAAAACCCATTTCTTTAATTAAACCAAACCGAAAATTTTAATAACTCAACTTTTTCGAAATATCCGGATGCCATTGTAACTTCTTTTATAGTTTCTATAAAAATAGATCTCGAACTTCAAGCCTTGTTCGTAAACCAACACAGTCTTAGTAGGTATCGATTTGCTTTCAAAAAGACATATCATTCAGATTAACTACTTCATTAACATGCATATGCAAAACTTCTACCACGAGGATGTTTATATGTATCCCTATGGCGTTCAGTTTACATTAAATAGGTGACGAGCTCTTCGAAAATTGTGCATATGGACACGTTAAAGCAGTATGCGGAACGTAATAATACGCGATATTCGCGACCCTAAAATATCCTCGTTGAGCGCAGTTGACGGCTTGGCAAGTATACTATAGTGTATAACTTATATACGTAAAGGGACAGGCACGCGTGGGCCGGCAAATCGAAGCTCGCTGTATTATTAAAGTCAACGCGCGCGCGCGGTGCATATATATATACGCGGAATAAAAGGACTGCTGCGATGCGTTGGGACGCGATTTGCTGGTTGATCTCGTGTCAGTGAGGTCGGCGTGTCGTCACTTTAATAATTCAGCACCTCAAGCACGCGAAGCCAGATAAAGACTCAGCGGAGAGATGTTCGAGTCACTGGGTGACCCGCTCATGCTTCAATTTCCCAATCGATCGTCGCAGCATCACCCGCCTCCTCTTTTTCTACGTTCCTCTCGGTCTTTGTCGCTTTTAAACCTAATGCGCTTTCGGCTGCGTCTAATATAGTAGGGAGAAAAATATCTCGTCGCATAAAACTTCTATTCCTATATTCTCGTCGTTTATAAATTATGATATGGATATATCCTGTAATATTTTTTGTAAATTAATACATGTTATAATGTTAATATACTATTCAATTTGTTGGTGGAAACCAATTTATGGTAACACAATTCTAAATAACGATAAAAATTTATTTAATTTTTGTATTATTCAACTTTAATTTTTACTAATTTTTTAAGTTACCTACTGTTCCTTAAATCATTACAAACTATGAATTACCGCAATAATTTTACAAAACTTAAAATAAATTTATATATAATGATAAATTCGGGATAGGAATATGTAATTGACTCCGACGTGTAACCATCAATCACTTTTCAGGATCCAAAATTTAAAAAATCTCGTTCTAAATTCCAAAGTAGTCTGATGTTTATTATATTAACAATATGAACATAAAATACAATATTTTTTTTATATAAATACTAAATCTAAAGATACAAAAGTATGACAAAATATCGAATGCTATCTTTAATTTTCCAATTTTTTTACAATATTATACTAATAATGTATAGACATTTATAATTCTTATATGAATATCCACTGTGAATCGATAATTTTATCGTATTTGATGAAAGACAAGAGCAGTATGACGCCGATGATGCCTTTGGTGCGCTAATTGAATAGGTCAAGTAGACACTATTAAATCGTACATAAATATATGACTATCCGTAAATATTTAGCACAGCACTAACACTTTTTACAATCTGCAAAATTTTATTTTTTTTTTGTTTTTAAAGAAATTATTTTAGATTAATTGTTTTAATACATACAGTTTATTATTAAAACTTTATGTTTCTTAAATATAAGGTTTATTTATATTTGTAAAATGTACAATTTATACAAATATAAAAAGTTGCTACGGTACTATTAACTACGGTTACATTCCTACGGTACAATTACTACGTATTTAAAATATTATATATAAAATATATATTTAAATTATATCATACAAACAACTTTTGAAGTTTTTTTTAACTTATTTCAGATATTTTCAAGTATTAATTATAATAAACAAATACTCTAGTCTATTGATTTTTCATTCAGATGTAAATTACTATGAGCATAAATAAATTCTAAAGTATGTTTTATAACAGACGTCATTTGATATTGCAAATGATCTTCAAGTGTTGTAAACAATTTATCTGTACATCCTTTGTCTACTAAAACTAATACTATCTTCTTACCTGACCCTGTTATTCTTATAAAGTAAAAATCAAAATTGATAAAAGTATTTTTAAATTCATTTATAAAAAAGGATTTTTTAAGAATCTTCTTTGAAATATCTAGTTCTCTTTGAAGTGGATTAATATTTAAATCACATATTTCATAATTTTCTCTGTTCAACCATAAGCAATGACTACCTTCGCAGTGTAAAATAATTGAATTTATGGTCTCAAATTTACCATATTCAAATTTTAACATTTCTTGATAAATTTCCTTATCTACATCATTAATTTTTATTTCAAATTTCAAAACTTCTTGTAAATATTGTTTTATTATACCAAAAGTTAAATCAAACCAATTATTTTTCATAAATGACATTTTCTTTAAAATAAGTTCTTGAGAGTTCATTTCAAGAAATTTAGGTGGACAAATTGAGAAAGTAACACATCGATGATAATTTTCATGTTCAATAGCCTTGGGAATTTTCAAACTAAATAAGTTTTTAAATAAATTTTGATAATTATTCGCGATTGAGTTCTGAACAGTCTTCTTAGCTATAGTACAAAATAACTGAAATTTTTCTAACTGTGCTAAAAAAATATTTTTGGTTAAATTGTTGTTTAATTCAATTGGATCTTGTACACACATTGATTTTAAAACATTAAAACATATTGCATTATTATTCTCTTTCAAATATTTTTTATATCTTAGCATACTTTTTGGTAAATTTTCTACTTCATCAAATATTGTTTTATTACACGTTTTTCCATGACCTGGACAGATAACATTATTTTCAAAATCATAATTTTCATAAAATTCAAAAAAGCCTTCCAATAATTGAGTAATGCTCTTATTTTTATAATTATCATCAGTTTGAAACCAGGATAAATTTCTATTAAAATTGACTTGCCAATCTTTAATAGTAACTGCTACCATACATTTAGTTTGTAATTCAATTATAGGTGGTATCAATTTAATTTGTTGAAGGTAAAATATGAGTAATATCGTTAATGCATATTTACTGATGCCCATATGACTCTTATTTTCACAAATGTATATCCAATATTTTATGATCATCATCAGTGGTCTAAATCGTGGATTTATTGAAAGACAAAATTTTATCAGTTCACTATTGTATACACCCATTTTACTTTTAAAGGAAACATCACATGAAATATTTGTTTTTCGATGAATAAAATGTATTATTGGTGTGTGTGCTCGAGGAATCAAATAAAAATTAGCAAATATATGTGGATTATCGTTCATAACTCTTTTAACTATTGAAAATAAATTATTTTTAGTTATGACATGAGGTCCTAGAGAAGTACTATTTTCTTCTGCTATTGGTATACCTAAAATATTGAATTAGTCAATAAATCACACATTTATTTTGTAAAAAATAATAAAAAAAATACCTGTATTAATATATAAATCTAAATCACTGTTCTTAAATCCTAACTCAATTAAAGTTGATCCAAATCTATAAGTTTTACATTTAGGAAAAATAGATTGAAATATTTGATTTACTTCTAAATATACACTCTTATAAGAAGTTTCAATATTAATATTACTAAGAGATATTTTATTCAACAGAGCTTCTAGTTGACTATAAAATGACATATTATTATCAAAAATTGTGTTTGTATTACTGAAACTCATTTCTTTAATTTTCTCTTCTGAAAATAAAACAATTTTTGTTATTGATATTTATCATTAATTAATATTAATTTATAAATACTACTTTAAATATTAATTTTTCAAACCTGTACGATCAACATAACATAAATCCATAATATTTAATTTAGTGTCATTAATGTAAATGTCTCTAGATGATAATGTTTTTACAGGATTCCTATAAAGTTCCATAATTAATAAATTGTAATTTTATAAGTAACAAAAAAATTATAATAATAGATAACTGTTATTGTATATTTCTTATATTGATTATAATTTAGTTAATAACTTTTAAGTAAAAGTGGTTACTTACATATTTTTAAATCTCACAATTAGATTTTTTTGGTCATTGTCTGTAATTCTGTACTTTATGACATTACCATACATTTGAAATAATTTAATGATATCATCAATGATAATAGTTTGAGGAATATGATATACAAAAATTTCATTTTCATGGTATGTTTTAAACATGTGATGTTTGTTTATAGGATGTGATTGTTCGTATTTTGAAGGCATTTTATTCACTAAAACCTGCTAATATAAATAAAAATGTATTAAAAATTACAATTATAAATTTAATATAAATACCTTTGCTTGAAAGTCATTCATAAACATACTTTATTGAACTGCGTTTTCGTCAAGAAAAAAAATTGATCTTCATCAAAAATTCGTATTTAACAATCTTACATAAAAGTATTTAGAAGTACATAGGTCCTACATGTACATCTATTTAATAAAAAGATGAAAAACTATAACTTTTTCAAACATTTCACTTTCAAACGTTCAAGTATTACACTGCAGTTGTGATTGTTATACGAGAAAGAGAATTGCGTCAAAATCCACCATCTTTTTAAATATATATACTCTTTTCATACGTTGGTGTTTTCTATGCCATAAAAATCTGATTACACGTGGTCGCGGTCATTTTGTGTTTGTTTACATACATCCTCGTTCTATAGGTACTGCTATACGTGAACCGTAGCTATGTCAATGCATCACAGCATCAGCGCCCTCAATTATTTGTATGGGCTTTGTTTGTATCGCGTGAGCAAGCCGCTGCCGCGTTGTTATGTTTTTTGGCGAATGAGTTTGTAAGTATAGGACTATATATAGCGAACTTTGAATTCGATTTTCGATTCGTGTAAAATACGAAGTCGAATTGGTATATTTTTTAGTAAACTATAGCTTGATAAAACGTTAAAATATACGAATGGTTTTTTTTATTTATTCAAAAATGATCCGAAAACAAAATATTTTTTCAAAAACGAATTATTTTGTTACATTAAAAAAGAAATTTATCGAAAAGTATGCTAGAAATGTACGTATAGGTACACACGTAGGTCCCACATGCGTAGACTTATTTTTTATTGATATAATTGTCCATCAATTTTGATAAGCAAAAATTTTGAGGTTGTTTATAAATGATTGTCGATGTTATTTTTTTCGTATAGAAATTACGAAGAAATACACTCTTTGAGTATTTTGCTAACTTTATTACGCCCGTAACTTGATCAAATTTAAATTTACGAAATGCTGCATTATATCTGGCCCACATAGTGTAATTCGCTTTTTAACGTTCCAAGAATATCGCTGTTTCAAAGTATAGGAGTGTACCGTTCTATAGTTGTAAGAACGTTACTTCGACGTTTAGTATTGTAACTTTAAAATGTCCACAGTCATTTTGATGTAGAACATTTTTAATGATGGCAGACCGTTGCTTAAGTTTTTATTGAGATACAATTAAAACTATTTGGAAAACTTGTAAAAAATAAATTTGATGTGTTAAATTATTCGTTACCGATCCTCAACCTAAAAGTTACTTGTCTGTCTTAATCTACAGAGACAACGTAATCTAAAGATACTTATAATAAGGCGATTCTTAGGAATTACTATATTATAGCTCGTCATAAGAGCTTTTTTTTATTAGTTTTTACATGTATCACATTTTTTTATGAAAATATACTAATTGTAAGTATTATTTTAAAATTTATTTTTTGTATATATATTAAGTATATAATTTTTGTATACCATAACTATTTTGTTAGCATTACGTTCAATGTCTTTATAAAAGCTTGAATAATTTAATGTGCTACTGGCGCCTGGTTAGTGTAATGCAACTGCAGGCACAAACTTCAAATGAAAGAATTTCTCACTGTATTTCTATATGTTGCATACCTATAGAAGTAGGTCTTTTTATTTAGAAGTAAAGAAACAGTGAGAAAAAAATGTTGTATGAATCTTTTAGTATTAATTTTATTTGGTTATTTAGAAAATAAATTCTGCCAAGAATTATTTTTTAAAACAACAAAAATTTAAAAAATTCATTAGCGATAAATTTATAGAGTTTCAAAAATTTTAATAATGCATAAAATTAAGATTTTCATAAGATTTACAATATAAAGTTTCATATAATCGATCATAAGTGAAGTAAACTATTTTTAACTAAATATAAATGATTTTACATACATTTATTATTTAATGCCACGTCGAAATCTTATAGACATTTTGTATACATATATCTCTTGTCTTTTTTAGTTAAAAATTATTAACTTTATTGCCTTTTAAAGTTGTTTAGAATTTAATACGTTCAGTACGGTAATAAAAAACAAAAATCTGATAAGAATAATGAACAATAAATCTATAAAGCTTTCTATATCCACTTACTGGTACTTTTAAATTTATGAACAAAGTAAAATATATAGTAAAAATGAATATGACCTTTAAAATATTTAAAATGACGCGATAAATAAAAAATGTGAGAGGCATTAAAGAAAGCTGTACATTAATATATCGAAAGTACAATCTGATAGATTTAAAGGTAAAAATGGACGTGTCAATAAATATGTTCCCTAAAAATGTTAAAACCTTTGTCGTGGCATATTTTCGGTCGCACGAATTCCCGCGCGACTCCCGTGGCCTGATTTCTTAAAAAGAAGTCTCGAGATCCTCGAAAGCATCTCACAGCGAAGCCTCGCCATATCTCTGTTGCAGATCCACAGGAAGGAGGTGCAGCCAAGAAGAGCGTCGGTGGCGATAAGCCGTCGAGCTGGTCCGCTCCTCAAGAGTGCGCGGGAACTCAGCAGCAGTAGCAGCAGCAGCAGCAGCGACAGCATCAGTAGCAGCAAGTGCGTCCGCAGGCGCTCGATGCCGTGCCGCGAGGCCATCGATCGTTCAGCAGCATCAGCAGCAGCAGCCACAGCAGCCGGAGTGCCTGTGCCGTCGAGGCGGCAGCGCGCCGGGGACGATGCTAGTGGAGAGCGGTGGGCCGCGTTGCCGTTTGAAGAAACGCAGCAGCTGCCACCCGCCTGCCGAGCCTCGCGTTAAGCCGCCCCCGCTGCAGCCGCCCCCGCCCCCGCCACCGGCGCCACCAGCCTCGCAAGGATGAGCAAGAGCGTCGAGCTGCTCGCGAGCTCCGAGGATGCTGAGCCGGCGCACGGTGAGTAGTGGTGCATCGTATATATGCACCTGCACGTGTGTGCTTCCTGTCCTGTGCCACCTACATACACCTGCCCATCGCTTCGATTAATTAAGCGCCGTGGCTCATTCGGTCTATGCGCCTCCCGGCCACATGGCTTATATTCTGCCTGCTGCATATCGGGATTGATCTTGCATGCAGGAGTTTAGATTGCCGTCGGTAATTATACTATGTATACCTATGCGCTCGCCAGCAGGAGCTCATATATTTCTATACAAGTCAAAAACAAAGAGATGCTTACTTCTACTAAAGTCTTTAGTAAATATGCGACTTTTGTTTTTGCTTCGCGTACCTACTCAACTTCTAAAGAAGTGAAACGAGTATTTCAAACTTTTTACCTAATGTTATTCGCAAGATAAAATCTTGTAAAGTTTTACTTCTGTGCGCGAGCTTTACATTCGAGGAATTGCGTAATTATTTCCCATTGTTGCATATTTAAAACTCTTTTTCTCATTTGCTGGTTAAAACATAAAAACCCGAAAGTTTTGGTAAATAATGTTTTGTTTAAACTATTTTTAATTAGACATTGAAATTCATTTATATTTTTCTTTTGTGTACACGTACTTATATAAATTGCATTTCATTTAATATTTTAAAGTAATTCTCGCTTTTCTAACACGTTTCTAAAAAATGTACGATACAGACATTTTTGTTAATTCAAAGTGGTTTTTCATTTATTAAACGACTTTTTTGTAACCATCTAAATTGGGTCGAAAGTTCATTTAAGGCGATGAAAATATAAGCTTCTAAGCTTGACTTACTTTAACAACCGAAAATAAATTTCAGAACAATTTTCAAGCACTTATTTTTGTAATTTCACAGATAGAACAATAAAAGTAAATATTTAAATATATACTTAATTAAACTTAATTATAGGTTAGTTAAATATTGGAAAATTTTGATGTAATTTATTCAAAATAAAGTTTCAAAATAAATAACAAACTGTAAAATTGAATAGTTTGAAACTCATTCGTAAGTATCCTTTTAGATTATCGCCGATTATTTTTAACAACCTCAACGTTCTGTAGGGGTAGGGTATGGCATATACGTAGGGTACTGTTTTTGATGCTATAAAACTGCAGCGACTGTAGAAAACAAAGACCTTTGGACAGTAACACTTGACTTAAGATTCTACCTAAAGAACACTTATAATTTAATTCTATTTTCAGCTTTGCTTTTACTACAGACTTGTTGCGGACGAGGGTTATTGTTTCCCCAAAGTCCTTCAATAAGCTCAAATATTATATAGATATCATAAATCTTCGTAAATATACTTTTACTGCTCAACACAGGCGAGTAGTATTATATAAATACGATATATAATAAATAGCTGTTAATTAATCAATAAATATTACTTATTTTTGTACATAATTCAGAAAATTTAATATGACAAATATTGTTTTCAGATCTATCCTCGTAATATTTTTGGATTACATTGTACTTACTATTATATTTAAAAAATTTCAAAACTCAATAAATACGTATAAAAATTTATGTTACGAACAATAGTTTTTTATGTCATATAGTACAATTAAATTACTTTACGTGAAAAATAACGTTTACGATATTTGAAACAATGTTTTTTCTTTTTTCTTAACTTAAAGAATACAATTTGGAAATATACTTTTGTATTATTCCGTTAAAAAGTATTAAATTACCTATACAAGAGCTTTACGAAATATAACATATATCCGTTATTCATTTTTCTTATTATTTATAGGTGACCCTATATCATTTTATAACTTTTTCCTTCACGCTAAATTCTAACTGAAACTTCGTGCGAAAAGTTTTTACACCCTTAATCTTAAAATATCTGATCAATAAATGTAACTCTTTGAAATTGTTATCAAACAACGAGGTCGTCGCCGTAACTATTAAATGCTTTATAGCGGAAAATGCAGATTAAATCTTTAATGGTCTCGGATTTTCAGCCGATATCTAATTCGCCGTTTTCTGAAGTGAGTTCGGACAAAGGAGTCTAAGAAAGAAAGAGAAAGGCGCAGAATGGATGGGAAATAAAGGCACGAGAGGGGCACCTACTCGAAACGCTTGCATTCTATCGATTGAGCCGGCGCGGTGTGTATATTCAAAGCACAGTCCCTGTGTTGGGTATATATATATATACTAGCATGCGAGCGCTCGCGCGAGGGATCCAATTACGCATGAGGGCGAAGCTCTAAAGAAGCTCCGGATAATCCTATCCCCGTCAAGAGTCTGTGCAGCATTAACGTTCTCGTCCCCATAGCCGGTGCCTCTTGGGCACCTCTTCGCTGTATCGCGTACGGCATAATACATCTGCAGCAGCCACAGAAGCCTCATACCTATTGACCGTGCGTATAAGCTCGTGCTCCAGTTGTTATCGACCTTTGGCTTGGAAAATCCGTCAAGCGAGCAGCGAAGGAGGGACGAGAAACTAATGTTTGCGAAATCCACGAGTCGAGCATCAAGGATAGGGGATATTGGCCATAGCAGCTGGTGCTTCCATGCATAAGATATTTGCTTTTGTGGGATCCCTTACTGTGGGATTCTCAACAATCGGGTTGATCGACCATGTGGAAAATAGTGCAAAACGATGCTGATTTGAATTATTCGGTATTTTTTGTTGGAAGTACTTATTTGAATTTATTTGCATTTTATTATGTGAATAAAATGACGTTTGTCTGTAAATCGTCGCATGAAATGGTGAGAAATGAGTGAATTAACTGAAAATTCCTCAGCAATGAAATATTTTCGGACCAAAGAAACATTTTGTACATTAATGTATATTGTCGCTGATCTGTAAAATTAATTACGAAGTTTAATTCATAATAATCATTTGAAAATTTGGGCATCATTTTCGCTGAAAACTAATAAATATTTTATGAATGCCTACTGCTTTTAAAAAATAATGTCACCTGAACAATAGGAATATCGATAGTCAATATGACAACGTAAGCAACGTTGTACTATTTTCAAATCCGGTACGAGATGATGTTTTACTGTCGAACATTCTTTTATCTTTAAAATCGGAAAGTCGGTCTCTGGTTCACTTATCTCGTTCAATGCTCTATAAATTGCAAGACTGTTTTAAACATTTCTTAAGAAGTATTATTAAGAACTTTAAATTTAGAGAGTAGAAAAGACCTTGTCTTTCTGAAATTTGACTACTCAAATGATTATTTTAATATTTTTGACAACAAACATTTTAATTAAATTTGATAGTAAAAGATTTAAAAAAATCATTCTTTTGAATAAATTTGGTAAAACTAGGCTGTTTTTCAGAATATTCTAGAAAAAAATTTATTCTTATTTTTTCGTATTAATAATAGTTTTTTACGTGAAACTATTCAAGTATTTTGTCAAAAGTCTTCTTTTTCAAAGAAAATATTAAAGTCTGTATATAGAAACTCACAGAATAGCAAATATTTTACAGTATTTGATGTTTCACTTGTTTTGAAGCTTCAGTTTTCGCTGACTGTGTCTTTTGTCGTTTAGAAGAAAAATATAGTAATCGTAAAAATTAATGAAATGGAAAAATTTAATTTAAAATTTAATAATTTCCGGAAGAAACAGTGCAGTATCTGCGTGACCGCTAAAATTATGTAGTAAAATAACGTATTCGTATATAAAAAAACCTGCATTGCAGTTTGCTGTATGAAAAAGTTTTGTAAAGATAAAAAGGCCTGGAATAATGTTATTTGTTTATGGAAGTATAATTTTTATTATGAAAAATATGATAAGCAATTAAGAACTATCAGTGATGCTAACATTTTTTTGAAAATTTTTATAGTTCACCATCTATTCTTTACCGATTACGAAACGTATGAGAAAAGTTAATGAACATTCTTATTTTCACAATATTTGGGTTTTTATAACATACAATTTAATGGAAACATATTTATAATTTCGTATTTGTGACAATTTTTTAAAGCTATGGAGTAACGATCGAGACTATATAATAATCGATATAGAGCAACAAACTATGAAATTTAGGATAGAAAGATCATCCAGGGAACTATATTAAATTGACTTTTTAATTTTGAAAAATATCTTATTTGTTAATGTAAGCTCTAATACATTCACATTTTAATATATAGTAAGTACATACACACAAATAATGTAAAAATAAGAATGCTCATAATTAACTTTTCTCATACATTTCATAAGTCCTTAAAAGTTTAACTACGTTACTTTGGAACTAACATACAACGTAACAATGAGTATGCGAAGATGCATTAAAATCTGAACGTCAAATCGATGGCCGACAGCATTATCTTAAAAATGTATCGGTGACACAGTTTTTATATCAAGAAACTAAACCCAAACCGCGAAAATCAGCAGCCCTTGCTTTTTTATATCGCTACGACGCTCAACTTTAGACTTTCATATCTTTTGAGGCAATCTTTTTTTATTTTTTAAAAAAAAGGAAAAAAGTTGTTTTTACTACTTATAAATTTTACTTTTTATTTGATAGTTTCTGTAGAGAAATCCTAAGCAAAATGGTTAAAATTCGAAGAAAATACTTTTTGACTTTTTCTTAAAAAATCTTATGAAAAAATAGGTTATTGTAATATTTTTGATTATTCACGATTTTTTTAGTATTGGATGCGATTATGAAAAATAAGAAAGTACAAATTTAGTAGGAGTTGCATTTTAATCATATTTTTTTTAAATTCCCTAGTGTACGCTTAATCAAAGTTAGCATTTAACTACTCCTGAAAGCTTGTCGTTTGGCATACATTAATGTAGGTGTTATTACTGTATGACAAGTATGCATGTTACCCTTTTAACGTAATAGTTGTTTAATAATGACAAATACTACAAAAACTTACGCGTAACTGTATTATATACTTCGTGAAGAAAATCACGTAATGTTTCTTAGCCCAGGCTGTCGAATAAATTTTCGAGAGAAATATTCTTGAAAATCTTTAATTTATACGTAAATAAAATAAACAGAAGAGAGAAACAAATAAAAATATACCTAATTTTTTTTATTTTTACGTTTTATCAAAACCATTTCTGGGTTTATTTTTTGGATAACTGTAGCTGAAATACGCGTTCACGTGATCTTGAGAGGCATTGCAATAACACATTGTACAGAGACCTTTGAAAGTTCTAGGATCTAAGTACCTCTGCTTTTCAAACACCTGTTCCAATGTTTACTAAGAGAGTGAGCGGTGTGCTTGATCCTAATAGCTCTCTCGAAAGAAAGTCAGCATGCCAAGTCTATAGGGATCGTGTCTGAGTCTTCCAGACCAAAATCTCATCCATTAGCCACTAACGTCGGACCCTTTAACAAGTACTTCATATTTTTAAATTTGTGTAAAATTTTGGATATTTTCCTTTACTTAAAGATAATCGTATGATTAGAGAAGTAATGATTTATTTTAATTTTTTTGTAAGTCCAAAAATGTTAAAAATCATTGATTAACGTTCGGAGTCGCTTAAGCGCCCACAAAAGTCCTGCCTTGGAGAGCACGCACATATAAAGGCTTGACAGCTATTCGAATGTTATCTGATGTGAAATGAAGAAGCATTAATTTCTGATTTTTAGGGGAGAGTCAAGCAGAGGAGCGCTCTCGGCTGAACTTGAACGGCAGCCGGCAACTCTCGCGCAGCGCGACGGAGCTGCGTGAGAGCCCGAAGGGTGGCGAAAGCTCTTCTGCCGGTCGCTCGCCCGAGCATCACCGCTCGCGCACCGGCGACAGTGGGGTAATCCAGCGGCTGCGTCATTCCCATCGTCATGTGTCGGTGGCTCAGCGCACGCACACCTTCTTCGCGACCCTCAAGTCACGCTGGGTGCGCAGCCGCAGTAAGGAGCGGAAAAAGTCCAAGGACGCGGGCACGCTGCTCGACTCTCAGCCCAAGGGCAGCAGCAACCAGGAGTCCGACTACGCGGCCGACTACTCGTCCGAGCATAGTAGGAGCTCCTCGGCCACTCAGAGCCCGGCCAGGCACTACCTCAATCATCCTGGTGAGTATGTCCTGCATGGCACCGCCTTGCCTCCCTCTAACACACAATGTCAATTACACAATTATACCTATTATACATCTCTTTCCGTCTATAGCTTTCCAAACTTATAAATATTCACGACTGTCCTCGTGATTTTTAGGAATGTCGAAAATATCAAATGTAACTAATGATAAAAATAAAATATAACACGATACACACATTATAACAGCATATTAACAATTACTACAAATAAAGCTTAAAGTTCGACATTGCATATTGAAATTATGAATGTTATTATGGCTTTATATGTATTTTACGTATTTTTATTTTCAGATTCAGATTTGCAGTTTTTATTTGCAGAAACAAATTAATTAAGTACATTAGTTAAAATTATTTAGTTTTATATAGTGCTTTTAAAATTCCTTTGCTTAAAAATATAAGAAGTGGGCATTGGACCTTTTAATAAACTGATTGTTATTATTCAAATTAAAAAATGAAAAAACAATCTTCGAAAGACTGATTATATTAAAATAAGATGTAGAAATCGTTATTTGAAATTTCTGGTTCATTTTTCTCTTTTTTTATCCAAATAGTAATTAGTCGACTTAAGGATTATGATATTCTTTTGGAATACGAAATATTTAGTCCCAAATTTATTTGAAGTTAGGATTAAAATATATTTTACATGCATTTACCATGACTAAATAAATAGAAATACATTCTGGTTAACATTTTACTATGTTTCGATGAAACCAAATATAGATTTTTCATGACAAAGGATCTATTTTTATATTTTTATTTAAAAAATTAATTTAATAAGGGTACACAATCATTCAACTTATTAATAACATGGAAAAGGCTGAAATTTTTAATTCTATAAAGGAAATTGAGGTAATGTTGTACACTTCCTTTTTAAATTGTTACACGTTTTTTAAAATTTATCCTGTCAATAATAAATCGCAGTTCTATGCTTTTCAAAAACTATATCGTTAATGGAGATTCTCATGTAAATCTATTACTGCTATTTTTAATTTACGTTTATTCATTTTCTTTAACGTTAACATGTAACTATTAAAATTATCATAAAAACGTATTATTTAAGCATGATTTATTTCTTTGTTGAATAGATTGAAATTTTAAAAAATTTGAATTTAAAATGTAAATAAGTATTAAAACATACTAATCATATAGCCCTTTAATGGCATTTACAAATGGAATATCGATTTGAAACTTTGTAAGGATGGTGGTGTAGTTAGTAAAAATAGGACTACATTATATCATTATAAATCGATACGACTTTTATAGTGTTATTGTAGGAACCTGTAATGGTATTTCACGTATCTTGTTGAGCATCTGTTTTCTCTAATTAATGCTCCCCTACATTAACGATCTGTTCACAGTATTATGAATAGCCAAATTATTATTTATAATACTGCATAATTCTGCAAAATTGCATACACTAGCACTCCTTGAATATAAAATGACGTTGATTATACAGATTTTACTTATTAAATTCTAATTTGTTAATGTATAGCTACAATTCTAGCGAATTTCGTTATAGTACTTTAGTTGAATACCAATCTCAGAAATGTATAAAGTGATAATAAAAATTAAAGTATCGTATTACCATTAAAGTTATTCTCAATACATTAATTATTTTAATAACTATTATTTATATACATTTTTAGTAACTAAAAAAAATTAGTTCATGCAAGTGATATATCTATAATTTATTCGGGTTTGACCTGTGTACAACATAGCCACATTCTCCTCTGCCTTTTAATTATTAATCAACTCGCCATGAATAGTAATGGAATATTAAATAAAAATATGTGAATGTAGAATATAATTATCAGAGAAGCAATAGATGTTTTAATATTTCTTATTGTTTATTATTGATTTCATAACCCAAAATGCTGCGATCTGAAGTAAATAGCTTCGTATGCTGCTTTTTATAGAGATGACTGCAGACGTGTACAAGTACGGTTTATGTCATACTTACAAGTCATAGTAATATCTGCAAATTCATGCATATGAATGTTAATTATGAAAATTGGGAAAATCAGTTTAAAGTATAAATTTAAATAAGGCTGTTAATACGCGTTAAAACCCATTAACAACTATAATATTAACTTTATAAAATGATGGATGGTAAATTATTTAAATATAATTATTTCATACCAGGACTGGTGAAACAAATTTGTTGCTGTGTCAATGCAAAAGGTACTTATTGAAGTGTCACTTTATAGATTGTTTTATTTGCCATTAAAATTGTTGCTTAGTTGACACATAATTTTTAGTGACTTTTGAGAACTTGCTTTATTGATTTTAAGTTTGCATATTTTAATAGTCTTACGATAAAATCATTTTATTCGTTTCAAATGTATTTAAATTACGTATTGCCTATTTTTCTTTATTTTAATCAATGAGATGAATTTTCTTCAGAATTCAAAGAAAGCTTTGATTCTCCGCAAGCTCTTGTGACAATATTGTTCCTTTATATTTACTGCCTTATATTTCTCAATATGTCTTATAGTTGAAAGCGGTTCTTATTACTAAATATTACCACTAATTTCTATATTCTTAGTTGTATATTGAAAAGCTGTAAAATTGCTGTTAATTTGCTGCTGTTTATTTTTTGTTAATATTTAGCAGAATCTCAATAAGAAAATTTGATATTCTCGTAATCATCCCGAATAATACGATATGTACATATAGAACTGAATTCTCGAAATTTTAAACTTGTATATAAATTATTAATTGAGATTTTCATGAGTCATATGCATCTTATAATCTTCATATCCATTTTTGGATCCCTATATTTTACAATATTCTAAAGCTCTGTAAAGATTTTAAACCAAAATAACAATTCATTTTTGCGATACTGTGAACAAAATTTGCAGATCGTTCAACTGCAATATGAGAATTTTTTTCAAAAGATATAGAAAAAAATGATATTTTGAAACTGTTATGTAGGGGTATAATCTCATAAAATTTAGAAAAGCGCGCTCTCGATTTTATACAATTTAAAGTACTTCTTATATATATTTATAAATAACTTCTAGTTTTAACCGACTGGATGACAATTTATAGTAACAACACTGTTAATATAACTATATTTAAATCTTCCAAATTTGTAATTGTTTTATTGTTTTTCTTATGTAAGGACATATTTAATATAAAAAAACGTTCTATAATATTGCTTTTTAGATTGTCGCCAAAATATATTATAAAATTTAGACTATCATCTATATATTTTGTTATTTTTTTATTAAATATTTCTATGTTAAGTTATATTTTGTAATATATACTTTTTAATATCAACAACAAATTAAGAAATATAAGATTAACCATTTCTACTTCTTTGAAGAGAAAACATTTTTATTTATATGTTAAGGTTTATAATCGTATAAGTCAATAAAAGGGATTTCGTATAATATTTTATAGTGTAAATGGAATGAAATAAAAAGTTTTATGTGCTAGAACATTTATAAACTCAAATTGTCGGTAATAGATATTTGAGTCGTGATCAGATTTAATACTATACCGATATTTTAATTGCTTTTTATTAATAATTTAAATTAATAGCTTTATACAGTTATTGTGCCAATTTTCAAAAGCTCTTCTTTCGTTTATCCGGTATACACATTAAAACACATCTATTATTTTTGAGTAATTTTTATTTTATTCTAAGATTATATATCTCTGTCGTATTGTCGTATCAATAAAAAATATCAACTGTAATAATTGATAATAAGATAAGTGTTTAACAACTATTAAACTGTTATCATAAACATTTTTTGCATTGTTAGATTTTTAAAAAATTTAGATTAAATTCGTAAATTAAAAATAATTAACTGATTTCTTAATTCAAATCTAATACAATTTCAATGTATATAATACTAAAATATTACAAGAAGAAATTTCAATGTATATAATATTGAAATATGGCAAGAATACATAAGAAATATAAGAATATATGAACTTGCGTTTGAAAAAAATGGGTCACCCAGTATAGTGGCTTTAGTTCGTTCGGCAAATCAGGTTTTGTTCCAGTTTCAATGTATATGTACTCACGTACATTACGGGTCTCTGTTGTCTATAGACCGTTGTAACCTTGCTCATTTCACCAGTCGTTTGGTGAACGCTTCTTGAGAACCAGTCACAAATTTCGCGAGCGGAGATGTTTTATTATTTGGTAAACAATTGGATATAAAATAAATTATTATGAAGATTGGTTTTATTTTTATTCGAGTTTTATCTCGTAATAGACTGTGAATTCAAAATATAACAGATAGTTCGTGTACTAAATAATAAAGTTCATGTCTATCATGTCATTGTTCAGAGGTAATAATTTTTAATATTAGTAATAGAATTGTATAAAATGATTTTTCGGCAAGATTAAAAATCGTTGATTGTTGAAAAGATTAGAAACAAATTTTTTTTTATTGAGTACGTGTATAATACCAAATTTGTATTTTTCGAGGAAAATGAAAATAGTTAATGGACTAAATAAAAAAATATTATTCTTACAGTAAAGAATAATATATTTGAATGTGAATATTTATATCACAAAATGATTCTGCTATAAATAATACGTTAAAATTTAATATATGTTTTATAAGTTTATATATCTCTTATAATAAATTAATTACAATTACGAGAAATTTTAAGAACGGTATTAGAAAACTTAAAAATAAAAATGTTTATGAAAGTATGTATTCGAGACAAACATATTATTATTCGACAAAATGTATATTAGCTACAATTAAAATATCAATTCGATATTATATTCATACATATTTATTTTACGTAATGTATATTCTATAATTTGCAATATATAAAAGCTTTTTGAATTTTTATTTAGTACAAAAGTGAAAACTGCTTATTCCTCATATTATTTGTAAGGAAAACAATTTTAATTTTTATATATACCGTTTTTATCCATAAATAAAAATTTTAAATAATATTTATTTTATATCTATTGTATCAATTACAAGATTATATAACTATTTTTATACTTATTACATTTTTAGACTCAGATAATCATTCAAGTCATCATCTTATTTATTTTAAGAAATTTAAAAAAATGATAGTTTAGTGAATCCCGTACCTACACAGATTGTGCAATTGTTAAGCTTAAATATTTTTGTTGCGCATAAATTATTTTTGTTGATTGCACATTCACAGTTTTGGTTAAGAGTGATAGTCACTTTTATCCAATAAATGACAATTTATTCAAAATATATTTACATAATTTCGACATCGTTTCATTATCTTCATGCCAGTGTTAATTGCCCGTATTTCTGACAACATTTATAGATTAATTAATTTGTAATATAATATGCATGAGAAAATGTATTTGTTAAAAATTTATTGTTATAATATAGAAACAATTGTTCAAATTTAAGCGTATTCATTGAAAGTAAAGTTGTTAGTATTATATTCATAAAATAGTAGTAAGATTAATGCTTTATATTATGATAGAGAATTTAAAATTGTATGGTTCTTGTATTCGTTTTACAGTAATTCATATTAATGTTGAAATATTTTTTATGGTAACGCCTACATTTTTCTTAAAAATCTTGGTTGCTAAAGATTGCTATATTTATATATACGTTTTTCTTATTCAATAATTGATTATAGTATTATTATTATTAAGTTATTTAAGGCGTCTTGTAGTTTTTGACTCTTATTTATTCTCATTGAAATATAAAAATGTAAATTTCAGAAATCATAAATTTTTCATATGCTTTTTTATTTATACTAAGATCTTCGAGAGCTTGCAAGGCCGTCAAAACTTTAATATTATTGAACTCATAAATATAAACTTTCATAATATTTTTGAGTCAATTCAATTTTAACAAATGATTCAAAATAACATTTTTCTACCGCAACAACTTACATTTTTAATTAAATAGTTTGTGTCTTCATAATGTCTATGAAATCGAAAAATGGTTAGTAGATTTCATTTTTAGGTATATAAAATACCGATCGTCAAAGTCCGTTCCCCAAAGGTCATGCACATTCCTTATTAGCTGGATTTGTCGCGCATGTTTGTCGGAAGTCCTAAGGGTGCTGTGATGGCTTGTGTGCAAGGCTCTCAGTATCCAGCAAGTAAATGTAGCTAGTTATTGTGCAGTGTGAGAGTTAAGGAGTGATACGCACGTAGGGCTACTACAACCATACTGTAAGTGCGACTGCTTACTACGTTGTCTAGAACTGGGAAAATATACACGGCGCTCATAAATTTCTTACTGTTAAATTATCATTTATTAAATATTTTTTACAATTAGTGGACATAGGTATCTTAAAAGACTAACAGTTATTGTATTTGATATCATAAATTATAGGAGAGATTTTATAAAAAATCAGCTACCGGCGCTTGATTATATAAAAATATACACACTCACGCCTGTACTGTACTGAGCACTATAGCGTTTGGCTGCCTTGATTGGCATTTGTGTAATAACTTTCAGAATAATTGTATTATATCTTATAACATTACTTATACGTCTTATGAAAAAAGTAATGAAATTAGTTCACAAAATTATTTCTCGATTGTTATTCGAAGATAAATACCACATTTTACAGTACTTGTTGTAAAATTACTTTTTTTTTCTTTTAATAAGCGATCTACGTAAAAGTTGTTTGAGCACCCATTAAAAACTTTGCAAATAGATTGGTTTTCATGTTTCTAACAAAAAAAAAAAAAAAAAAAAATAAAAGGCACTTTTAGTTTTAAAAGGTTTGATGTATTTGATAAATTTAGTTTCATGTAGAATATAAATTTTAATTAAAATCACTTTGTACATACTTTTTCTGGAAACATAAAAGACAAGGTATTTTATAAAGTTTCAAGTATATCGTTCAAGTATATCGCTCTAAAAGTAAAAAATAAAGATAGTTATAAAAGATTACTTATCCACTTAGTACAATTTATTCATTGATAAATAGTTATGAAAGATAATTTAAAAACAACTTGTGTGAATCATCCATTCCTTTTTTCTTGAGTATAATAAATGCTAAAATATTTTGGAATAATTAAACATTAAAAGCTATTACTTGCAGAGTCTATTAAACTTTGTCCTTTACTTATAGGGGCGCAGTAATCGAATCAGTTTTCCTATAATCTACTAAACTTGTGGTGTATTCTAGCATCAGTTCTATTCCTTGAGCAAGTTGAAAGTATAATGTTTTCCGTAAAAAAATCACTGGATGATCGCGGGTGGCTGGTTTTCAGTAAACGCTCTCATAAGCCTTTTTAATTTTATTGCCGTGTGAAATTTCGTCAAACTGCAACCTAATTCTTGCCTTATTACTAAATTAATTAAAAATCCTTTGCTTATACAATAACCACCACTAGATCAGTATCATTAAATATATAAACAAAAACAATTTCATCTGAATTATCCTGTCGTACCCAATATTAACAAGCTTTTACTTTGGAAAGTATTAATGCTAAGTCCGATAAAACTGGGAATCATAATTTTTTTACGATCTTCCATTGCATTTATTTATTATGAAAAATAATACTACGAGTCTGCTGAAACGTCAAAAAAACTTTTTATTTCACATTATTGCAAATGTAATTTTTGAATGAAATGCAAAAGAATTTGGTGCGAAATAGAATAGAAAAAGTACGAAACGTGTATAAATGTATTGGAAAATATTGTACGTAATGTATATAATACAATCATACTCGATCCCAGGTAAAACCGTTTTATTAACGGATATAAACCTATATACACAATTAAAATGCTAACGAACATAATTCATATACATATATAGAGAGTGAACATTGAGTGAGAGATTAGTCGATCTCAGCATGGCACCCCTGAGAGATGCACAGAGCAGTAAGCCCCAAATGAACAGAGCGCGTTCCTCGGGGTGAATAAAAAAACTACTTTTTCGTTTTCTGTTCCAGAATCACCGCTGGCGCGAACGAGCCGAGGCGACAAGATATCGTCGTTGCACGATGACTCGGGCTCGGGTCGCTGCAGCGACGGCTCGCCCAAGGCCCAGCATGGGTCCTCCGCAACGGGTGACCACCAGGACGACGAGGCCCAGCAGCGGCAGAAAGAGCAGGGCGCCGATGGCCAGGACGGACCAACGTCTATCCTACAGGACGAGCACGCGCGCCGTCGCGAGCTCGCTCTTCGTCAGCATGCCTTCTTCCAGCTGCGGCTACACTTGCGGAGAGGTGCCAATCTCGTCGCGATGGATCGATGCGGTGAGTTCGCCACGCCGGCGCCCCACGCGCGCTTGTACATATACGGGGAGTCGGCGGCGCTATAATGCACTCACACACGCGTATATGTGTATATACATATTCACCCTCCCTCGCTCGCTTCCCGATATGTGAGATTGCTTTGTGCTTTCGCATGTTCGCGTGCTCGTGTGTGCGTGCGTCCGCGTTTACACGCTTCGACGGGCCAGATATTCGTGAGCGATATAGGCGCCATGGAGTCTATATGGGGGATTGTCGCGGAAACTCTCGTGGGCTGACTAAGCCAGCCTTGGTTCCGGCCGAAATCGAAGCAGGTCCTTTCAAATGGAAAGGAATGCCGCTGTTTATTTATTCGATTGTGTCGTGATACGATTGGGTATTTGGTAGCATGTACTTTTGATTGAATTCCAAGGGGAGGCCGCGATCGTTTGCATAACTATGGCTTTTGAAGTTACTTGCTGCTGAGGGGTGATACGGTTTCAAATAAATTTCGGCAGTATGTGAAGATTTCGAAATTTGAATAATTCTTTTAAATTGCATAAATTTCATCTCCCACAATGTTATGTAATATTTCATTTTTTTATGTGTTAAATCGAATTTTCCGAGTTTTTTTATATTTTAAATTGAACGAAAATCGATGTATATATTGCAATATAAATTTTTTAGTCTGTAAGTAATTTTTTACGGTTTTAATTATTTCATAATTAAACCTTAAATATAGATTACAAAAATTTATAAATTATATTCTAAGAAAATTTGCACACACTGTTTTAATGTAAAACATACATTATTCTGCGTGTAATAATTGTGTTTTCAAAATTGAAAAACGCGAATTACTTTTTTTTTTAAATAAAGATAGTTTAAAACTACTTCTATAACGTTGGAATATCAATTACGCATATTTTATAATGAATCTTTTACAATTACCTTCGACTATTTGATATAGCTTAGCCCAGTAATTTGATGCCTGCAGAACCTTTTAAGAATCTTGAATAAATTTCAATAAAATAGTTTTAAAAGTTTAAACTTGTTTTCTTTGAAATAGTTTTCTTTATTCTGAATCTTGTTATATACTATATTTTTTCAAGCAACAGTTGAATAATTGAAAGTATTTGAAAAGCAAAATTAACTTTCTAAAATAGAATGATTAGTAGTCTTTTTTAAAGATCTAATTTGCATATTTCATACATTTATTTTCACATATGCTGAATCTAAGTTCAGTAAATAATAAATAAATATGAAATGAATATTTTATCAAGTTTGCATACTAAGTATTTCATGTGGGTCGAATTTAGGCTAATAGTAGTAATACTTTATTTTTAGATAAAACATCAGTTTTACAAAACGTGTCATACTGTCCCTTTTCTTTAAACACATCTTTTAAATTTTTCATTTGCATTATTTCTACATGTTCTTCTATATTTATTTTTTTTTTCACGTCCCCTTGAATATTTGACCTTGAGCTTCCTTCTAGTTTTCGAGATTGTTTTTTTTTCTGATATAAGTTCGGAAGATATAAGATCTTTCGTTCCATCAATGCCAAACCGAGAAGCTACAAGTGTCGACCAATTTGGACATATATTTATAGTTTCCTACTTTTTCCATTTGTCCAGTCTTTACTTGGAGATAATGCCCTATCCGTTGGATTGAAATTATTAGGATGCTCTAGATTTTTTCATTTTTTCTTTTTATATAATGGCGATTGTATGATACATCATAATTTTCTTTTACCTTAATTCTCTCAAATCCGAATTGAAATTTGACGTAATCGACATTTCAGAAACTGAAGATTTTTGCGTAGTTAATATTTTTGGAACTATATTGCATAAATTACTATATTATGTAGTCATTTTTCAAGGATATTTATAGTAAAATTTAATAAATACATGATAATTATTAGTTTATATATAATAAAATTTCTTATAAGTCGAGTATATTCTACGGCCACTACAGAATGTAGTAATTTTAGTTAGATATATAATAAGTTTTACTATGACGTTTTTCTCAATGTATAAACAATGTAGGTTGAAATTAATCCTTTTGAATTGGTCATAATTGAGTATGTGGAAACGAAAATGTGTTAACTAAACGTGTTATATGCCCTTTTCATTTCCGTACCTTCAATTAGAATCTTGATTCAGCGATTTATAGCTCCATCAGGATCATGCTCGTTTCTCTTATCAATCGATATATTCTGTATCATCTAATGATGGTAGCTTCAGTTCCTTCATTATTTAGGAAAACCGCTCACTGCGATTTTTCGATGAATAATTGCTATAAAAATCTTAAATTTACTTTTTTTAAATCGAATATTCCATTTAATTGAATTATTTTTTATACAGGGGCCAGTGATCCTTACGTGAAAATTAAATCCTGTGGTCGCTTACTACATAAATCGCGCACAGTTCATCGAGAATTAAATCCAGTATGGGATGAGAGTGTTACTTTGCCAATTGAGGATCCGTTCCAGCCTCTTAATTTTAAGGTACGTTATAAAAATTAGATGAGGGAAAAAGTAAAGTTAAGAGTGTTTTGTAAAATTGAAATTACATAGTCCTTTTGTTCTAAATAATTGACAAGTTATTTCTGTATATGATATTGGATTTTTTTAAATCTTTAACAAATCAGTTAAATATTCAAATTGGATAATTGATATAATTATATTTACTTGCATGTTCTTATAACCTCACAATCAATTTTAAATATAAGTTTAAGTTTTGTATAAAGAAGTTGAACAATAAGAAAATTTCAATAATTTGAATCCGTTTTTGGAATGATATCAAAAGATCTTAATATTTATTGCAAAAAGTAAAATCTTTTTTAAACCTATATTATAAAAAATATTTTATGTGCAGAGATGACGTAATGTTCTCTAATAATTCCTTGTATTACTATAGGTTTTCGATTACGATTGGGGTCTTCAAGATGATTTTATGGGTGCAGCACTGTTAGATTTAACGCAATTGGATCTAGGGCATCCACAGGATATTACTTTGGAACTGAAAGATCCCGCCAGGCCTCGGCAGCATCTCGGGGAAATTTTTGTTTCCGCTACGCTTTGGCCGAGAAATCAGCAAGAAAAAGAGCAGGTAAGAACTTTAAAAATATCAAATAGTACTAAATTAAATAATCGTATACATTATCGTTACTTTCAAATGCATAATTATTAGATATCTTTCAATCGTATTATATTATAATAAATATACTAAAAGGTAAAATTTCATTAAATACAGTATTCCAACATATATAATAAGGTTTCTTTGGCTCGTTATAATATTGAGTCTCTAATTGTTATACGCAGTTAATACAGTTTAGTAAAAAATTAATTGTAGAATAGAAAAAAGAATCATCTTAGAAAAATATGCCAAACAATGCACAATCTGTGAGCAAAGACAGGCAGTGCTGTTGATTAACTTCATCCGAGCTCTCGGTGCCGCCGTTGAGGAATTATTTTTCCCGTATCGAGCGGTAGCAGCTCCAGCGCATATGAGAGCGCGTATTATCGCTCGCGGGAGAGAAGAAAAAGGGGGAAAAATCACTGGCATAGGTAGCGCGACCGAGTGAACGCTTTCTCTCTCTCTCCCGTCGTTATATAGCTCGCGGGCGAATGTGCATAATCGCGCTATACCGGAAGCGTCGTGTGCACAGGCTATTTGTGCGCTGATATTTTAAAAGTGGCGAACTCAAATTGCTTGCGCGACGCGTACACCCGTATGGGTTGTTATCGGCCCCGCAATTCCGAAGGGGGTTCAAAGAATGGGAGTATGGACTCATCGGCTTTAAAGCCTATATACGCACTTCTCCGCCGTCGTTTATCCTGCGTCAAGTACGTGTCGAGTATAAGTTAGATGTGTTACTAGCTCCTTAACATGTTTATATAGCCGATTACGCTTGTGTGAACATTTCATTAGAGGGTTTCTAGGAAATTTTCACGCTTATAAAAGCGATAGTAGTCGAACGATTTTCTGAAAATATGTATATGTGAAAGTAGGGCAATCGTTAAAATGTCGTTGATAATCATGTCATGAGCAAATGCAGGAAATGCTTGACGTATTACATTAATAAACATGTTGTATGTGAATATATTATTATAAGTTTAATTGAGGTAAATGAAATATTAATGGCTGATTGATAAAGCGAATGTGAATGTTATTTTCCTGAGTTTTGATTGCACAGAAATATCTATTTGTGAAGAATATAAGAGGAAATAATAAATTTTGAATGAGTCTTTAAACTGAAATTCATATTGAAATTAATGTTATCCACAATTAATTTTTATTAATAAAATTTACACAATATGTTGTATTCGAAATTAAACCTAAATTTTTTCTATAATATTGTTCTAAATTAAGCAGATTTTCTTGATGTAGATTTTCTTGTTTTTTATAATTTTAATATACTTTTATCTTAAATAACACTTCCGGTTATCATTGATCGATGCTTTAATAAGATTTTATATTCAAATTTAATCCTGTACAGTAATATTACAATACCTCATTTCGATTTACTTATTTTCTTGAAAATAAATTTTTTATAAATAGCGATAAAAAAATTTATCGCCTCAATTTTTTAATAATCGATTCTATGCCTTTGCTTACATCGTTGGTGAAATCAGTGATTGTATGAAAAGTAAAATTAGCTATTATAAAACATTCACTTGAACCATTCGTTGGAAGTTCTAAATATAAACTGCCGCATATTACGTAGTAACTTTCTGCAGATTGATTTTTTAGCTATTTCAGTTTATAAGATCAAACTAAATTAAAGAATTAATCGTAATAATATAAGTATTGTTCAATTTCAACTGTATCTTGTTTAGGTTTCAACGCTAAAATAGAGCATAATAAAAACCAAAAGAAGAAAATGACGTAGCATCACAGTATGACTCAGGCGTCACTAAAAAGTTTCGAATAGATTAAAAATTTTAAATACTAAAGGATCTGAAAAAGACTATGGTTTATACTCCAGATTCACCACTACTTTCCCTAATGCGATTGAATTTCCTTTATGTACAATAGTACCATTATTCACACTCTACCTTTTAAGGGCCTCGCCGTATAATGCACCGAAGCGTTTTCACTTTTATTTCGTCATTCAACTTACGCGCGAGTGCACTTACACATACACACGTATACACATACCGAAGACAAGTCAAGTCCGGGTTGATGGCGCGACGTGGAGCTTCTTTTACGAGCGCATAAAGTGCGCACGTTTCGAATTTTTCTTGAAAGAAGCCAGCCGAGAAAAAAATTAGTTGCTTGCTTTATACTTGCATACATATAGACAGACGTCACTGGTAACGTGTGGTTTTTGGCCTTTTTCCGAAATCAACTTTCTTTTCAGTCAACGCATCAGAGCGTTGGCTTTTGCGTATGTGTTTGTTATTTTTAGATGAGTGATTTATTTTGACGTTCCGATGAAAATCGGGGATTTTCTCGGATGAAGTATAGGATACTAATCTCCCGACGTATTTATTAGATTAACTCTGTCAAAATAGCATCGTCACTGAAAAATCTCATGCAAACTCTATAATACGATTATTGTTGCATTATTTTTCTTTGACGTAAAATCAATTTCGTATATTATTTATTTGTATAACAATTGCAATATGAATAATTTATAAAAGTAATCGAACATAAAAATAATTAAAATGTGAAATGATGATTGTTATTTTATCAGTTTTTATTGGTGATTATTATAGGGCGTATATTATTGGACACGTAATATTGAAAATATGATATAAATTTATTGCATCATTTCATTGCAAATTTCAACGTAGCACGTTCGTATGCCGAACAATATTAGTATTCAACGTTAATTTCGTGATAAATGTTATGTTTTCAAATACAGTTTATATTTCGAAGAACTGTTTCTATTTCAGGATATTAATTTAGTTCATATATATTTTATCTTATTGTAAGTATGAAAAAATTCCTAAATAAACTGAGGCATTATAATATGTTCCAACGTATTTCTAAAATGGTTGTTGTGTAAGTCAGTCGTTTAAATTAGATTCCAGGTATATTGCAACGTATACGTGTATTTTGAACAAAAAATATATCTTAGCTATAAGTACTTATTACATTTCTTGTAAAATTAGTTTTATGAACATGTCATCGTGGAGCAAAGTAGCATTTCATGTGCTAGAATGTGATTTGTCATTTTTCAGTAGATATAATAATTTAAACTTTAGTATATTACAAAAATGTAATTATTCTTTATATGGAGATACGTAAGAATCAGATGTACCGATCTTACAATTAGACGGAATTCTTAGGCAAGATATAACCTTTTTGTATTTCAGCTAAGTTTTTCTTTTGTTTCAATAACTGCTCTTTAAATAACTGACAGAATTACATCGTACACATAATTTTATACATTTTACTAACATTTAACGTTTATTAATCTCCGTAAAGAAACGAATGAGCTTCTCTAAAAGAATCGTCGCACTCATGTGGAATTAGAAAAAACTAATTTAGAAGACTTCATCTCCCCTAGCAGGAAAAAAGTGCAGTTGATGCCGTCATCTCATTTGCAATTTTATTCAGTGCCGCGAAGAGAAAAACGGAAGCGCGTGGCGTAGTACAGCGTAATACTCGAGCGTATACATATATAATCCAAAAAGCAGGTATATAATCAGGCTTGGCTTCTCGCATGAATCATCGCGTGCCGTCTACCCGGGCGACAGCCTATACACAAGCTGCATTCATTCAGCTTCAGCTAGGAAAATTTATGACGTTTTTAGGTGTCGGCGAGCTGTTGCGCTGTGCCACACTGCGCTTGCCAGTCTCGTGCGAGCCTATATCATCATATATAAGTATATATACTCTCTTGTCGTATACACCCGTGTTGTGCCTCTCTTGTATTTCGCGCGCGAATTTACGGGCGCGCACGGACGAGACAGCGAGCTTCAATGTGGGGCAAAAAAGCGCGTTCACGTCGATTATGCGATTAGATGCAGCTAGCAGATTGGATTCCCGCGCAAGTTTCGCTGACAATTCAGTATATATATACATATAAGAGATAGTGAAGCGAGCACGCCGACAGTTGCGTAAACTCATTGTTGAGTATATATGGCGTTAAACAGTTCTAATTGACTTGGACCGATCTGCAGTAGCGGTCTGTCAGTTTTACCGTGCGGTGTATACATGCGCGCAGCCTAAACGTGTTGTTCTTAATGCGCGACAAATTTTTTATCGGCCGCTATATATAGAGTCGTGTATACTCGATGCAGGCGTTCGCAAGCGAAGCTTTTTGCTCTTTGCCACTGCGGCTAAAAATCAACAGAGATAAGAGGAGGCTGGCGCAGCTTTTGTACTTTTTCCCGTGGAATTGACTTTGTCGTATTTGCGCTGCACGCAAACCGGCTATATATATGACAATACTAACACGAGAGTGTATATATAGGTGCGAGATGCAGCGTGTAAAACAGCTCAAGATGACACAGCAGTGTGTTTATTTGTAACGTCTCCTCTTATTGCTATATAGCATTATTTAAATAATAAATAGCACAGCACTTCTTTATAGTAGCTGAATGAGGAGGTGACAAAATCAATTAGGTTTCTATACAAATTATTCAAAGTGGTAAAGTCACCTGCATCTATATGAATTGGTCTAATCATCAACTAGTGCTGATAAAAAAAAAGCAGGTTACCTTTTCCGATTAAAAATGTATCGGTGATTTTTCTTTATTATTCGTGCACTCGTTATTATACATGGAGTATCGCTGTTGAAATATTTATTTATTGACATACTTTCTATACAAAGACACTTGACAAGAGAAAATATGTACAAACTGAAGAGGATTTAAAAATCCATGCACGCATGCATTAGTAAGTAGTAACAGATTGCTGCAAAAATTTTATTGCTATAAAACTGACTTACGAAGGATTACAAGTTTTTGAATTTTTCAGCTCCAAAATAATTTAGATCCGTACCTTTTGATGTTGAATAGTTAAAAATGATATAATACATATCGTACCGATATTGTAACAAAAGCAATAAGTTGTACCAAAATCGATTTGCATAAAATTATAGGAATCTATATTCTGCTCTAGTTTCAATTGTTTTTAGTTCAAGTGGAATATAACATTGAATTAAGAATATATCGCTATCGTTAATTTCGACACAAGTATATACTTGACGAAAAATTAAAAATAAAAAGACTCGAGAACGATGGCATTCCTATCTAATCTGCAGCTAAAGGCACTAAGACACTTATAGTCAATCCAATTAGATTTAGACGAGCGGTAAAGGTATAGGAGCGCGATAATTATACTCAGACGAGCATGCATAACGTACACGTATATGTACACGTATACGCCTCGTCGCGGTCTGTGATATCACCTGGCCAATGTTTACCGGTGCGTATATAGTATACATAGCTACATGCGTAGCGTAGCGGGAAAGAGAGCGCAAACAAAGCCAGCGGCGCGTTGGGCCATTCCGCGAGTGTTGAACAGCGACGGAGAAGGCGGCGGTGGCTAAGAGAAGGGGCACACATACGCACGCACACGTCGACGGCTTAGGATGGGATTTAGCCAAGCGGAATCGAACGTTAGCGTCAGTGTCGAGCCGGGCGAGCTCTCGGCGTTTGCTTTATAGTCCGGCTCTTCGCTTTTTTCCTCTCTCTCTTTTTCTTTCCTCGTCTAATCTCAGCCGATAAACCAACGTCGCGATTTCTCTCTCTCTCTCGTTCATATAGTGTCTTCTTCCCGGCATAATTTCTATATTTAGCGACTCGCGCGTTTGGCCTCGCGTTGTCGTTCGCGCTGTGTGTATATACCTATACAGCACGTGCGCGATGCCGGTACTTGCGTAGACGGCGTCTCGTCGACGCGCCCGAGTCTCTATATGTCTGCGTGGGTGTGTATTCTTTTAACGGCAGAACGTGAGCCGGAAAACAGTGCAAAAGTCGTTGCAAGTGTCTGAGGTGGAAGCTTCATGACGGAGAGGTTCCTGGAGGCAAAATGTCGGGAACTGCAGGATGCGAGGGCAAGGAAGGGAGAGACGCTCGCGCAGGTGCACGTGAGTGCGGAAAATGAGAGGGTGACGGAGGCGGCAATGTTTGACAGGAGAGACGAGTGAGTTGTGCGCCCCCGGCGTTACAAGCAAAATTTTTTTCTTTTCGGCAAAGGTGGTTGTGGTGTTATATCGCTTGGTTACGTGAATAGTGTACAAAGTTTTTCGTTTTCTGGAGTTTTAGTGTTTCAACATTAAATAATCATAAAATTTGCTTACACTAAGTTTTATAAAGGATTTGATATGTTATAAGAATAAAAACGTTGTTAATAAAATAATTCATTTAAGAATATTTTCAGTTCAACAAATACTTGGAATTTACTTATTTAACTTGAGTCACGAGTACACGTAACTACAATATTACCTCATATACGAGAAAATAAAATTTGACCTCACAGGATTCTTTACTTAAGAAAACATTTACTTCCTACGGCAGTTTATTATATGCAGTAAATACGTATTGTAAACAGTGAATAAATAACTCTAAAATGTATAGACGTTGGGTACACATTAAGACTAATAATATGAAAATACAGTACTAAATTTGAAATATGTCATTGCAAAGCTAGAAAACCACTTTTAATTCACTGTTTTTGTCGCAAAAAATGTTATCCATGACAACATATATTTAAGTTTATTTTGATGGGTTGATATGTTATGGATTTGCTACAATCTAAAATAGAACCCGATTCGCTAGGGTTTTTCCCGCATCATTAAAATGGGTTTTCATTTCCGGCGATAACGTATCTTATACTTATTTTTAAAATTTCACAGAAAAAATTATAATATGTAAGAATGTATCTATGAACGCTTATGACAATGCAGTACGTAATGGAATAAATAAAAAAAAACGATTAGTAAAATATAATTGATTTTTTTTTTTAATTTCACGAGTAATTTTAATAAATAATGTAGAAATATAATAAGAATTAAGAGTTACATAAATATTTACATTACTTACAAAGGTGTATATTATTAAAATCAATTAATAAGCTATTTCAGATGCTATTATTCCCGTTATATTCATAACTACCAAATACTCAAAAAAATCTATTCTAAAATAAAAATAACTTTCGTTTATAGCACAAATAACATTCTATTTAAAATGTAGTTTTAACTGCGTTTGAAATGTTAAAAGTTTATTGTAAAAAGGAGAATTTCTTTTTCAAAAAGGAGTAGCCATTCAAAGAGTCTTTTCAAAATAAGAAAACTCCTTTTCATGATAAGTAAACACTTTATTTGTTTCAAAACTAATTTAACGTGTTCGAATGTAATGCTTTTGCCACCGCAGCAAAAAGACAAATCTACGTTTCTTTAATGCTGTTTTTACATACATTGTTGTAATTAAAATTAACCTTGCATTCTAATCTTTAATCATCTGTATAAACCAAGGAATTAGTTATTTATTTTTTCCGAGTACGTGCCACTCATTTTATAAATACACATAGATTTATTAATGAAAGTTCTTTACTAGATTTTAAAAAATTGTCAATCTTAATTTAAATTATTCAAAGAATAATTTTGATTAAATATTTTAAGTGTTCCTTGCATAAAGTTTAGACGAAGTGTACAAGTTTATTTTTCTGCTATTCTAAAATTTTGCTGCAAGTTAAAATAAATGAAGTAGTAGTATACTCAACTTCTTTCAATCTTAACGTTAACTTTATTACTTATTGAATATCCTTGGACTTTAGAATTAACGTATAACGAAGAGGATGTATAAAATTGTTTACATAGAAGTGATAACATTTTTTTATCAAGTAAAATGCTTTGTATTTAATGATTAAGATGCATCAAGTTGAGTCAGTTGTGATAAATTAATGATCTTTCTAGAGAGTTTCGACAGTTGAGAAGTATAACAAGAATTATACGTAAAAAAGTAAATTGATCTCATTTAATCAACGTTTTTTAAAGTTTGTTTTGCAGATGAATGCTTATTGATTCACAAAATATAAAGCTTAATTTAGAGGCTAGATTGGTATACAGAAATAGGTACGAATATAAATAAATGTACCGTGTAAGTGCGAGTAAGTTTTCTTAAATATTGCTTTAACTGCAGCTCACGAGGGATAGGTGAAATTGACCTCAGAAAAACACTTCGACCTTTTCTGTATCTGAGCAGCAAACATAGGCGTCATAAACTTTCGGTCGAATAAAGTTAATTGGAATTGCGTCTTGTCGCACTTTAATAAAGATTAATGATTTTTTCCGTCAAATAAAATAACTTTTTGCATTTCTGAGCAACTTGATGTCAATTTTTCTAAAATGTTAGAAAATAATAGATAGTAATTGAAAAAAATCGTTTCGAAATACTAAATAATTTCCATTAGCTGGCCGTTTCGCGTTCAAAAAGTACAAATAATAAAGCTGAAGTTATATTGGTTGCAGATTTTGTTTCTTAATTATTTAGTTACAGATGCAATAGTTTTGTTTTATATGTTATAATTTAATATTACTGCAAGAGCTATAAAAACTTAATTAGAAACTAGCACTTATGAAATTGGTCGTATATCTACTTTTATATTACTTGTCACTGGGCGTTAAATCTTATCGGCTTGTACTAAACTTTGTAATCTTCTAATGGTACCAAATTTGTTTCAAATTGAATTTTTCAAGCTGGTGGTATACATTTGTAGAATACTTCAGAAAATAAAGTCAGTAAAATAATTCACAACGTGCATTCTTTCTCACACGTGTTCAGAAAACAGATGTTACAAGAGAGTGAAATGCCAGAGTAATGCTAAAGTAATGAAATAGTCGCGCTACAGCTAATATTTTTGCATGTAACAGTGTCAACGATATACTGCGAATTCTCAAGTGAGGTCAAATTTTACGATATCCCCTTGTACCACCGTTGACCACTCCTACTTTTCGAAAGAAAAACACATATGATTCTTCTCACAAAGGATGAGTGGATTTCGGGAAAATTGTCCAACTTCGGCGAGCTCGACATCCTCGTCGACCTCCTCCCCGACCACTTCAAAGCTCGAGGCTCGTCAGTTAGCGAACGATCCAAGTCCGTCTGTGGCCTCGGCCTCGGAGCGCGTTTTGGAGCGCCTGGCCGACGGTCTACGTCAGCATCCCGAACTTCTAGAACAGTATGTCGCTCTCTCGGACCGACTGAACGCGTCGCAGGAAAATAACCAGCGACTGCGCATTCCGCAGGCAACGGAAGTCTTGTTGTCGGACGAGCAGCATCAGCCGAGGCCATCAAAGCGCGATAAATTGTGCACATTCAAGATGCTACTCGAGCGCAGGATGGAGCTGGTGGAAAAGGTGATCGAGACGCGCGCCGAAAGGGCATGGGAGGATTGTATGGAGAAGCGACCCTGGCTACAGCCCCTCGAGGCTTGGGTCGTCGAAAGGTACAGAACGAGATTGAGAGATATAGACGCGAATAATAGAGGCTACAGCTCTGACAGCGAGATCAACAGCCCCAAATCCAAGAAAAAGGATGAGAAGAAAGTGAGCATTAAATTGTTCAGTTTGAATTTCGGAAACAATGGAAAAATATATGCTGTTTTTATCTAGTGAAAAGCCGAAGTTGCTTTGTTTACGTAATAATTGTTCATCAATACTTTTAACTCCAGAATTGCATTAAAAATGCTTTTTAGGATCTTTATTATATTAGTAAAGAACAATTTTAGTAATTATGATTAATGCTTGAAAAAGTTATTTGATAAAAAAGATTTTTCCTTTATATAAAATGTTTACTTATTTATTTTTCTATTTATTGTTAGTCAATAAAGGAATAATAGTACAAGAGATAAAGTAGAATAAATAAAAGATTGTAATTATCCATATACTGGGTGAAATCGTAAATGAAGATAATAATCTCGTTCAATTTACTTAAAATCGTAAAAATCGAAAATCCATTTATCTCTAGGCTTTACACTGTATCTAGAACGTAATTTACATAAATAAGTTAAACTTGAAATAAAATAGAAACTTTTTTTAAATTACTCTCACTATAAATTAGTTATATTTTTACAATTTGATAATAAATTAGAATATGTTACATATCAAAATAATAATTCGTTCAGATTGATAAGATTGTTTGACTTCAAAATTTTTATTTTCAATTATATAATACTTTTCATTGTGGGTGTCATGGTAACTGAAAATAATTTAACAAGTATTAAAATAAATAAGACTATTGCTTTTAGAAAACCCTTGTAGATAACAGGAAATAGTGTACCAGTTTGCGAGGTAATAGTACTCGTAACTAACGACCGCGGTTTAGAATACTAACCATAGTAATAGTCATGAAATTCAATGATCTTGATTATTCAATGATTTTACTATCTTGACCTCAGCTCTATTCAAGTAATTTGCTATAAAGTTGAAATTGTTTCAGTTTAAAAAATATAAATTATTAGTATATTTCTAGAGTTTTAACGCAATAGAAAATTGAACAAAGAAATACAAATTTATATTTATACTTTAACATTATAAAAAAATAATATTGACTTGTGCTTTACTAATATTCCAAATTATATCAAAATCTTTTTAGTGATACCCTAGATTCATATTTACAGTTATTGAATATAGTATATACTATCAAAAATATCAATCTTATCCAATTATTTTGTTATATTCATCAACTTGAAGTTAAATGCTCTCTTAATAAAATTACTAGGTCAATTTACCGTAGGTCAGGTTTAAATGATATATAGATTAAAGTATATACATAAAATTATTATTTATTATGTAAACAGTATTTACTAAAGATTTTTCAATTATAGTTATCTGCAATTATATTGACTATACAAAATTTATAGAATTGGATGTATTATACTTCCAATTGGGTTTTGGCATTCCTAGATATTCCTCAAGTTATTGATTAACAAGGCGAGAGAATTATTTAGTCAAGTAAAAGAAAGCCTCCACACACATGTAATTATTGTGACACACGTGCATTCATTTATTCATTTGATAAATTACAAACACTCTATAAAACTATAAAAGTTTGTAGGCGGATCAAAACGTGATTAATAAATAAACACTAATTTCACTATAGATAATAAGTGATGCATCGAAGTGATCACGTGAATAGATAGTGTGGAGAAGCCTACGTTCTATATACTTACGCACGTCTAATGTACATCTATTTGTAGCTTAATAAATACTTAGTAGATGAAGGTCATACGCAGCATTCAACTCTAATAACATCAAAGTGATCAATATTTAAAAAACCAAAATAACTTTTAAATATAATGAGGACTAAACCAAAAATAAATAAATCAAACAAACCAAAAAGATAAAATTTATAGTCAGATTTGGTGAAACAAAAATAAAATTGGTACTTTAGTGGTGTACTGTAGTGGAATTACAGCTCTGTAAATCATAGAAGTTAAACAGGTGTTTGGTGTTGTAAGTACTTAGATGGGTGACTGCGGTATACACTGTGCAACTTTGGCAATCATTTAGGACATTTTTTGTTTTTTATAAAATATGATTTAATATATTTTTGGTAAATTCTGTATGAAATAATACAAATTGTCGTATTCCGATAAGGTTTGGTATTAGCATTAGCTTTAGAACTACCTTTATTTATATAATAATAATACACAAACACTACATTGCTAAACATACAACTATAGCTGTGTCAGCTATAACAACTCTCGACCAAGATTGCGGGTAGAACGGTAAATAACATAGCCATCAATTTTAATAAAAGGGGTAAAGGAGATTATCATGAAGATCAAAACAGCATATATTTAGAAAAAGAAATAATATTTGAAAATGTTAATTATTTACATATTTTTAACATCGAAGGGCTCAGATTTGGTTGATGTAGAGAAATCCGATACTGAAGTAAAGCGGATTTTAGAACCGCTAGTTAAAATAAATGAAATTCAAAAAAATCAAAAGAGACCTATAAATTCGAGTTCCAAAAAATCAGATGTCCCTACGTCAGACCCAATATCACCGACAACTCATGACGTGTTCGAGATACTACCACTACCAGTAGAGTTGGAAACTTCCGTCTCTCGACCTGAATCCCCCGACTTTTTTGATAAGATCAAGGGAAATTTCAAGGATAAAATGGAAGACATTCACAGGGTATAATATAAATTGTAAATTTAAAAATAAAAATAAAAATAAAGTACGAGCTTTTGCATTATATATGTTGTAATTCTAAGTAAGTTAAATACTTCATTAACGTTTTTAACATCTTTCACCTATATGTTAGTGGAAAATTTTGATTTTGTTAACTACAATCTCATTATCCATATTTATCTATTTAATAATTATGCATTTGTCAAGAAAATAACAGTTTTTATTGTTAATTATAAAAATCTTAAGCAGTTATTTTTTACATTCATTACAGTACTTCCAAAGAAGTAGTCGGTTGGCGGATGTGAACAGAAAGTTGAAGTCCCAGATATGGAGTTCAGTTGTGACAATTGTCTTGGTCGAGGCGAAAAACTTACTGCCAATGGACATCGATGGTCTTTCTGATCCTTATGTCAAGTTTCGGTAAGAGATATGTGTCTGTTAAAATTGTTACAGCCGTAAATTTTAATTTCTGCATTGTGGATCTTGACTTATATATGCTGGCGGAGATAGATTTTATGCGACCTGCAAGAGTTTTTTAATGCTCGTAAAGTCTGATCGTAAAAATGGTTATAATTTTGGACTCGCTGTGATTGTTTTTTAGTGGTATGAATACGGTAATCTTTGAAACAGATGAAATTGACGTTTTTTAAAATTTATTGTTGATTTGAAGAAGCGTGTGATTGATTTAAAATTTTTAAATGTTTTGTTTTGTATGTTCTCGTAATGAGTATAGATTTTATTGATAATTGTAGTTTAAAATTTAGTTTCAATGGTTTTTTATTTAAAAAATAACTTTTTAAAAATAAATATTGAAAATTACATACAAAATTTTAAAAAATCAAGGACGTTGAACAATGTTAGATGATGATATACATATTTTCTCACGATCTCTCTTTCTAAAATGATTGCGAAATATCAAAAAAGATTTCCGACAAGCTCACTTAGCTTTAGTACGTTGTTAGGAATGCTACTGCTATACGTCATTACACCAGTTACGCTATTTTTATCGTAAAGTTATCCAGGGTTTCCTGACATTTCAAACAAGCTTGCTTCTGTTTTATTAACTGTATATAAAAAGTTTTCTTTATTTGCGTATATTTGTGTTCAGGATTTGTCAGATGAAACATACGCAAAAAAAATCAATACTCTAGAACTTCCAAACTGTCGTTTTATTTTTATCTTTATTATGACTGAAAGACCCATGATAGACACTTTTATCCGCATAATCTGATCGGAGTGGCCGAATACAAAACGTAAAATATCAAACTTCCTTTAACAGCCTGGGCACCGAGAAGTACAAATCGAAGGTGGCGAACAAAACTCTCAATCCCGTATGGCTGGAGCAATTCGATCTTCATCTGTACGAGGACCCATACCTGGGCCAGGAGCTCGAGGTGACCGTCTGGGACCGTGACCGCAGCCATCAGGATGATCTGATGGGTCGGACAGTTATTGACCTGGCAACTCTCGAGCGTGAAACGACCCACCGGCTATGGCGAGAGTTAGAGGATGGAGCGGGCAGCATCTTCCTTCTGCTAACGATCAGCGGCACCACCGCCAGCGAGACCATCAGCGACCTGGCCGCACACGAGGAGACACCCCACGAGCGGGCGCTGCTCATACAAAAGTATTCGTTGGTCAACACGCTGCAGAGGCCTCGGGACGTTGGTCATCTGACGGTCAAGGTATTTAGACCATCAACGCTGCTGGTATATGTATATATGTCTGTGTGTATTATTGTTTGCGCTCGAGAGGATTGGGAGTCTACTAGAATGCGACTTATGTGCTTTGCGAGGCTTCCCTATACTAAAGCCCACTAGGGGTATCAAGTTCTTTGGCCGTATTTATGTTTCGGAATGATTCAGTCATCAAAGCTTTCTCGAATAGAGAAGCAAAAGTTTAAAAAACTTGCTTGATTCTTTAACAGTGGCTTGTGACTATTTATATTCAGAAATACCTTTTCATTGAAACTATAAATTAAATAGTTTACTTTTTTTATAACAAGAATATTAACTTTTCGTAAAACTTTTGAATTTTTGTTTCACTTTTACATCCTTGAAAAAATAAATTGCTTTTATATTTTTAACGTACAAGAATCGGTAGCGCAGAGAAAAAAATATTTTTGTTTGGGAAGTATATAAACGTTAAATTTGTCAAGAATTCAGTAAAATTCAACTTTATCAATTTCAAATAGCAAAATAAATTGTCTGAAGTTATAAATTTGTTGTTAAAGATCTTTTAGAAGAACGATAGTAATTACTTTTATGATACTGCGTTTTAATTGTAACGTCATACAAATGTTTTTTCAAAGCTTTATCCTGTATAATCTAGTAGAACATGATTGTAATTAGTTAATGCACTATAATTTACTTAATTACTAATTGCATTTATATAAATACATAGGGGGGGGGGGGGGGTCCAGAGTTTCGACGAGTCACTATAAAATTGAAGTCAACTATAGACGTTTTTCCGTTCGACTGTAATAATGC
>JAWWEQ010000027.1:9791749-9807180 GCA_035583055.1 Torymus tubicola | reverse complement strand
CTGTCCAAAGTATCGAATTTCATAAATACTATTTTACAGCCAATAAAAAAATGTCTAACGAATTAGATTCGCTTTCAGTCGAACGGAAAAACGTCTATAGTTGACTTCAATTTTATAGTGAATCGTCGAAACTCTGGACCCCCCCCATACATAGGATCATTATAGTCTAGAAACTTTAAATTTTGTGGATGTCTTACTATGCTTCAAATATTTGAGTTTAATTGTATGGATTTTAGAAACTATGATTTTTTCAATTTCGTGACTAAACGTTTCAGACTTTTAATCCGTACAATATCTAGAAAATAAGAAATATTCTGTTCCCTTATATGAAAGTCGGTTTATTTCTTTTATAAAAATTGGATGCTATCTCATAAAAAAGTGCAGGCATGCTCTAAATTATTTTCTTTAATATCGAAGTTACAAATGTTTTGAAAAATTAAATGTTAATACACTGAAGATTTATTTCTAAGCTTATCTAAAAATCATTTTAGAATGGGAAATATCTGTTAGACTGTTTTAAACGAATTCTTGATTTCATCAGAATAATTTGAGCTTCCGTACAAAAATGATATAATAATTCAACTGAATTTTCTTAGGTCTACCGAGCACAAGGCCTTGCAGCAGCTGACTTGGGTGGTAAAAGTGATCCTTTCTGCGTTCTGGAACTTGTCAATTCAAGGCTGCAAACTCAAACTGAGTACAAAACTTTATCGCCCAACTGGCAGAAAATCTTTACCTTGTAAGTGAATTATAGAATTGTCATAGAAATGAGCAAACTTTTATGTTATCTTGGCAAAATATGAAAATTTCAATCAGAAATTCTGTTTCTTTTGAAAGAAAGGTTTTTTTATAAGTTTTTAGTAAACTTTCAGCCCCTATAATTACATTTAGACTAGTAATGATAAATATTTTCATATGAAAAATAATACAATGATTTAGAAAATATTAATATTTTTAGCAACGTCAAGGATATCAATTCGGTATTAGAGATCACTGTATACGATGAGGATCGGGATCACAAGGTGGAATTCCTTGGTAAAGTCGCAGTACCATTGCTGAGGGTGAGAAACGGCGAAAAACGTTGGTATGCCTTGAAAGATAAAAAGCTGCGTTGCCGTGCCAAGGGTAATAATCCCCAGATACTGCTTGAGCTTACTGTCATCTGGAATGTCATGCGAGCTTGCATACGAACGTTAAATCCAAAAGAAAAAAAGTATATGGAGCCGGAAGTGAAATTCAAGAGGCAGGTCTTCCTCAGAAACGTTCTCAGGCTCAAGGCGATCATCGTGATATTCATCGACTTGGGCAAATATATACAGTGAGATTAATCTCTATTTTCTATCATTTTTTAGAGTCATTGTCTTTTTAAAGTATCATATTTAGATTTTTGTGACAGAAATAAATACGTAAACTTTAAACATGAGGTGTATATATATATATATATATATATATATATATAATAATTGGCAATGAGTTATAGTTTTAAATATTTATTTCATCATCAATATATAATCAGTCAAATAACGTAGAAATACTTATTTAATAAATAAAAAAGGGTGAATAAGTATACAGTACGGAGAAATTGGAGCATACAGAAAAATGAAAATATATCTTGCTTTTGAAACTAAGAACGTAACAATGCCGGTGGTTTCATCCTACCGTTTTGCTTATTGTTAACTCTGCCAGCTGACTCATTGCGCTCAGCTGCGGTACTCTCCACCCACGTATAAACGCACACTTCTAATATCCTCGCTATTTTCCATTGTAGGAGTTGCTGGGAATGGGAGAACAAGATGCGAAGCGTCATAGCGCTCGTACTTTTCGTGGTCATTGTTTATTACTTCGAACCCTATATGATACCGACCATGGCGTTCCTCATCCTATTAAAATATTACGTGGTAAGGAATAAATTTCTATTTAAAACTTAACAAAGCTTGTGCATTAACTTCCCACCGCATCCAACGAATTTCTTCAATGCATACCTCCTCTCTCACAACAATGAAAGAAAATATAGTCTCTTCAATCTATTGTATGTTGCTCTATCTTTTCTGTTACACTAAGTCCTTACTTTGTAATAAAATACCTATATTTTAACCAAAGTTATAAATGTAATAAAATTTAGTTTGCGTAAATATATTTGTGTTGATACAGTATATTATTAATTAAAAAACATATAAAAACTGTACATTATATAAATAGATTGCATGTACTCAATATTGAATCAACATACATTTTGATGTTTTGATTAAAACACTAAAAAATCATTTATTTCAATAAACTATTTAATAAAGTGTTCCTGCTACAATTCAATTTGTATTTATACTTTCTCATAAAGAAAGTATTGGAACGATGAAAACAAATTTCGATACAAAAATGTCAAAAAAATATTTAAGAAAAATTAAAAAAAATCTTTTTTCGTGTCTGTTTGTTTATGTCTATACGTGAACGCGTGAAAGTGCATGTGCATATATGTATGTAAATACTTGATATTTTGAGAAACATTTCACCGATTTTCACCAAACAAGTCTTATTCTCGTTAAATTGAAGGAGAAAATTTGTCAACCTGATTCATATAAGGTTTTACTTATTTTCTTTTGTTTTATACATAAAAAGATATTTTGCATTATTTGTTTATTTTTCTTGTTTTTTATATGTTACACCCAATACTACTTAGCATAATAATATTAGTCTGTCATTTTTATTAAGAAAAATGTGCTTGTGTTTCGTAAATCAATTTCACTTATTTGGGACCATATCTTGTTAAAATTTCCAGAGATTTTTTTCGATATTTTTAAATAATATTATTTATTATGAGAATTGAATTCGATAGAATTCATTATTTTCATAGAAGAAAACAAAAAAAGAATAAATAAATTAGATTGAAGAAGGTGACGATTAATATATTGGCAACGGTTCTGGGAAAATTCTTTATTGAAGAAGCTGCATAAAAACAAAATTCTATGGAATAAACACATGAAAGCCAGTAATAAGAAAATTTTACTCCGCTAGTCATGTCAAAAACAGGGTTTTTTCACTATTTTTACATCTATTAAAAATTCATAGCTCTTTTCTGAAGATGAAACCCATCTTGGTCCAGCGCTTATGTTAAAGGGTTTATAATACAGAATCAGAAAAAAATTTGTCAAACAAAAAATATTCTGTCGAACTCCTTTCTTTTTTTGATAAAGGTACACTGAAAAGCAGCTAATCAGAGAGGGTTTCAAAAAAGGTCATAAACAAATATGACTACATTCTTCTAGAAGTAAAATGTAAACTTTTTTCCAATCAATGTGTTATACAAAAAGTTTCAGGATTTTGTGTAAAAAAATCGCAAAAGTTGAGTTTTCACCAAAAATATTGCAAAAAATAAGAATTTTTGATGTGCAATAACTTTTGTAATTATTGAAATACTGCTCTAAAAATTTAGGAACATGTTTTTTCATAAAAAACTAAGTGTCTACAAATTTTGAGCAATTTTAAAATTTTGAGCTGCTCATTTCACCTCAAATATCCCATATACTTTTCACGTTGAAAACCGAATCCGCGAAAGTTCAGCTATTGTTAGGCATCAGCAGGCATCTAGTTTTACTTGGAAAATAAATTAATTAGATGTTTAAATGAGCTTCAAATGCTCTTTCAGGAACTGGAATAAGCTATCCCATAGGCTAATTAAAAGCTTACCAGACTGTTTTTTTTTCTTCTAAGAATATCTCAATTTAGCTTAAACATAAGAATGATTTATTTATTATATTTGAGATACAAGCACAGTTATATTCACATATTTAAACTACAATATGTATATTAATATTGGAATCATTTTTAATTAGTTAGTAAAAAATAATAATATTTATTCATTTTCATCGTAATAATTTTTATTTTATTTTCGTGCAGGGAAGAGACAGGGGGGGGGGGGAATAAAACTAAAGGCTTTAATTGAAGAAATTAATCTGTTGTTAGATTGATTCTATTATGGAACACTCAGTTAAATTTATCAAAATAAACAATTTTTTAAGTGCTTAATGAAAATTTTCAAATTTTAATCTTTCAATACACTGCACATTGTATGTACTCCTACTTCTTATTTATAAAATTCATATAAATTTTTGTATTATTGACATTTCCATTATGCTGTTGATCAATATTTACATCGTAATGCTATTCGTTTCTCTTGATGTTCTATTAAAACTTGTAATGCTGTATAATTATTACCCATATAATTAAGGGGTTTTGTATATAATTGTTGTACACCGATAATAAAAGTGAGAGAGTTAGGGGGCGTTCAATCTGCTTCAATCCTTGCTTTGCAAACAGGTAGCAGTATTGACCGGAGCTCCTCTTCCCCACCAGATGACTGTTCATGTTCAAGATTCTGCGGACCCGACTTCCGATGACGGTCCTCCAACTCCTGGTGAAGATGATGATGATGAAGACGATAAAGATAAGGTATGTTTTAATTAAAAAAAAATTATATAAACGCCTTTTATAATTTTTCATTTAGACAAAAAGAAGAAAATAACAATATGTTTTTTCATATCACATTCGAAGACTACTTTATTTCTAATACGATAATATAAGTAAAATGTTATATTGAAAGATATAAAGAAAGTTTGGTATTTATACTTTATAAATAGATTTTTTATATCTTAATAAATTTTAGTATTTTATTTTTATTTTAATTGTTTTATTTAATTTCTGAACGAAAATATGTAAATGTGTTGAAAACTATGTAGAAATTTGCACATGAATTCACTTAAAGTTTTTATTTGAGCGTTTATTTTATTGGTGTAAAAATAATAAAATTCATGTATCCACAAAAAGTATCCTACAAAATTTACGAAAAGTATGTTTATTATTTAATAAGAAATCGATTAAAACTTTTCAATTAAAATACAATATTATTATTAGGAAGAGAAAAAGAGTCTGAAGGAACGACTGCAGGCCATCCAAGAAGTAACGCAAACGGTGCAAAATTCGATCGGTTATATAGCAAGTCTTTGTGAGAAGGTGAAGAATTTATTCAACTTCACCATCCCTTACCTCAGCTATCTTGCGATGTTGTTGGCGATCCTCGGTATGACAGTCCTTTACTTCATTCCCGTGCGCTATTTAATACTCGCCTGGGGAGTCAATAAATTCGCTAGAAAAATCTTCAGGCCTCACACGGTGCCCAACAACGAATTACTAGATCTCATATCTAGGGTGCCGGATGACGAGGAGTTACTTAATTATAGGTATGAAGCTTCAAATGTCTGCTTTATTAATAATTGTGAATCATGTTATTCGGTAATTGTTTAAATGGTTCATAGTTCTTACCCCACATGAACAACTACAGCTAATCATTTTTTAACTTTCAAGTGGTGCTTTTGCATAAACATATAAGTTCTTTTTTGTAATATAGCTTCTAGAATTAGTATATTTTCTTTGATTTTTTACGTGAAAAATATAAAACATTTTAAATTATTGGGAATTAAAATTAAAATTTGATACTATTAATATCTTGATTGAAATTTATCTAAAATAATTTTGCATGTAGTTCGATCTTTGTACACTGAGTTTCACAGCTTTGCATTCAACTATACTACGGCAACTTTGACTGTATTCAGATCACGTTTATTCGTGCTAAAACGTGTAAGGATTTGACTATCGCATTGACTGACTTACTTAAGCTTGATTAGATGTTGGAATGTATTTAACTTGAACATTTTATAAAAGATAATTTGAATGAAAAAAAAAGATTTAAATTGTATTGGTTTATACTGTAATAGAAGGAGCGTTTATAAATATTAAAAGTTTTTCAAGTGGATTTTCTTAAAATTTAGATTATCAATATGATAATCCGTTCTTTTAAATAAATTTCATTTGTTATCACATTATTTAATTTTATTTAGTTGCAAATAATGGTACAGGTGTTGTACATCCTGCCTGCAAAATTAAATTGGGCTTTCATAAACGTTGTCCTTAACCGACTAAGTATTTATTATCGGTCTCGAGCGAGAATACAATTGAATAAAACGATGGGAAACGTGATAATTCGGCTGTTGTTATTGCTATCATTTTAAATTAGTTATTTATTCAGAACTAGTATTGTGATTTTATTTGTTATGTAATTATGTAATAAAAAAATTATAAATTAATACATTTACAAAACTATATATCTGTACTTGATTGAGGAAACTAAGAACGTCATGTTTTTAGGGAGCTGAAGCCCGTGCCGACGGCAGACTGCGAGAGCCGGGGTGCGGGCAGTGCGTCTGGTGCGAGCGGATCGGGCGCGGGCGGCAACACCGCTACTCGCCGAGAGCTGCGCAAACGGCACAAAGCGACCGCGTAGCAGCAGTATGTCCCGCGGCCTGACGTCGCGGGCCTCAGGGCGCAAGGTGTTCTCAAGCGGTCTCTGCTGCGCCAGAAATTCGAGTATCTGCGCCAGCGAATGGGCTCCGCCGAGAAGCCAGATGTGCCTGATGTAGACTGATGATAATGATAATGATGATGTGCGAGGGGCGAATGAGATGGACGATCTCGACAGACACCATGAACGAACCATAGCAAAATAAAAAAAGAAATACGGAATATATTATATAGATAGCAAAGTGAAACGTTTACAATGATGCTGTGCCACTGGGTGTGCTATTATCGAAGCGACACAGACATGGACAACTCTTTCTCTGTTTTTTACGCGTTTATTGCGGAAAAACGTGATTTTTTACGCGCTTTCATTTATACATGAAACGGTACGATTTTTAATAATGTTTAATACCTCAGAATAATTATCATTTTCATAAGAAAAGAGATGTATCTATAATGAATTTTCGGGATGCGTTATTTTTAAGTTACTGGGTAAAATTGCATTTTATTCTATTAAGACCAAATAAAAATTGATGCAACGTAAAACGTGTGCTCTGACAAACTAATATTAATCTTTGAAGAAAAATCCGTAAGAATATTTTACTACATAGTGACTTCAGATAATTAGTTCTTTCAAATAAAAAATAAATAGTATATTTTGAAAGTATGTTGAACAATCATTTTATAAGTCGTAAGAAAAAATCTGTACATTTGACACTATTTTAACTAAAACAGTATTTTTAGAAAAACTTATGATTTTTTCCAATAAGTCGTTCTACACGTTAATACTTTAACTTTTCTTCCAGTACTATTTACGAACTTTTTGTATACACATAAGTAATATAAGTTTCATATAGATTAAATCCATATCAATAACATTAAGAATAGTTATATTAAATGACATCATTCATTCCTAGTAACAATTTTAAATCTTTTGAACTATTTTTATTGGGGACAGTGCTACAATTCCAAATTAGTTGCTATAAGCATTAATGGGATTTTCCATATTAATAAAAACATATAGTACGATTTTATTGATATATTTTAAGTTTTATTATTAATATAAGTATATATGTGTATGAATTGACTTTCATTTACTTATAAAAATAGCAGATTTACAACGATATGTTTAAAACGAGTTATAATGTGATAAATTGTATAGAATATGTTGTTTGCGTGCACCTGTTTTAAGTGCACCTAAAGGGAGAACGTATTGTTGATATGTCTTATTATATTCATTATATTGTATTTTCTTTTATTATACAAAGATTTATACAATGACTGTTGTTCATGTCTGCGTCAAAAAGATCACGTATTAGAAACGGAGCACGATCGCGCGAAAATTTTTAATAGCTGCCTTATTAAAATAAAAAAAAATAAGAAAAGGCGTTGAATTATAACATATAATGAATGAAAAATGAAATGTTAATGTTTTCCTACAGCACTGGGATGAGAGTTACTAATTGTTATTGTAATTATCTTTGAAGATTCTGGTTACGCTCGCTATGTATATTTATTGGATATAAGTAATTTTTACGATTATATGTACAATCAAAGTATATTTAAATATAAAGTTATTTATACATTTTTAATGTGAAATAATGTTAAGCGTGTAGAGTAGAATTGAAAAAAAATTTAATTGCATAATAATTAAATGCTTTTCTCTCAGTGCTGTTCTTGATATTTTAATTCGCGCAAATTATTATAATATTATATATTTAAACCTTGTAAATGTTTTCCAAGTGGTGATTTCTATCGTCTGCAAATTGAAAGAGAAAAGTTAAAAAAGTTATTCCTGTATTAAAAAAATGCGATAATGAGCGTTTTGTCAATTGTGTGTAAAACTAAAATCCTTACGAGAACAAAAAATTCTATAGTGTACCAGAGTAGCTAACAATTTATATGCAATATCATGTAATTTCATATCTTCCAATCGAAAAGATCTATCACTCATTTTTATAAAGATTAAATGTTATTTTTAAATTCTTGTCTATTTATTGTATTAAACAGAATTGTTTTCGTAAGAGATTGCATAGAGGCTTCTCTTTATCTTCGAACTATATAATATTTGCTATCTATTATGCTTCGAAAGTTCGTGCGATCGCGGTTCTTCAAAAGAAAGATTTAGAATGTGAAAATAACGAGTAGATACGACTTAAAAAATTGTAATAGTCGTAATCTAATATCAGAGAAGAAACATTTATAATTGGGCTATTCGATTTCCTTTCTTGATTAACTATCGTATTTGTAATTAGCAGTTGTATTTTTCAAGACCAAATTTTTGAGACCAAGTATGTGCTTAATTTTTAGGTATTGTTCCTAATATGACATCATAAATCAATTTTAGTTTAAAATAAAAAGATGAAGAATTCTTTTAAAAACTGTATGTACAAATTTACAATATTTTCTACAATTATTTTTTGTCTTTCTAAGCAATTTAAGACTTCCATGAAACTGGCCAAACTATATTTTAAGGAATAATAGCAAAGAAAATATTAAAAACTTAGTTATTGAAATATAAAATATTTTTTAAAACGTAGAATTCTTTGAGAATTATTGAATTAGAAGGCCAATAGTAGATAGATAAAAGAACTACAAATAATTTAATTTTTAAACATATTTATTATAAAGAAGACGACAAAAGTTACCAGTTTAATAAAATTAGAGCAGAATTTTAGAAAAACGATGTCTGATAAGTTTAAATTTTGAAAATCCTCGACTGTTTATCATAATCATAATCACAATCATCATAATCTTTACCTAAAAGTTGGGTCATCAATAATTTTCGACAAATTTATAGCTGATTACAAATTAGGTCGTTAATTAGATCGTCGATTGAAGAGCCAGACGATTAACTAATGCCATATCCAAACCTCAAATCATATAATATGCTACAAATCGCACGAAATTCGAAACAAGATAATGTTTCGAGCGTAATGATGAATTACGCATTCTTCACAACGCAAGATAGAAAATAAACTAACGGTACAGACTCTTCTAGCATATCTTTGAAAACTGATAATTCAAGCGTTATTCAGTAAAATTTCGGTACCTACATATAGCTTTATCGAATCTGAAAAAGGATATAGTTGATACACACAAAGTTAAATATATATTCATATGGCGAACTTTTATAAATGTTCACCGATCATTTCGTCCATCGATGTTGTAGGTTAACTGCTGAACAATTTTAATCGTCTGAACAGGAATAGACGGCCGATTTTTGTGAACTTATGGCTTTTTTGATTAATATATTTTTTCATACCTGTAGATTTGAATAGACGAAAATCGATTTTTTTCTGCATATATATGGTTTTAATAGTCTATATTTTTAACTTATGTTAGCAAGCTATCATATTCTGTAATATATAAACAAAAATCTTGCAAATGTGTAAAATCATTTATACTAATATGATTTTACACGAAATATATTTTTTAATCTAACAAATTACTTGTCTAGTCAAACAAAGTTTGTGAATAACACATATTGGATCTTTTACCAATAATCTACAATCAGTACAATATATAAAAAATTTACAATTATTACATTCCTCGGATTGAATAATTTGATGGAAAGTTGTATTACGGTAAAAGCATTTAGAAATTCAATTTTTTAATTTAATTAGGCTTTTATTGTTTACTTAATGTTAGTTTAAGCCGATGTCTATTCCTTTTAGAGAAAAAGTCATTTTAACCGTGCAAAGTAGGTCGTTTTAAATTTTAAAGTCAACGATAAATAACTTAGCACGGTTATTGTATATTACAAATAAAACCTATGAATGTATCATGAGGAATAGGGACAAACAAAGTGATTATAAAGTATGAAAGTGCAAATGTAAAAGTACGTTAAAAATGAAGAATTATAACAAGTTAGTTCCTTGCTTCCTAAACCAAAAACATCACAAACCATTGCAAAATAATTTTTACGATTTTAGAATAATGTAGGTACATATTAATAGTATGAATATGTAAACTTATCAGTAAATAATGCACTTTTAAATATTTTATATAATTATAGGATTTTTCTAAAATTTTTATTTCTGTATTGGTTATTTTTATTTATTTTACTACTTATATACATCTTCGATATTAAATATTTTGTAATAAATATCTTACTCTGACAAAAAATTAAATAACATTTAATTATTTGCAGTCATTTTATAGTGGCATAAAAATTTGTTATTATAGTATATGAAAGCTAGCAATAGTTTATTAAATTCATCTAAAAAATATTGTGTGTAAAAGAAATGAAAATTTGAGCTTAAAATAAGAGTGCGATTTTGCTTTTAAAATTCACGGTTTATGCTTAGAAAATTTTGAATATATCTATTAAAGGTATTTTTTATACTAATATTTTATGTTAACGTTTTTTGTATAAACCATGTAAACGGCTGTGTTATTGATTGGCTGTTGAATGTAATTATTATATTATTTTTTCAGTTTTCATTTCAATCATTATAAGTAATTGTTACACTTAAATGTAAATCTATAAAACGTTTTTATTATGCATTTACTGAAAGAAGACAAGTAAAATAATGTAACAATTGTATTACGAAACTCATACAGACAAAAATTAAATTTTTATTAAATTATTAAATTTTTATGAAACATCATGTTTTGCATGATAATAATAGAATAGGTACTGCGTTGCACAAAATATAAAAAAATTTTGGATTATGTAGACAAAGAAAAAATAATATTTTAGTTTAAAAAGATCTCTATGTCGGCTGGTTATAATGAAGAGCAAATGTACGTTTGCACATGCCTTCAAAAATGTTCTTATTCCAAATAAAATAACAAGGCCAACATAGAAAATGTGGGAAATTACATCCAACAGTATTTCTACCTTAAATTCACTCTACAAATTTTAGCAGTGCATGCTAATAAATACATTGCATTAAAGTTATTTTATTTTTGTAAAAATTAAAAATTTTTTAATCTATTATTTAATCGAGTTATTACTTGTTTGAAATGCTTATTTTCGAGTTACTATTAGGGTTTATAGTTTGCACAATTGTATTATTTTGTAGTATATTGCCGTAAGATTTTAAATTGTCGATTTTTCTGATAAAATGGACATAAAGACACGCAACTAAAGAGTTATTTAATATTGTTTTCCTTGTTTAATATATATTGAATATGCTATAAATAGAAAGTTAAACCAAAAGTTTTTTGATTAATATTAATATTTGAAATGATTTTTATTTTTTTTATATTTTCAACTATCCCAAAAATCATTTATTATTAACGAATTCGACTATAGCTGGTACATAATATAGATACATTTAATTGAAATAGTTTATTTACTTATTTTGTTAGTTATTGTGGTATTTTACGAAGCTTATGTATATTTCATATTATCACTAACATTTATTAATAAATGCAATAATAATGTCTAAACTTAAATGTATATAAGAATAAAGTTTATTACATGGAGACTGCAAAATGTAATTTTAATAGTATGTCAACGATATAACGTTTTGCACCACCTTTATATCTAAATGATAATTAATAACGTGTCGGTCATGCCCTTTTTTTACTGTTAACTTTTGCATTTTCAGCTGTATATGAATCTTATTATTTTTTAGATGTAAGATTATTTTTGGTGTTTTACAAGAGAAAATCGGGCAATGCAAAACTGTTACAAATAGTTTTTTATCTGAATCTCAATAAAATAATATTAGAACAGAAGTTTGCATTATATAAATTAATTGTAATAAGGAAGGACTTGAGGAAAAATAAAACTATAATCTAAAATAGAAAATTAGGCATGAAAAGTAATTTAAAAAAATGTACAAATAATTGTTATAACGTAGCATAAATGTAAAAGGTACAAGAGGTTTAAATTATAAAAAAGAATAAAATTATTATTAGAAAATGATTATAAAACATTTCTTATTTTAGATTAGATAAAAGTTAATATTTAAGACAATTCAATATGGGGAACAATATTATAAAACAGTTGAATTTATTGTTATTGTTTTTAATAAAAAACCGGCTCTTTATCTCATGTCCTTCCTTCGAATATGCCAAAATCTGACAAAATAAACTAAATATATTTCGAAACAAAAATATTCCATAAATAAAATTCAGTTTAAAAATTTAATTTTCAAAATTTACTTTATTTAAAAATATGTAAAAATCATATACTATTTAATCATTAATATTATTTTGACTTACTATATCGGTATTTAAATTATTTATGACTTGAATATTTTTCTATTCAGATGAACATTATCCATTAAATTAATTTATTAATTACACTTTTTAAAATTTTTATGTCGCTAACTAAAAATATAGATATATAATATTTACTAAAAATGTTATTAATATCGGATTTTATCAATTATTTATATACTTAGAAATAGTAGTATATACTTATGAGCTTCTAGATAATACAAGCATCGAGTGAGAACAAGTTATTATGAATACAATTTCAAAATTATAGATTGCCTACAATTTTTCATATAAATAAAAAATAAACAAGGAATAGTGTATGTTAAAAATTCTATCAAGTTTATCGCAAATTACACTTCTATAAAATAAAATTATAAAATATATTTTATAAAAAATATTTTAAATATATACATTTTTCAAGAAACTTTTATTTTGAAATAAAATAAGTTTAATGTTATTTTGCAAAAATAGCTAATTGATAAAAAAAATTATTACATAAAATATACTATGCTCTTTACAGATATCTATTATAAATTCACATGTTATAAAGTTATGCGTAAACTAATATTTCTCTATTTAATTATTCTAGCTGCAAATGTTTATCATATTAATTATAAAAGCAATCCAGAAAACAAAATTAAGTATAATCATATTTTAACTTTCTCTTATTTTTTTTTAAACACATATACTTAAAAAAAGTAAAAAGTTAATGGTAAACAATTTCATAACATACTCTTTACGGGATTTTTGACATTCAAGTTTTAATTAATAAGCATGATTGTGAACAAATTGTATTTTAATTGAATGGCTGATACCATAACTGCTAATTTAACTAACGACAGTTATGCAGGTGATACGTTTATGCAGTGAACGTGCATTGCTGATTTTTAAAATAAATTTTTTTCATTTCTGCATTGTGAGCGAGCGATCATTTGTAATTTGGATGTGTGTAATATTACAAAGTGATAAATCATTATTATCATATATGAAAAACGTACCTATCGAAATAAATAAAGCTTTTAATATACAGTTTTTCGATATTACTCTTTGATGTATCCCTAAACAACAAATATGAAAAATAGTTATAAACTATATAGATCCAAGTAAAAAGTATCTTAATTATTGCTTTATTTTAGAGAAAGCTTTGTGATAGTATAACAAACTTTTGTACACAACCAAACATTAGAGATGTCAAATACATTTGGGATCGAAATACACTATTATCTGTTTAGAAAATGTGCTCATGGATGTGTGGGTCGGTACATGTTCATATACAGTGATACCTCATAATCTACTGCACGGTTTAATCCAAAAAATTTTTTTAGTTTTGCTGACACAATTGTAGTTCGTATTCTTTTCTTTTTAAAGTTGATTTTCTTTTGTTTAATAACTATTTTTTTATTTTGATATCTTTATTTCTGTATTTTTTTACAACTTCAAGTTAATATTATTCACATTGTAGTTAGTCCTAAGAGATTTTTGAAAACGTAATTTTTTGTAAATATGTTTTAAATCAAAACTAAAAAAATATTTTGATATGATATTCTTTTTGATTGCAACAAATGAAAAAACTATAGTTTTGGAAAGTCTTTCACTTAATTATTAATTTTTATGATTAAAAATTGCTTAAAAATGTCTTAAGGTTTATTTTATGATAAAAATATCTGGTTTCTTGCCATCATATCCGAGTCTATAATGCGGGTAGTTGATCTGCAGGGGTAATAAAATGTCTCTGCTAAGCAGGTCCAAAAGTCCTCATCATAATAAAACCTGAAAAGTTATTCGCCCAAACTTCTTGCTGCGCCAACATCATTCAAAGAACGTGCACTTATAGGTATGCAGGCGACACCGCTATTCATTGGTCTGCCCACCAAGAAAATTTCAGAAAACGAACTCACCAGCCACGTTAATTTATTTGTGCTGAAGGATGGTATTGTCATCCCAAGTCTAGTCGCGTATGTTAAATCCATTCATGATACCCATTAGGAAATACTCGTCTTCCAACACAGCTCTATTGCGTTTAAGCTTGAGAAGATTGTTGTTTCTCTCACTGTTTTATCTAATCGAACAGAGATAATCGGCAGTGTTTTATCGAAGGTGGATACTTTAGAACCTTGCATGGTTAAACAAACTACTAAATTAAGTGTGTTGTTTAAAAAAAAATGGGAGTTGCTCCGTGTGAAATTTAACATGTTCAAAAGCACGACGAGTGCCGAAACATTAGCACTTGAGGACAATTAATACCCGTGGATAGGTATCGCCTTATAATACTAATGTCACAAACGTGACGCTGATATACTTATAATATAAGCAGAAATGAAATCACTATTTCTTAGATAAATTCTCCAACCTAGTGAAAAATTAGACTTTGCAGTTAATATTTTTCGATAAATAGAGAACCTGCCAGTGTATTTTTGTCTGATTAGCCAGAAGATTATTAAGGTTAAAGTTTCTACAAAATCTTCGTGGCATTTGGGCAGACTTTTACGTAGGATCTAGCGTTGCGATGGCGCGTGGGTAATAATAAAGGGTAATCTAAAATAAAGGGCCAAAGGCGGCGTAATATCACTTAGGATGATCTAATGTGGAGGAAAAATCACACTACTTTGTATCACACAGTACTTTGTATCACACACTACTTAAAACGCAAAAGCACACGTGATGCCACCGCGTTGTGTCTGAACGTATATATGCTTATGTGATTGTGCCCCTGCAACGTGTTAAGAACAGCATGATATAAGGTGATGGAATCATTCAGCGAGATAATTAATATACTTATTCAGTTGTAACGTGTCAATTTGCGTATCTTAAAATTCTCGCGCGCACAATGGTAACTATACGCGGCCGTACATATAAGTATAGGGCTATATGTGGCTGCGTAGACAGGTATAAGTACGCAGTGACAAGGA
>JAWWEQ010000027.1:9664081-9791649 GCA_035583055.1 Torymus tubicola | reverse complement strand
TTTTAGCTTTAAAATGCCGTAAGATTCATTTCGCTATCTATTTTCGTTCGCGAGATATTAGATTTTGACAAAAAAAAAGTGCATATTCCACACTGTGCGTCACCTTGCTCTAGCGCTATATAAGTTTAGTTTCCTCCCTTCAGTTCTGAAAAGATGGTCCAACAGATCAGCACTGGTGAACTACCAATTTTCTTATGAAAAAGACCGGCAGGATGTTAGATAGTAGTCAATAGTCATGGTACTGATCAAGGGGTCTGATAAAAAAGTTTAACAAGCTAAACGAGTAAAATCAAGTCCCACGCGTGTCTCATATAGGTTCCATTTATTTTTCACATATTTTTTATATAGATCTTATATGGACTTTTTCAGTAGAGTTTAGTAGAATATATTATTCCATATTGTTACTTATGTCTATATACTAATTATTGTAATATATTGTATTTATAATTATAGGATAATGTAGCTGCAACAATTAATAATTTAGTTCAAAGTAACAAAGGTTTTATAATCAAATGGATTAATTTAATTAATTGTATTATATATTCTTAGAGTATTTACAATGCTTACAATAGCTACGGAACGTATAATAATAACAAATATGAGGAATCCCCTATATGTTGTCACGTTTATCGAGAAAACAAGAGGAATTGGCGCGACAATTCCCGGTGCATAATGAATTAGATTCCTATTACATGAGATGAAATGAGGCCCGACGAGAGATTCCTGATTCGATCAAACGTGACGAGCTTGTGGATTTTAGAGATGAGATCAAGCGTAAATTTAAGGCTGTTCAATCGGTGATGAACCGCTATAGTCATTAAATAGATCATTCGTCTTTGTTGGATTATTACGAATTAATTTAATTTTTATCACTTTCCAAAAAACATCAGGTTATAACTCCGTATAGTTTATGTTAATGATCCTTGACATACAAGTGCTTGTTGACAAGAAGGGGCTAATAATAGTAAAAATGGTCTTTTGTATAAAATAAATATTATAATTAAAATATTACAGTAGAAAAGTAAGAAACTAATCACAAAACAGGAAATTTAATGTTTGAACATAGCTCAATATTCTAACAACCTATAACAAATTTTTTATGCTTGTCAAGACATATCACTCGAGATAATTGTCAAGAAAAAGAAAGCTCAAATCCTGAGACCACACACAATAGCTTCAATGAAACGCGTGTTAAAAAAATTGGATCAAAATCATTCGCTTTGGGAAAGTTCAGTTCGGTCTTGGAAGTGTCCTAGACCTTACCTGAAGGTGAAAGTGTATTTGAAATGATGACCAACTGTCTTGTCGGAAATCGTTAGTTTGACAATGATAATGTAGTTGATCTGTATTGTAAACGAAATTTGTGTTATTGTAAAGAGGGAGATACATTGATTATAATCATAACTAAGGCGCATTGAGATAATTGTTCTAAGCACTATTTATAAATATACCCAGCAGATGATGCAAATATGAAATTTGCATTAATGTCTTATCCTTAATTGTATGAAAGAATAAATTTGTATATTTTTAATAGAACAATATTTAATTGTTATCAAAAGTCATTTATATTTCTGGTGTAGTTTGACTTAATAGTAAGCGCTGTGGTATATGCTATAACTCAAGCACTGAATTATAAATTAATTTTGTAGTAAAATAGTACCTAGTAGCTAAATTATTTTATACGAATTTTGTTAGACTTTCACTACACAAGTTTATACGATTAAAATGTACATACTTGGTTGAATTTATGTAAATAGTCTTGCTTAGTGGCAATTTTTCGCTGTACTATACATAATATATCCATATTTTCCATTATAATTTTATTTTATGAAAACAAATTTTTTAAAGTACTCGGAAATTCTTTACTTACGAATCTCAACTGCGAGCTGTGTGGAAAGTTGAAGACCAAAGGATCCGGTCGATCCACTTTTTGATAGCGCTCTTCTACCTTCCGTGTGAATTCTTTACGGGGCTCTTGGCCGGTTTTTGGCTTTATTATATTACCGGTATGGGTTTCCTAGTCGTTCTTATGAATTATTCAATGAGAGCTTGGTTTATGATTTCAATTTCACTTTCGTACAAGCATTCTGTTGTTTTTTTATTATAAATTTGTCTTGTAGATGCAAAAAATGTTTTTCTTTTCAAGAAGAGATTAAAAAGCACGCGAAGCACGTGAGAAGAAAAAGTGATACTTTTTGGTAACAGGGGAATTGAGATTATAACCAGTGTGAGAAACTGTAAACACGTAAATTTTTTAGAAAGTCAATTTTATAGTTTTTTCGCACATTTTCGTGTTTTATAATCTGCTATAAAATGTGCGTGCCTTTGAAACTTGTTTAGAGAGATAACAGTTATATATCTAAATTATTTGTTTATTCATAAAGTGGTATTGGTATATCGTAATATCGGTTTTCCTGTACGCAAAACTCTAAATATTATAGGAAAAATAATTATATATTTGCTTTTAAAATCAAATAATTTATATTTAAGAATGACAATTAACATTTAAATGCATGTTATATATTGAGTTTTTCCTTCTTCACATTATATAGATATTCCGAGATCACGAGATGACAAATTAATGTCAAGAGTAACTAAAAGGTATAATTTGCAGTATTCATTTAACTCGTATGAAGTTGATGTCAAAGTTCTGAGCATTAGTCGCAAATACGCGTGTACTGAGTGAAAGTGACGACAGTATAAAGTGACAAAAACATTTACACGTGCACAGCTGAGAGAAGAGTGTACTAATCGAGTCGAAGCACACTTATCAGGCTTAGTTTCCACGGTTCTAACACTAATAAGGGACATAGACAATACATGACAAGTGAAAACGTCTGCTAATTTAGATGACAAGACAAATTAGTATCTATACTACTGGTAATTCGGATTGTGGAATTTCCCTTCGAATGCACGAGATTAATACGTATTGTTTAACGGGAAATTTCCGGTGCATTTAAGATTAAAATTATTTTTATTTATCGTATTAAATTTCATTCTCTATACGAATATGAAATATACATCTGTGGTTCCGAGGCATAACGACAAAGTCCATTTTTTTTTGGAAATCAGAAAAACTTTGGTTTTTGTATCTTTAAATGGGGTTTTTTCAATTAAAACTATCAGTATAATAGTAGCGAAAATATTACTCTAAAGTTACGATGTATGAAAAACGTAACAACATAAGTCCATTTCTCAAATTTAGTGCGCGGCATAACAACATAAGTCCAGCAGCGTTTTATTTTATCCAACCAAATTAAATATAAAAATTATTTTATATAAGATATACACAATAACTAGATAAAATTTATAATTTTATAAACGTTAAGTGTATAAACGTGAAAATTTTGAAAATTAGTTCATAATGTCTGTTCTTTTACGAAATAAAAGAAAATGCTTTTTAATTTATCGCGAATTCAAATTGTATTCAAGTAGTATTATTTTTAACATAATTATTCGTTCATTAATTGATAATTTTGATCAGAATTCATAATTAAATTAACGAAAATGATCGAAAAATAAACGAGAACAGGACAATTAAATAAGTCCAAGTTGTCAGCATAAAGACATAAATTCATACTTTTTCGAGTTTTCACGAAGGAGAAAATGCATAACCTGGTCATACCACCGGGTAAATATTTGTTTTAAATGTGTTAATTGATTAGTACAGTATCGCGGCCTATCTGGTTTATTCCAATCTTACGAATAAGTTTGAACATTGAAACCTATTTTTCTCAGAAACTTGAAAAGTGGACTTATGTACTTATGACTCGAAGCCACAGATATATATATATATATATATATATACAATAGTTGTATGAGAGCACCAAGACGAAATAGAAAAGCGGATTCATTGGACAGCGGTAACATCAGCTCGAACTATCGTTTGCAGTAGTCAGCTTGTAGCCAGAAGCAGCAGACAAGCTCCATCGTAGAACCGATCTGTACGGCGGCAATGTTACATCTTCCGTCGTCTTAGTGATGCTAGTCAGCAAAGTTATATAGCTGGCGACTGTCGGTCTAGTTAACATCGAAGTGGTCAGACGCCGGCGTTCGAAAAGATTCATGTAGATCTTGATAAAAAATCTAATAAAGGATCTACTGAACTGCAACGATTAAAATTCTACTATGGAATGTTCTTCGTTCAGTTTGAATATGACCAGGCATTATTTATGCATGTTCAATACGATATAAAGTAATTAACTTAACTTTCACCTGTAAATCTATCATAAAAAACAGGTGCAAAAGTCTCTACGCAAAAGCAGCCAACTCGCATTATTATCATTATTATTATCATCGCGTAAACATCGCGTTAACTTTCGACCTCGTTAGCTGGCGCGTGAAAACACACAGCGCGATAAGTAGCGAGGCAGTAGCGTGGCCAATTTTCCCGCTGCATATATAGGTTCGATCGGTTCGTAAAACTCGAACGCAGGCAGGTGCTGCTGCTGCTGTTGGCATTGTTATTGTTATTGCGCCGAGAACATACATAAAGTTGACGCGCTGGTAGCTCTTTAGATGACTGGACTGGCTAGCAAACGAGCTCGCGGATCGTCATTGTGCGTCGCTGCTCGATCGGCGGTCCAGCTGCTGCTGCAGGTCGTTCTGCTACTGCAGTAAACGCGTGAAAGTGCCGCGGGAGAGACCCACGGATCTGCAAGTTCTTTCACTCGATGCCGATATGTGGAAGTGCCTGGTGCATGTCTGCGTGGCACGTGAGCGCGCGTATATGCACGTACATTTCGCGCGTCCTACGCTGATCGCAGGCTGCGCGTTTTACGTCGCGCGTTGTGCGCGGGGCACTTTCTTTCACCTTGACCTTGAACTGCTGTACGATCGTAACTTTCTGCGCGAGCGGATAACACAAATATTTTGCATATCGACGATGATTGTAGTGATCGTAAAGATAAGTTTTCAATTCCGATTTGGCTCGTTTGCTTTAGAGATGTACGAGCGCTATTGTATACCGTTCGACTGTAAAAATGAAAAGTGTTTATTTTATAGGTCACATTAGTTTCTAAAAAATTATCTTGCACTATTCCATGAGTCGATTCTAATAACATTTGTTGACTGTAGGTATGTTTTCTTTATGTCTGGAAATTCTAATATTTTGAGAAAACATCGTTAAGTTTTTAATTGTTATTACTTGTTATAGCTATTACTGTCATTCTTAACTTTTTAATGAAGGAAAAACATCGGAGTACACGTAAAAAATTTAAAATTGTTAGAAATAAGTTTTTCAGAAATAAATATAAAGATCTAATAAAAATCTCCTCCTTTATAGTAAATTTATTATAAAAAATATATTATTTATCTATTTAACTTAAATTTTGTTCGAATGGCGAACTTTAATAACTTTGCCAGATTCTCTCTCATACTTACACTTCAAAAAACTGCTCTATCAGCTGCGGTAGTTTGTTCTTTGTACAAAAATAAAGGTTTTCTCTTGATTTAGCAGATCGGACGAGTTTGGAATTTCTAATGCAGTTGAAATCTCGTATCAGCCCAAAATCTCGAATAAGCTCGTTGACTTAAACTAGCTTTCGTGATAACATAAAGTTCTTCGTGTGATATCATAAATATAAAATTACAATATGTAAATGACTAGAAGTTTCAGAACAGTAAGCTACGACGATATTTTACCTAAACAATTACGCAATTCTTTTATCCATTATAAAATGTAGATTACCAAGAAACACCCGAACATGTCTAACAGAGAAAGAATACGTCACAAACCTCATCGTTTATCTTTAAGAAACACAACTCCTACATAAATTGTAATATCTCAAGAAAAGAAAAACACCAAATTATAACATACCTTTTACCATGTAATTAAAAAAAAACCTATGTATATAATGTAAATAAGACCAATAATGTAAACCTATATATGTATATATTATGTAAACTGCGGTAGTCGCTAATAGCAATAAAGTTGATGCGACTATAAATATAGAAAAATTTAAAAAAAATGTAGATTAAACGAAAAGTATAAAAAAAAGTATTACAACATTATATTTATACATCTATAGAAAACTGCAGCATACTAACAAAAACATAGACACCAAATAATCACACCATGGTAAGACAAATAGTCCATCTCCGTTTCCCCTGCAGCCAAATCAGCCAACACTTAATTCCTGACAAAAGTGTAGCACGCCAAGAGACGTGTAGTATATATATATATATTCTTATGCGAGCATTTAAAGCCACTTTTATCCTGTCTCGCTCATTCGCGAACGTGTCCGAAAGTGATTCGGTAACGACGCGCGTTCCCAGGCCTTCACTCCTAATCACAGCCTGTGTGTATATACGCGTTCGCGAATCGCGCGGCGTTCCATAACTTTTGCTTCCGGTGAAAACGTTGCCGCTGCGGTGCACATATACAGCCGTATGATACGCGCGTGTCGCGCCTGTTATTCGATCTCATATATATATATAGCGAATCTAGAAGTGTACGCCAAAGGTGCATTTATTATATGCTTGCGAGATCGGACTCAGTGCCCACACAGCTGTGCAGTTTTCTTATAAACAAAGCTCGCGGCGGCTGCTGCTGCTGTTGCGGTGTCATGTCTTATATTATCAGGTGCCGGCTTGAGTAGAGAGATTTCGTTCGGGCGCAATAATTGGTACTTCTCCGGGAGGTCTTTTACATTACCTCACGCAAATTGCGCAGTAGTGTGTGTGTTTTGAGATTGTTACGAGTGAATTTAGATCGACTTTTGTTTCGGCAAGTGCCACACGTGATCGCAGCAGCAGCTCGTTACTTATGTACGGGTAGTTTTTATACGTAACTCAGGCTTGGGAATTTTGTAAAATATTTCGCACTAATTACTTCATAGTGCTTATCCTGAATACAATTGTAATTAATACGTAATTCACTAATCTTTTTCATAAAGTCGTGTAAAAATGTCTCATTAACTACCTCGTTTTTTCTACAAAATCTATATAGATTTATGGTAACCAGATAATAGATTTTTGCTGCCGCATGCCGAAAAGGTTGGCATATTTGATTGAAGTGAAACTTTTTTAAAAGACCTTTTTTAACCTTTACATTATATAAGACATGTTTAGGTCAATTTAACAAGAAACCACTTTTACTGCAATCTGCATACAAGTAAATTGCAAAGTCATTTTCTAAGAACTTTTTCAGCGCGAGAAATTGAATTACATTGACAATTGTTCATGAATTATTCGAGGAAAGTTAAGAAAGTATCTTATTAACTTAAATAAGAGTTATTTTCTTCTTCTGATCTATATTTATGGGTTTACTTTATAAGATTTATATACATCTCAAGATAAGTCTGTACAATATGCCAATTCATCAAAATTTGGAATTATATATTTGACAGGTGTAAGATATTTTACACACTTACATTTTAAGTGAATTTTTCATTCAAAATTAATAAAAAAAAAATAATTAAGTAATATTTATTAGTATTACTCAAAACATTCAAATTCATCATGCAGGGTAGGGGTACTTAGATAATAACGTTTGAAATTCAGATTTCATAAAGATACTTCTTTCTGAAGAAGATCATTAAAAACTGTACAAGTAAAAATATAATATATAGCCAAGGCGGAAATTCGAAGGTTCTACCAAAAACATGATCATGATTCATTGTTTAAACGCGAAATCGTGAGAATGCTGCGTATGCTTATTTGACATAACTTTCGGAAACAATGAAAGAGAAAGCTATATTTATACTTACCAGAATAAAAACCCATGAAGTCATTTATTATTCAAAAGTAATCCTATTATACGCATACACGCATTTGTCAAACCATTCAATTGATTATTATCAAAACACATAAATATATTTATGTATAATACTTCTTGTTTGTAAAAAATATTAAAATTTTTATTTTTAAATGAATACAATGTTGTAAATGATTAAAAATAAATTTTTCACGAAGTGGATGCAATCAGTTACTATTTCTGGAAAAAAATTGTTTATTACAGTATATAAGATTTTCCTGTTTTTCATCTATTATAAAAATAATAACGATATTTGTAACACTGCATATTTATTTTGAGTTATTATAAAGGTAAAAAAATGATACAATTCAGGATCATTAGAAATAGTAATTTGTTAATTCATATTCTAAATGCTTTTAAGGAGACATGGTGTATACATTCCTTTATCTTAGCTATTTTCTGTAACAAATTTAATTCATTTATAGGCATTCATTATTTTAATTCATTATTAGCTATTGTTAATTAAATGACATTTTATTATTTTCTGATGTTAATAATTAGAATGTAGAGTATTTAATTTGCCCGTCAATTAAATTTTCACTATTAAAAAGTCAGTTGATTAATTTTTAACAACACTTAAATAGTTGATTAAAACAAACATTTATGATAACGTTTATATATTTATACCGTTGATGGTAATGCAAATTCATTAAATACTATGAAATACATTTTACAATAAAATAACTGTCAATTGTACATGATAGATTTATTAATTTACTCGAATAAATATGTATGTTATGTTATAAACGCATACCCGCACACATAGATACATATACCTACACGCCCATTCTTTACCACGCCAAATTTCTTCTTGGCATTAGTAAATGTTTACGATTTACCCACATTGAAATTCCAAATGAAGGAAACTAGGCTAATTTTACATGCGCAAGATAAACAGCCGAAATGTGCTCTTTCTAATATCATAGAAAATTATTCATCCAGCGTAGAAAATAGTTTATTTATAAACGCGCATTAACATATGAATGCAGCCGCCTCATCCACTTTCCTTCTCTCAAAAATTCTGCCCAACTCTCGATGCAGCGCGGCAACGGCGGCGGCGGCAGCAGCGTGAAAAAAGAAAAGAGCCTGAAAGGAGCTCGCGGAAAACGTATAGGTGAAAATCGCCGGGAAAAAAGGCCTCTCTCTTATCGCGTGGCCCCTTCTCCCCCCTCCCCATTTCGAGCCCGTTGCATATGCAGCTGGCCTCCCCCCAATCCCTTCACGTGAATACACACACACACACATAGACTCTCGCGCGCACACGGAGAATGCGACGAGGTCGCGTCGCATTACAGCCCCCGCGGTGCAGGAGTGGAGCGCGCGCCGTCGCATCGATTCGGCACCGCCACCGCCGCGTCGTCATTTGGCCCGGGCCGCGACGTGGCTTCTCTCTCTCTCTCTATCCTGTACCCTCCCCCCTCACTCTCCCTGCAGCAGCACTGGGCAAATTATTCAGCGGGGCGGGAGGAAGGAGGGACCAGACCGAGGAATCTGCGAGCGCGAACCTCGCGCGCACACGTATAATACACGCGCGGACAAAGGAGCGCTCCGACGTTGGTGTGCGCAGACTCGCACCCACATGTCTACCCCCCTCTGTATTATCAAGCCGTATTAAATCGGAAATGTTCCTGCCTCGCCCATATTTATATGTCGAGGAAAATTTCTCCGCGCGATGTTCTAGCGCGTGTGTATGTATGTGTATAGAGAGAAAAGTTTTTCCTCTGTCGGGACTAGCGGGTTCGCATTTTTCAAAGGAATAGGAGAAGAGGGTAATTTTTCTAAAGCAACGTAGGATCGTAATGGAGCGTGACAACAATATCCTGTTAAAGTCAGTTGAATTCTTGCGTAATAGGGATACACAAAGGCTGTTTTCATCTTTTCTCGACACATTTTTTACAGCTGCTTTTCTGCGATTTTAATGATGTTAGAGAATTGCGAAAACCACTTTATTCCTATACCCAAGACTCGGTATCTTTTTACCAGTATACTTTTAATAATATACATCGTCGAGAGGTGTAACTTATTATTTTCACGTATTCATCATAGACTACGAGTAAATTTGATAGATTCTTTCATTTTTACAAGACGTCAAAATTGATACTGCTGGATTAAGGCTCATGTATGTATATACATAAATGCATGTACATATACACAACGATCCGCAGAAAGAGGCTAGGTCACTCGTGCGCAAAATTCTTCACCGCACAGGTATGATGGGAATTTCACATATCTATACTGGCCAAGTGCACGCGCGGGATTTTCATCCATAACTGTTACACGATTGAAAGTTTGCTGAAATGAAATTTGCGGTTGTGTTCGCATTTGCGGGGATTTTTATTTCGCGCGACTCTCTCGTACTTTTAATTTTTCCGAGTTTAAAGCGAAATAAAAAAATTCCAGTTGAATAACAAACAACCTTTTAATTCCAGTTGTAAACACATGTGAAAGTGCATTAGAACCTCTTTATAACTTTTATTGAGTTTCTCCGACATTTACAAATCATAAAATTTATGTTTTTATCTTATAATAAACTTGACCTCAAAAAAACTTATTGTTCAAATATTCGTTGTGCTACTGGTCTATTTGAAAATGATTATTTAAGAAACAGTTTTACTATAATGAATGAAAACCTTTACGGTAAAAAAATTGTTTAAACTGTATACCACCATAAAAGTTGTGATAAATATTATATTAAAAAATCAAAAATTGCAAACATTAAAGTGTTTTCTTTTGTTAAGATACTGCGCATGATAATGCGAACTCTATTGCAACAAAAACGGTTTCACGTACCCGTTATGTGAAAAATAAGAGGAACCAGGTTTACTAGACTTGCGCAAAAATTTTAGAAAACAATAGACTTATATACGCAGTATTGGATATGGAAATAGCCTCAATTCCAGAACCAAATAATAATCAAGGTAAATTATGGTTGTCAGATTATTTGATTAAAATCAGGTAATTTCTCAAAACCTCATGGGATATCTACAATTCCGTTGAATGTTTTTAATCATTTTAGTTAGAATGTATATACATCATTTGATATTTACGTGCAATCTAAACAAATTTGGTTATATTCTTTCGGGTTTATTCACGAGTAACCTAGTGACCTAGCAAGTTACTTATAGATCTCTATCTGAATCTCTTTCTATATCTTTCTCATGTAATGCGAAACCGTCTGAATTTAACCAAATCCTTGCTTAGAGAATTAGCGTAACCGAAGGTTACTACTTTGCACGTGAGTGCTACTCCGTAACATATACATCCTAGATGTTTATGTCACTTTCCGTAATTTGTTACAATAAAATGTAACTAGATTTATTGTTGACATTAACTATTTATTAAAAAATAGATGAAATTACAGCAAAAAATATGTTAAAGTAAGTTTAAATTTTAGAATTATTGGAAAGAAATAATAGTTCCATCTTATTAGTTAATTAACTGAAAACTTGTTTACATGTTTCTTATTTACCATAATCCTTCTCCATATACCACATAAAGAATATTGAATTTAAATAAAACATTCGTACACATATATTAGTATATGGTTTATTAAATAACATCAAGTTTTGAAGATCAGTATTCACAATTCTAGAACACGGCAGCGAAGAAAATTTCTTCTGCGCGGAAGCCAGCTCTAGCAGGTCGTCGATTTCCTAATAATCGTCCTCGAGCGACAATTCACGGAGAGATCGCATCTCTCTTCGCATCTCTCGCGGGCATAGGAATGTCCGCGTAAGGTGCATGATCCGCTTGCGAATGCCTCTTGCTTGCGATTCGCGATCGCACCTATATGTATATATATATATATATATATATGTATACAGCACATCCACATACACGCGCTCTTTCTCTCTGTTGGTTGGCGAGGAAGAGTTAGTGCTGCCGTGACCCACTTCCGGTCAAGTTCATTGCTCATCCAGCGCGGCTCACCCAACACGCCCGCGCGCGCACGCGCGTGTATATACTCGGCAGAGGTATATGTGTATCTGCCGCCCCCTCTCTTCCTCTCTCTCTCTCTCTCTCTCTCCGGTGAAATTTCCACCGTGGTTCGATCTTTTATTTCTGCGGGGCACATTGTTATCTTCCAGATCAGTCACTCCGATCTCCTTATATATAGTTTTTGTCGTCGAGCTTCTATACGATCTTGTAAAGGTTTTGCGACGCCACCTTGTGCAATTTTATCTTCCAAGTTGTACCAGGAAATTTGTTTTGCCTGTTATCCGCAGTTTTATCTCTTTTTTTTTCTTTTGATACTTTTCCTTAGCTTTTATAGATACTTGTGTGTTTCGTATCAGTTTTTTTTTCAAATGTACTTCTTACAATATATCCATGGAATAAAAGCAATTTTGTGTTAAATATTTTTATTTTTAGGTCACTTCTATCTAAGTAAACCCTTTACACGATATCACTTTCGCTCAATTAAGTATCTTCGGTGAAATTTCTGAAAAGTACAAAACAATAGGATGCTCATTAAATTGTGTGAGTTTAAAAAAGTATAATAGCTTTATACACAATAGAGGATACGAAGGATCCTAGTAAATATTCACAAAAAACAAAAGAGAAAAGTTGGATCTTTGGATACCCCATTATATTGTCTTTCTTAGCCTTGACATTTATTAGTTAATTATTATGTATGAGTACATTTTCTCAAAGTAACTTATAAAAGTAGTCAACTATTTTAATACTTGCCTTCATCTTTCCGTAAATGCTAGACATCGTTGAGCTGTACGTGTTATAAGCTTAGAAAAAAGGCCATATCACTGAAAATAGTAAGATTAAAGAAAGTTACCATGCCCAATTTTCCAAGCTGTAATACAGAATCTCATTCATTTAAGCAAATAAGCAAACTAGTTACTACAATTTAGAATGTCGTAAATGCTACCAAGTGCGTTATTTCTGTACCCATTTAAATTGCATTCGTACTTTTTCAGACTTAGTTTATTATAATAAAAAATGATTATAATGTACATACTTTTAAGCAATTACCATATTTGTATACGTTTATATATTTCTTTATCTATAGTTAACCACCGTAGTGGGAGTTTAATCGTGATGTTTTAAAACTTCTTGCGGATATATTTTTGGATGATAGATTACAGGAGAAAAACTTTTCCATCATTCTCACATTTTTACGGCCATGAATACGATTAAGTATGCTATATAACCGCCCACTCATAAAAGCAGTGAATTTTTCTAAAACGTCATCGCGAACATTAGAGAACAATGCGGCTGGCAAAAAGTGCCTGTGCGCGATTACCCCGGCATCAATCGTAAAACGATGAATTAGCATTCCCACTCCCTTTCTCCCATCCGCCATGTAATTTATTCTATTAAACATTCCCATCTTAAAATTTCCCTTTCATTCCGCGTCATTTTCCGCCGATAGGCGTGTACACGCGCGCGCTCGCGAGGCTCTATACAACAGTGCGCAGCGGTCGCGGCGGCCGGCGGCCGCTAAAACCGAGAGCCGTCGTGACCGAGCCGCTCCCCTCATGGGAACGCGAAGAAAGGGGATTGCAAGAAGTCGATGCAAAATCCGTAGAAAGTGAAGAAAGGCCGTTCGCGGCCACTGCTGCCGCCGCCGCCGCTGCTGCACTCCGCTGTAGTGCTGACTGTACAACGGAATTTCAAAATCGCAGCGGGCCTGATATTGTTGTATATCCGCGTGCTGGCGTCAGGGAAACAAGCCGATTCGAGTTTGATCGACGCGCTAGCCGAGATTTTCCGTCAGTTGTGTATATATATGTATAGTGTTTTTCTGCGGAAGGTGTGCGAGTGAGCAAGCGAGCGCGAGATGTACTCTCTTTTTTCGCGCGGATAGAAAGTTTTTGCGGTGACGCGGAGGAGGCGTCTAACGAGTTTTGAGAGAAATTCGAGGAGTCGCGTTCTTCGTTTTGGCGAGCGCGCGTATATAGCTATGACTGATTCTATGACTGTCCATGGCGCGGGTGATGGATGCGATAATGAAGACTGAATTACTATGGTATTTGTGTCGCAAGAGAACGCGCGCAGTACGATCGTAATTAGTTTTGTTTTTATACAATAAAACTTGATTGTAATTGAAAGCCGCCGGACGCACGAAAAAAGGTTATTGCATTCAAATTGATATATCGGAAACTGTTTGTCTGGATAATGCAGCTTTATTAATAGACGAGGGCACTCTAAAAAAAGTTGGAACCAATGGCATTTCGTGAGATAATATTTTGATTGATAAAATTACCTACGCTTAATTATGCAAACGTACGTAGATTCAAATCGAAGGATAAAAATCATTTACAATTTGATTTTTACGATAGTGAAATAGAAAGTTTAGTTGGGACAATGCTGATCGTTGATCCGTATTGCCCATCGCTCCTAGATATTTATATGTGTATACAAATGAAGTCTTATGAAGTTCGTTCAACCAATAGAAAGCAATGCCTTGATCGAGTCCTCAGTCTAGACCTAAATAAAGTCTTGACCCGATGCCTATTCTTTTGTGTACATTAGTACTCCGGTGATTACCTACGTTAACTACGCGAGGAGACGCTGAGCCGCGTAATTATCAGTCATGATTGTTTTAGATGCAATTAATGATTTTTCATGGTAATCTGTAAAAATAATTAGCTTAAATTGATCGGCATCGCAAGTTATTAACTTAGAATCTATTTGTGCACCGTAAATATATACAATTATTGATGAAGTCATCATTACTTCCGTAGCTAAATCGATCTTTTAAAATCTATAATTACTCGAATCTTTATAAAATGTATATGGGATATTTCAAGTGAAATAAGCAGCTCAACATTTTAAAATTGCTCAAAATTTGTAGACACTTAGTTTTTTATAAAAAAAACATGTTCCTAAATTTTTAGAGCAATGTTTCAATAATTACAAAAGATATTGCAGATAAAAAATTGTTATTCTTTACAATTTTTGGTGAAAACTCAACTTTTTGTTTGCAAGTTTGCATTTTTCTATAGAATGTGCCAGTATTTATTTTATGACCCTTTTTGAAAGTCTCTGATTGGCTACTTTTTAGTATACCTTCATCGAAGGACTGTGGCTAAAAATTTTTTGTTCGACAAATTTTTTCTGATTCTGTATTGTAAACCCTTTAACATAAGCCCTGAACCAAGATTGGCTGCGTCTTCAGAAAAGAGCTATGCATTTTTTTAAATAGTGATAAAACCCTGTTTTTGATATGACTAGCGAGTGAAGTTTACTTATTACTGACTTTCATGTGTTTATTCCACAGAATTTTGTTATTATACAGATTCTTCAATAGAGTATGATTATATTTTACACCACAGCTGTAAAATATAATCATAAAAACTATTCATTGCATTAATAATATCAAACTATTGCAGATACCGCACGTATAATACATTGCAAGAACTTGTTTGTCGACAAATTTATTCTCTATACTACTTATAAATGTAGAATTGTCTTTTAGACATTATCTAAAGTATTAATTTAACTAATAAAAAGTGTAAAAAGTATAAATTTATGTATAAGCAGAATAGTCAAGGTCATGATGTTATAATAATAAAGAATAAATCACTATAATAAATCAATATAATAGGTTTATATAGTGTTTATAGTGTTTATAGGTTTGTAGTGTTTAACCACTGATAGTGATTTACTCTTTATTATTATAACATCATGACCTTAACTATTCTATTTATACATAATTTTATACTTTTTTTACACTTTTTACAATACAGAATCAGAAAAAAATTTGTCGAACAAAAAATTTTTAGCCACAGTCTTAATATACTTCGATGAAGGTATACTAAAAAGCAGCCAATCAGAGACTTTCAAAAAGGGTCATAAAATAAATACTGGCACATTTTACAGGAAAATGCAAACTTGCAAACAAAAAGTTGAGTTTTCTCCAAAAATTGTAAAAAATAACAATTTTTTATGTGCAATAACTTTTGTAATTATTGAAATATTGCTCTAAAAATTTAGGAACATGTTTTTTTTTATAAAAAACTAAGTGTATCCAAATTTTGAGCAATTTTAAAATTTTAAGCTGCTCATTTCATCTGAAAATATATCCCATATATATCTCTATTTTTACTTTTATCGATAATAATTTATTTAATATATTAGATACTAGGAACTTTTATTTATAAACGTGATAAACCATTAATGTAAGGGGACAAGTTATGACCGTTATTTTGGTTTACGGAATATGACATTTTAATAAGCGCATGTTCACCGTGGTATCGTTATTATTAAGTTTAGTCAGGCTTCAAACCATCATCGATATTGACATAATTTAGGTGGGAAAAGGGAACTTCAGGACGCCGTAAATAATAGAATGTATGTTGCAAAATAAATTGCATAAAAGCATCAAAAGAAAATTTCAATTTATTTATTTAAATAGAATCAGAAACAAATATTTATTTTAAAAAATATACTATGGTTATCGATTTTGGTTATTATTTTATAAAAGTAGTTTTACAACCCCAGCACGTGAAACATAACATTAAAAAAAAAAGAGAAAATTTCACTTTAAAGAATATGAAATAGATCTAGGTTTAAAGCCGTAAATAAAAACGACGTAGAAAAATAAACTGTACAAAGCTCCTATTCTTTCTTATACACCGGATTTCAAATTACTTGATTCAAAGTAAAAGTGCAAAGCCATCTCATTATTTTTCATAAAGGACAAACTCTTCTCCCTCGCAACTTTTAACTAACGACTATATACTTTTTTCGAAATTCGCGAGTTCGCCAGCATGCGAAAGACAAAAAAATTAGACACTCAGCGAATCGCGTCTAATGTATAGTACGCGCCGTGCACGCGCTTGCGGAGCTATATAATTCTTGACTCTGCTCTCCGCGCATCAAACAAAGGCACTCTCCGCACGCGCGTTGCTAATGGGATTGCGATGAAGTAACGCGCGTGCGCGTTTGCGCATACGAGCGCGTGCTCGCGCGTTTAATTCGCAAAAGGCGAAACGTCGAGAGAGCTCGCATGGGATATACATGTATAATACGCACGCTCGGCGCTAAAGCGAGGAATGCACTCGTAAAACGTGCGGGTAAAAGCGACGTATATAATAGCCGAGATTCAGGGAAAGTAAAGAAAAAAAATGAGCGAGGCCCCATCGCTGAGAGCGACGCTTATTATTGTAATTAGGGGTAGGCGCGCCGAAAACTACTTGTAAAGGCTTCACAACAACAACGCACTCAGTGGGAGAGACATCCCGCGATGCAGCACTTTGTCGTGCAGCGCGGGAGAGATGGAATGCATTCGTCTCCTGTGCAGTGCGGACTGGGCGGGCTCTCGCGCAGCGCTTTCTCCTCAACTATATACGACGGAAGAGCGAGAGACAGATTCTCGCGCGTAATATTCCGCTAGCGGGATTTTTCGATCATCGTCCCCATCGGACCAATTACGGAACGACTAGACAGCCGGTTATCTCTATATACTACATTCATCGTTTTTATTCGGGATTCGGTTCACGGAAGTGCGGAAAAACCGTTCGCCGCACGAAACTCGCGCTTTTCGTTGGTAGCATTTGGTGAAACGAGTCGGAGCAGACGCAGCGTTGAAACAATGCGAACCGCCACGCGCACGTTTCTTTCTGCAAGCTGAACGATGATTTTGCGGCCTGCCGAGAGAAATTCGCGCGCTCGTTCTCGCGAGTCTGTTGTCGGAAGATCGCGGAAGGAAGTGGCCGGGATTTCATTATTATGTAATAATTGCAAGTATTTATGGCTTTGATAAATGAACGGTGACGGTACCAGAATCATTTGGTCATTTTGATTGGCTAATTCGCTTTGTATTTGTTGCATTTGAGAAGAATTTCTATCGGATCAGCATGAAAATATATATATATAATCAGTTCAATAGTATAATAGGATTGACGCATATTTACGATTAAACATCATTTCAATGATAAAATATGAATCATTGGCAAATGTTGTTTATTTTTATTATAAAACAGAATATGTATTGGTATTATTAAAATGCGATAGCAAGTATATGTGTAATGAAAGTAGAAAAGAATATATTTTAGTTTCTTTATAATAGTAAAGCCGTAAGAAAGATTAATACTTTTAATAGTTTTTACGCTTCAAGAGTCAAAAAGTCAGTCAAACGAAACAAAGTAGTTATAATTTATTTCACTTTTACGTTTCAATTTAGTAGTGTAAATTCATAATAAAAGAGTCTAAAATGCAATAATTTTCCCTCCCCCCTTTTTAGCAATAATACTAATAGCGAACTAAATACTAATAATAATGATGATTAAAAAAGTATTACAAAATACTTGCTGCATACCCGATTCACTTTAAACACTAAATTTCTAATCTATATTGCAGATAAATAATTATTATATAAAATTAATTAACCCAAAAATTAAATACATGAATCCTAAAACAAATTTTATGTGTGACTACAATAGATTATTCGAAATCAGACGCTAATACGACAAGCTGATAATTGATAGCGGAAAGGGGATCAAAAGAGACAAATGTAGTTCAATTAGCGCTCGAATAGAATGAAAGAAGTCAGAATTGCCAATTGGTACGAAGAGAGATCGCAATTGAAACGCGAATGCAACGCACTGGGGATTCGACTGCAGCGGCAGCAGCAGCAGCTTCTATAGCGCTCTTGTACTTTCATATTCATTCACCAAATGGAAACTCAGGCGTCAGCGATGCATATATTGCGAGGCGCAGTCGCCGGATGCAATCAGGTTTTCCTGCCCTTGCGAAACTGAACCGCGAGCACGCGTGCGCCGAGCTCGTGAAAAATTTCAAATTACACGCGCACACACACACGCCTCCTCTGACGCGCATCGCGGACATGAAATGTGCTCTTTATTATTTGCGCGGAGCCATTAATTCCACTTCATCTTCGCGAATCATCCTGTGCGCGTCGAAACTGTATATTATCTGGAACGTTTTACGACTATAGGGTATCCTAGATTCTATGCGGGAGTCAATTTCCGGATTTTCTTTTCTATGGGGTAGTGTTGACAGTGCGCGAGTATCACAAACCATCAATCCGCATGAATTAGTCAATCATGTGACCTACTTTCTGAAAACGTTCCGAGAAATCTCAAAAGCTACGGTTTAATACGCTTTGTTCGAAATTTAGTTGATTCTTAATGCCTTAGCGCGGCAATATCACATACACAAAATGCAGAATGAGTGGGTTTTAATAGTTGGTGAAATTCTTCGATTCTGATATTATGTGCACGCTATGAGCCATGAGATTACAAGTACACTCAGATATTTTTATGACGTTAATATTCTTTGACGTTCATACACTAATTCACATTAATCATATAGTATCTTCTCACGTTTAATAAATAGTATATGATGTGTTAGATGAATAATGTATTTGAAGTTTTCTCGAAAACGATTCCTAATAATTATAGCCGGCGCAGTTTTTATTGCAATATTCGTACCTATTCGTACCTGCCTTAAAACGTATTCTAATTGGCTGAAATTTTCTCTTGTAAACTATGCACTATATTCTGAAAAATTTTCAATTCTGGAATTCGCACAGATTGTAAACAATAGCAATAGAGTTTGACGTATTGTATATTATTCAATGAGGAATACTTTATAAATCATCGAATTGAGTACATTATTTTCAACTGCCATTCTTATATTAACTATAACTTAATCTATTAAACTTTAAAAATAAGACATTCCAGCTCGAATCTAATATGTTGCCGAGAGTATGTTTATTCTCGATCGTCGAATTTTCAACCAAAAGCACGTTTTATATATATATATATATAACGTCATAACGTCATTATTTCCATGCGTATACACTTCAACATAAAAGATGGGATGTTAATAATCGATACTGCACGTAGCTATCAAATTAGACTGAAGGAGTGATATTAAGTGGAATAGGTTGATTCAAAGTATTGCAGTTTGGCTGTAAATAAACACTCAATTGATGAACATAAAATGCCCGAAATGAAGTATTTAACTATTACTTTAAATTACTATATTTTTACCGCCCATAGCTTCTATATAACATTCTCTTGCATATATTTTCTGTTCTGAGAAAATTGTTCTGTCCAAGCTAATAGTTGTAAGGTAGAAATTAAAATGAGAAAGTGACTGATATATAAGAGTACAGTTTTGCAAGACTTCGTAATTTTCTTGCCGATTTCAAGCATGCGAATATAACTACAGGAATAGTAATAATTTAAGAGCATTATGCATTCTCTCAAATCCTGTTTCTCTATGTATACCACGAAAATACAATAATTCTTGAAAAAAAAATTAAGTCGGTAGGATTAGAGTCAATTGGGTAAAATTAAATATATTATATAATAAACTGTATAAATTAAAGTTTGAAGATAAAAGAACTGTTTTATACCAACCTTAATATAGAATGTAATTCTCTGTAATATTTTATGAAAAATAGTTTCGTATTACTGTAGATTGTTCATATAGTGACCCATCTGGACAATTTGTGCGCCGCATACTCACCAAATTTGGGCAACATATGGGAAATATTATTATGAGAGTATAGTCATGGCGCCAAATCTATGCATTCATCATACACTTTTTTATACGACCTCCTGCTTCTTCTCAGTGTTGTAATCATACATGACACACATATTACCCACATTTGAGATCAAAATTTTTTTTCGCGCATCTTATATCTTATAAATATATAACTCTACAATACATCTCTTAAAATAATCTCAAAACTATATTTTAAATGAATTATTAAATGAATGTTTGTAATATTTTAATGTGTCAGAGATAGTAAATTATTATAACTATCATGAAAAATGATTTGATCTTTTTAGGGTGGCTAACTATATTGATTTCACCTATATATTTTAGTAACGCATGAAAAATCTGATTAATTTTTTTATTTAAACTTAAAAGACATAATCTGTGGCTAATCAGTCTGATGATCTGCTTGTTAGAAATTATACCATCAAGTCTTGTGTATATTCTTTCACGCAATAACATGACGTAGGTAAGATCCGAAAGTCTTTTGTATTTCAATCAATCATTCTTTTACAAATATCATTATACATCGAGAATGTTGAAGATATGTCAATTGTATACACACTTACATACATGCGTGCCCATGAGAGCGAGTGCAATAAACTTTTCACATATTAATAGAGTGCCACGTGTGCGAGAGTTTTCGAGGCTCTCAAGCCTCTTCGGATTATTACCTATCAATAAAGGAGTAATAATATACTCGGCACAATAAATGTCTAAATTTTGATATTTATTACTTCATTTATTGAGAAAGATACTCTTACTATATGTATACGATATGCATTGGCGTGTGTCGGTGCGTTGCTCAGTAGTGAAGATAAAACTTCTGAGTGGTAGGTGGTTTGTTCATTGCTGGTTTGTCGTCGTAACTTCTTGTCACCCTAGTCGTCCTTCACGAAGCATTTGCACGTACAGCTCCGATTTCACTGTTCTCTCGCATTCTCTTCCTCTCTATTTAGCTGTTCCGGTCCTGGTCTCGTCCATCAGTCGCCATCCACGTGGAAGCTTCCGTACTTGTACGATTACATGTTTCCTACTCTCCTTGATTAATCCTCTGTACCTCGTCTAGTACTGGTCTTATGCGTGTACATATATTCATACATTTCTACACTAAAAAAGAAGATTATATGGATAGCAAAAATTCTTATTCGGGAATATAATACAAACCCCGGATTAGTGTTTAGGAAGCTAAAATATATCATATGGAAATATGATAGTATTGTTGTCTCTTTCACATCCTACTTTTGTGGTCTTACGCAAAATTTTTTTTAAAGGCGATTCAATTATAAACACCAATCTACAAGAGTGCGTTAGAAACTATAATTTTTTTAAGATTAGCAAAAAGTTTATTGGAGCCCGTATATATGTTATTATCACAAGGAAAAATCAATGGTTCCTTATATTTTAGATATGTAGTTCATTAAAATTAAATTTATTACTTTTTTTTACAAATGTTCCCGTATGGGCAATAATTCAACGTTACATAAAGAACTGTATGATTCTATATCATTGTACTTATGACTCATGTATGGAATGTATTAATAACTTCTTAGCTCTGGGAATGAGATCAATAAGATATGAAATTGTTTTAAGAGAAATACGAGCGTTAAGCAAATAAAAGTTAATGTATTTTCTTTGAAAATTCGAATATTTATAATATTATCACTGAAAGCAGGGATTGAGTTATAGCGGTATAAGTATGACATTATAACACTTAATCATTTGCCACTCTATCCTCGATGTTACCATTGAGGAGTTCCCATAAAGGACATCAATGTCAGACGCGTTTATAGTCCATCAATGACTATTCCCTTGGGACAATGGGAGCCCATGACACACTGACGCATCATGCTCGGCGCGCACTATCGAATTCAATAACTCTTCTCGATTCACACCTTCGACCCAGCGCATTACCATCTATCTTCCTCTCATTCTCTCTCCCTACCACCGTTATCTTAACACGAGCGCGTACGCATTGCTCGTCCATTGTCCTGCGGTCTGGCGGCATTCTCAACCTGGCTCATTGCATCTTATATCCACTCACAGGCACGCGTAATCCTTTTCATTCTCTTTCCGGGACGGTGCTAGTCCTGCGATCACACACGCATAGGTACACGTGTATATGTATATATATATTATAAGTATAACCTACACTTTGCGAGCTGAGACCACTATACTATATGTGCAGTGCGGTAAGAGAGAGGGAGAGAGAGAAGAGAAAAGTGAGAGGCGATCGCGCCGGGCTGTCCGTTCGATATGTGCGCACTCGTTCGCTTGTGCAACCGCACGCGCGCAGTCTTGCGCTAAAGCGCCGCCCTGACTCATTCCAATCATGTATGTGTATATGTGCACACGCTGAGTAAGTACGTGCAAATGCGGAATCACCCCTATACACACACACACGACACACGATTTTCAGCAGCCGAGACGTTTCTGCGCGTCGCGAACATTATCGCTCCTCGTTTTATCTGATTGGAGGATCGGAAAAATTCTGTATAGCGTGTATACATTAATATATCTGTACAGCCACGTGGATTGCGCAAATAGTAAAGATTTCAGGGAGTCTGCGTGCGTTGGTTGGGGCTCCCGCTGTGGTTTTTTCTCGGTTCGCCGAGCGCTCGCCCCGGCGAAATAAGAACGCGTTATTAATGATTAATCAATTAATGTCGAATGAAGATTTATCGTTTCATGAGGCAACGCTGCCACCGCGCTGCGACCTCGCGTCCTCAGTTCTTGTGCAGGCGCTTTACCAATATATACCTTGTACTTGGCTGACTTGGACGCAGCGGCGCGAGATGCGACGTCGGCTTGTGTAATTAATGGGACGAAGTTATTTGAAATAAGCGTGTCTTACGAGGCGGGATATATGTTTTCGATGAAAGCGAGAGATTCCACCTGAAGCGTTAGGGATAACGTATTGATTTTGTTTGTAAATTTTATGTCTAATGGATTCAAATGCTCGTAATTATGTCATTTACAATTTTGTGTCCAAACATCGTATTTCACACTGAATATATATGAATGCATTTAGAATGTCTTCATATAGGACTAATACGGAAATAAAAGTGTTACAGTGTATCTCAAGGCTGACTAAAGGTGAGAAGTAGAAGAACAACTTTTGAATGCATTTATTATGCAATAGGCCATAATAAATGTAAAATACGCACAAAGCTTAAAAAATTAATCACGTGTGTGTATATGTTGCAAGAAGGATACTACTTTATTGTTTGAAATGAGTCGACGATTTTCAATTTTTTTTAAACGAGAACCTTCGGAAATATAATAACCCGGATGTCCCTCTTTACATCGAATAAAAGTGAAAATCTTGAAAGTAAAATTGGGTCAATAATGGTTGTTTACTTGTCATGCTAATGTGACAATTAACGTATTATGTTGCCCTATCTTAACTAGAAAAATTGAAGGCTAAATACATAAGTAAACTAATACCGTCGCTCCTTTCTAAAGCATATTCAATGGCAAAGTTTTTAATAATAAATGTCAGACCAAGTCAATGACTTTACTCGAATGGAGTAACTGGAACACTTATTCCTTTACTTTCTTCGGTCAACTTGCCCGCATGAGCAGCTTTTCAATGGCTTTTATAAAAATATCCGGAGAAATTATGCAAATCATATTACCGCAAATAAATATTCTGTTGCTCCTATTCTATATTGTCCCATTCTTATTATAGATTATAATGAAACTGTACAAAGCATTTGTTTATTTTTTCAGAAAACCTCTATTAATTATTCTGATGGATGGAAAACTTTTTAAATACCTCTCGATATTTATGATTGATATCGTTGTGAAAACACAGTAGTTCGCTAATAATCGAGTACACGCCAAGACGTACATAAAAATGCTATATACGTATACACATACGGTATTTATTTATTAGAAATTTCGTATTCCCATGCTTATTTACGATACAGTGTATTAGATTCTAATTGCTCTTCCGCTCATAAAACTAAACGGCGCGGCCTCCTCGCGGGCGCGTTAATGAAAAAAGATTGACAATCGGGAAAAAACGAAAATCACCGGTACGTGACGTAGAAATTGGAGGAGAAATCGTGCCGCCGCGTGACATTTGCTCCTTGCCGCAGATAACAATCCAATTTCATTCATCGAGCTCCGCGCACCGGACGTTTTGTACTCTCGAGCGAGAGAGGGAACAGTCGCCGCGGAGAGGCTGGACCGACGAAGAAGAAGAAGAAGAAGGAGTCAACAGCCCGCGGGGACTATACTTGCCGCTACGAATAACCCGTGTGTGTGCTCTCTTCTTACATCGTAAATCAAGCCCTGTAATAATGCAATATTATCGATGCGCGCTCGTACGTGTATACACGCCTGGGCGTGCCTTTGAGAAAATCGTATACTCGTTTTATATCTTGTGACTTATGGGGTGGAACGCTTTTTGCTTTGCTCAGCAAGCGCGCCAGTTCAAATTCTTTCATCAGTATTACGAGTAACAGCGTAGGACGAACGTGACATTGAAACGAAATAAGAAAAGTTATAAGTTATGGAAATATGCATAGGATAGACTTTCTTTTTAGACTATGAAGTATTTTACCGTATACTTTAGGAAAAGATTTAGGTCATTTTCGTATATAGAGCTACATTTATGGTACATACTTCAAGTGAAAATTATATTTATTCATACGTTACTTTTATTTTATTGAACGTCTTTACCATTTACAGAATCAAGAGCATGAATCTGCACTGTATTCTTTACTTATTTAAATCTTTACAACACCTCGTCATTTTCTTTAAATTATTTTGTAACTATCATTAAAAAATATATAATTAACCATCAATAGTAGTAACCTAAAATTATGTTGATTTTCGGAATAATGTCCTTTTTTTAGGGAATATCAGCTTATATTTATTTTGTTCCACCGCAATGAAAAAAGCATTGTAAGGCAATAATTACGTTTTGACCAAGAAACGTGCAAGTGTTTCGTTACTTCCTCGAATCGGTTTGTCGTTCTTCAACAAGTGAAAAATTGCTAAATAACTGTAATTTTAACTGTCTTGGAAAATTGTTTTTTCTCTGCAAACTATGTGCATTCACAGTATAATTTGTCATCACTCGCTCGAATTCCAACAAGTTGCATGATCATTATTATTTTTGAAAATATTTTATTGCCCACTGCAAATTCTACGGTAAAATGGATCTAATGTATATATCTTGCATTTTTTACTATTAATTATCATCATTAGCATAATTAAAAATAATAACTTTATTGCTTTACTTATAGATAATTAATAAATATCATATTAGATATTTCTTATATCCATATGTGGGGCAATAGTTTCGGACCATTAATTCAATCATTTTTTTGGTCAATTAATTAAAGAGTCTCTGATTTGTACCATCCGAGAGGAGTTTAACTGCGAATGAGCTATGATTATCAAAGTGCCATGGGATATCTGTTATTTGAAACAGCGAAAATAAAAATGCGTTAATTCTACTGAAAGATATCAGGTGTCTAACTTTCGCTTAATAAATAGTAATCTTCCGCAGATTCACTTTTCTTCTGACCACGGCTCCTCTCCTTCTCTCTCTTCTCTATTGCTGCGTATAAATCGACAGCGCGCCTATGCGAGGCCCATCCCGTTTTCCACTGGCCGCAAAATTAAATCGACTCCTGATTGAACGACTCGCCTTAACAACAGTTTTCCTTATACATCTCGCGGGTCTCGCGCGTTCGAGTTCCTGTGTTTAGATTATAAGGGGGGGAAAAGTCCGTATTTCCAGTAACTTTCTCATTTAAGAGCTGCGAGAGTTCGCGGCGAAGCGAGCGAGTGCTATAGCGACGGCTATATAGCGACGCTCTTGCGAGTGGATGTATATGCATGTGTGTATACGTGTGATACATATAACTTTTGCCGGCGAGTTATTTCAGATGGTTACGATAAGTGGGGCGCACTGTATATATTTACATATATATATCGCAGGGATAAAGCCTGCGCCTGCGCGTGCTCTCGACTCCCTCCGTGATCCGGACGCACCTTCGCGCTCTAAGAAAGTATGCGCTCGCGAGTGGCGGCGACGGCGGCGGCGTTGGCTACATTACGTCTTTCGCAGGCGACTTGCCCACTTTTCTCACGAGCCGCCGGCGCGATATTATATAGACGTGGATTATCGAGCTGGCGTTTGAAAATCGCTCGATATGCCGTTCCGCCGTCTGTGCTTATTTCGTCCGGATAGATTCAGCGACGTTATTGATAGGTATGTTTTGGTATGTCAGCACCTCCGAGCGAAATTGTAACAGTTTGAGGATCGTAAACATCACCTTAGAATATCTAACTTTTGGTTTAGGGCTTTTATTTATTGGCATCTTGACATGTCCTCTGGCAGTGTAGAAAATTATTTTGTAAAATCAAATTTCGCATAGTTGTACGATATTAAACATTCTTCGTACATTGTAAACTAGGAACTTTTTTATTATAAAATGTCAGTAATCATTATCATATGCTGCCATCCAAAGATAATTAATAAATTATTCCCTAAGAAACTGATTTTTTTTTTCATATGCCTCATAATTGCATTTTCATTATAACCATGAATTAGTATGAACAATCTACAATTTTAAACATATCTTTATATAAAAACAAAATTAAAACTGACAACTCATATACTTTTGCACATGTAATCTACACAGACTTGTTAGAAAGTTGATAATGTTATAAATATTAATTTATTGATTTAGAAAACTAGGACAACTGGAGAAATATATGTAAGTCAAATTAAAAAATATTTTCAAACTTTATAATAAAAAATGAACATCGAATAAATTACAAATTTAGTAAAATAATTAATATTATAACGATTTTTTAAATGAAAAAAGTTAAAGATATAAAATTATTGTAAGCTTAGTCACTAGCAAAAAATAGAATAGTTTCATAAACAATTAGATTATTTACAAGATTAATCATATAGTTACGTGAAAAAATTCAAATGCATTTTTTTGCAGTGAAGGTTGATTCATATAGAGCTATTCGACATGTAAAACTAAAACGCGTAAGCCCTGTTCGTGGTAGAAACAAGTAAGGAAAGTTGAAACAGTGTGGTTCTATTCATTTTTGCAGTTGGATAGTATGCATAAAAAGCGAAAGGTTTTTTGGACGAAAACAATGGTCTATGCGACTTTGACCTAGAAATGAAATTCTATTCATAAAAATTTCTAAGGGTGTTGAACATCTTTATAAGTTGAGATTTTTAATGAACTCGTACATACGGCGTTATTATCATAATGAGGACTCTACTTTGATAATTCATTTCTATTTGAACGTCGCAACATTAAAAATTACGTTTCCTCATTGTTCGAATTATCGATCATAGAAACTTTGAATTTTCCTTATAATGGGAACGTAAATTTTACAAAAATTTGAAAATATACATTACCCAAATATATGGCTCAAGTATAAATTATGTAAAATTTTACAAATATAATAAAGTATGTAATTTCATAGAAAATATAATGTTTTTGAAATAACAACGTTAATTGTAGGTCATTTTTGTCTATTCAGAAACTGTGAATAACTTATTAGAAAATAAAAATTATGCTATAGTAAATACTAGTACAGTATTTAAGTGGCTTAAAAATTTAAAAGACTCATTTTACCTAACACTTAAATGTATGCAACCTCAATTATTAATTAAAAATTTTTTTAATAATTTACTACGGAGGGATCGAATTGTTCCGAGACAGTACAAAATGTAAAGCAGAAATTTTAAGCGTGAAAGTAGCTAGGAAATAATGAAACTATACACTTGCAGGCATAATTCTCACGCACACTTTTACATCATTATCTTACTATCCTAGATACAAGATTTTTGGCCAAATTTTCGGAATTGACTATTATGTGAAAGAGAACAGCTATAATAATTAGTTCAATGTATATAATTTTTCGAATTAACCTATTTTGGTCATCTACTGCCTGTTATTAAACTGTTAAACCTAGTTTGCTGATTAAAAATAACGAAGCATATATACAAAAAATAATAAGGAAGTTTTAAAACAAAATCAGTGTACTGTAAAAAATGTTCACAATATATTTTTTATTATCCAATTTAATCTATATTAAAGATAGATTTTTAATTAATTTCCTTTTCTTTTAAAATAATGATCAGAAACTGCCAGTTAATTGCAAACACATAAGCACACAATAATTAGCGCAGTGCTGATTTCACTTAAAAAATTGAAATACCTCGTCGGCATAAACATAGACCGACGCGCATATACAGATTGCTGCTTTATTGTTTACACGCATTGCATAACATTCGCTAAAGCTAAACACCGAAAGCCGATTCTTTATTAATGTTTCCCACAGGAGTACACATACGATATACGCACGAGCGACACGCGAATACTTTGCCGCAATGAGGGAGAGAAAATTGCTATTTGTTTTGTTCGGTTTTCCTCCTTTTTTCTCTCGAAAAAAAGCCACGGCGCTAGAAGAAATCCAGCACAATTATGCAGCCGAGGAGGCGGAGAGAGAGAAAGAGAGAGAGAGAGAGGGACAGAGCCGCATAGCTGTAGGAAAAAGGCGTTCGCAATCATCGAGGCATCAAGAACGGCTCGAGCGCGCGTGTATCCGGGCATTGAATTCGACGTCGCTGCAGGCGGCGGAGGTATATATGTACGCGTGCGCAGCCTCCTCCTCTCGTCTCTGATCCTCGCCAGCTCGATTTTTCGCAAGCGAATCGCCGTACTTGTAGCTATGCTGTGACGCGACCAGTCCTCCCCCCCGACCCCGTCGCCCACACGATGAGATCTTCTTGTTCCCCGGTAGCGCAATATCCGGTCACCACCTCTATATACACACACACGTGTATATACACACACTGGTGGGAGGAATGCGCGCGAGGTATTTCGCCCCTGGGCCAAGCAAAAACATCCTTCGAGGTCTTTTTGCCATCACGACGTTCCGAGTCGCGCGGACGCCGTCACGTGTCATTACGTTGTTGTTCTCCGCAAACTTTCTCGACATTATTGTTATAGTACGCTGGTTTGGCGATGGTCGCTCCCTCGTTTTTGCCTCGGCCGTCGTCGCGAATGTTTAATTTGACGAGTCGCTGGATTTGTGGGGAAAGAGATTATATAGAGGCTGGTTGCGAATCGTTTAGGGACATTCAAGCAGCTATCAAGTTGAAATGTATCTTTGGTCGGAGCTTTTTCCTCTGAAACGATATTAAAAGGTTCGTTATAGTAAAAGTTTTAATTAATAAGTAAAAAGTTCCACGATGCTCTATATGTATATGCATATAATGCAGATAGTAAATTAAACTAGTTTTCAAACTTAAGTTACTTGCACGTTAATCAAGAATAGAGATTATACCTTAAGAGCTTTTGTTTTAATGAATTAATCTTAAAAATAGTAATTTGCTTCATGAATTAACTATTACTTTATAAATCAAAATTAAAAATAAAGAAAAAATATTGAACTACTTTACACACTCGTGGGAAATCTTTTTATACAGTCATTAATCGAATAGTTTTTACTTCATTGGTATTGCTAAATTGTAGCATTATATAACTCAAATATAAATCAACTGATCGTCAACATACTTTTACAGCTGGCATTATAAGTAGACCTAATTTTTACAATCTTTAAAAATTTATTTTAAGTGTGATATAAAATATAATAGCATGTGGGGAAAGAAACGTTCATTTATTTGCTAATTATATATAATAAATAGACTAACAGTCATTACAGAGACACTAAGGAATCCCAATAACGTATGCCACGATATTTGTTACGATTACCTTGCCGAGCGGCTATAATGTCTTCCTACGTAACTACGTAACGCATGATGAATACAAATGTGTAAGCTCTTACCATGTAATGTAATTCCTTTGTTTTGTAACGGGACGCCGATGTTTCCTTTTCAGCATAAAATATTCCCAGAGCATCTAGTTTTAAATCGCTCAAAAAAGAAATCTGAATTTTATTGAAATCCCATTCCTATTAATTTACATCAATCGTAAAACAGTTATAAAACGCTGAATCTCAAATAGTTTTCGACTTGAATAATTTTCATAAATGGCATATCAATGAATCTTGTGTTTTCGATGTGTTAAAGTTTTAAGTAGTATAAGTATTGTTAAGGCGAATTTCATGCAACTGCACAAAGCGATTTGCAAAAGTAAATAAATTAGTGACCTATTTAAGCAATTGTTTTATTGCATTTGATTGATCAACTTACAATAACAAAGAAAAATAAATTGAATTATATAAATACCGATGCGAATATGAATCTGCCCTCAAAATGTACAAACGCGATCAGCATTGACTGATATATACGGTACTCCGATATGGGTTGACATAAACTAGATACAAAATAATTGAGAAACCGCTTGTTTCTTTGTCTAAGCTGCCTATACATTACTGAATACAAAACATAAGCATTGCAAAAATACGTTGAAAACATCAATAAGCCTTCTCGATTTCAAAACAAAATTTATTTCATTCGAAACTCTCAATACGTTTTTCACCAGAAACTAGCACAAATGAATAACCACAATGATAAGCGCTACGTACATGTATCAATTAAAATATTTGTTAAACATTATTCAGCGATCATTCAAATAATCTTTTGTAACTATAATCTAAGAATGTTCTTTTTAAATTATGAAAACAATTACAAATCACACAGATCCACACAGTGTTAAAACAAACAAGTGCTATGTAAAATTGGAAAATATGTACCAAGAGAGGCAAAGCAGCGTACTGAACAACGGTCGAAAAGTATCGAGCCCAAAAGAAAGTGCGCTCAACTGCATAAGTCCTTGGGCAAAAAATTCGCAAAGACGAAGTCTATTCCGCAATCATCGGCTCGCTATATGTACCCTGGCTGCTGCGGCGGCGGCACTGGCCGTTCCGGCCTAATGGACCGCGCGGGCGCGCGAAACTCGGCGCAATCGCTCGGCCGGTGCATGGCTTCCCAAACGTTTTCTAGATATTATTCCGAGATACAGCTGGAAGTGGAGTACGTACTCGCGTAACACAAACATTTAGATTATTCTCAACTATATAATCTGTTTATAGGATATCCTTTCTTTTCTAAAAAAGAAACATTTATATGATGTGATGTGTTTTAAAATTATTATTGATCTTATTGAATATATACTTTGAATACTTAATGTAAATTTAAGTATATAGAGCTAAGAAAATAAACTATTAAAAGTGAAACTTTATTTAAATTGTTAGATGTTTACCTCTAGAGTGAAAATTTCTTTTCAATTTCCTCGGGAATCGATATCTAATATAATTAAAATTAATTTTTATTACCTGTTGACTAAATTTAATATATTATTCTTGACATGAAGATATACAGTCAAAACAATGTAATGCAGAATGAATAATGCTGTGTAAGAATGTAGAAAAAGAAATGAATTTCTATAAGAAATGCGAATTGTTTAGTAAATGCATTGCGTTTCTGGCTAATTGAGTTCCCTGTAATAATTCAGCAATCATAGATATAATTAGCCCAATTACAAAAGTTATACAAAAAAGAAAAATACTCGAATTTTTTGAATACCTGGAGTGTCGTAAAACAATACAAAACTCTTTAAAATCGTTCTAAATTTTTTCATTTTCCTGTTGTCGTTATATACTATTTTACAGAAACTAAAAATAATAATCTATTGTATGAAAAATCGTTCGAATTGGATCAGCATTTTCACAAGAATAAAAATATTCCTTACTTGTACGTTCTCGTGATTACAATAAAGGGAAACATGCATTTCACGCATACATCTTCACCTGAAATTAATTTACCAAAAACCTTATTGAAAATCAAGAAATACAAGAAATTCACATAAGAGTACACGAGTGAAATTGCCATTTCACTCTGCCACAGAAATTTCGCGCAAAGTCGACCAACCAGCGCGTTGAAATGCAAGTCGAAAAAAATGCGAAAAAACTCGTCTCCTCTTTTCGCCAACACTCGCTCCTTTCAACGTATGTATCCGAGCTCAAAGCGAGCGTAGCTAGCACAGTTTCCTCGCGTTCAGAGCACACTCGGTCCGCCTTCTTTCCCGCGGCGCGTGTATACGCGCGATATATATGTATGCATGAGCGGGCGGTGCGGGCACAGTGAAAGGGAAGCATTGTGTTGGCCAAGCTCGGTGCTGAGCGCAGCCTTCGAGGATCTTGCAAACTCTGCGCGCGCGCTCGCGCTTTTCTTTCCTCCGTCTATTTTCTCCTTCTCAGACGGCTGCTGCGCGACCTCCAAACGCCGCCGCGCGCTGCACTCTGGCCTCGAAGTGTCCTGTGCGCTCTCGCGATCTCGCTTCTGCCTCGGCGTTTATGGGATCCGTCGTTAGAAGGTCGCCGAGGGCAGCTCAGGTTTCGCGCGTGTGTATATATAGCTTTTCAACGGGGTGGCGATGTTTTAAGATGTAAATTGCTGGTTAGCGAAACACAAGCGTCTGCGGCCAAGGGTTTGTTTTGTTTCTTCGACAGTGCGTCGTATAAATCACGAAGGATGTTCTCTTGCGAGATGGGCAAAAAAAAAGAAGTTTGTAATTTTCTTTGTCGTGCCAAAAAGTGCAGTCGGTAGTTTGCTATCGCGTTGACCATGACCCGAAACTCGCGGGGTTTAGTTAAACGCTTGTTGGGAATATACAATGAAAACGTTAACAGCCGCAAAAACATTAATAACGTCATCAAGTTTTTAATGGTCTCATCCTCTGCAACATTAAGCGTTATTAAAGATTGCATTAAAAAAATAACGTTATGATATGCAACTACTGCTCGACGTTGCAGTAGGTAAACATGTTACCGAGAAAAAAAGCTGTATGAAGTAGCAGATGTGGTAAAATCAAGATATATTGCTGTGCACAAAAACAGAGATGAAATTAGTGGCTTCGTCCATTGTTTGAGAAAGACTTACGGCCAGGCCGTTGTATGTATGACAAAGTGTGCAATCCTGTATAACGTGCTTAAAAATAAGCACACCATAAATCATAAAACAAAAAAGTTCATTGCAAAAATGTTATTTTTATTACTTGGAAAAAAGCAATACCTAACTGTATTTTACAAATAAAATTTATTGTAGTGGTAGAATGATGATAAAACAAACATTTTTATCTTTATAAAGGTTACATCGTTTTCAATTGAATTTGCGGACATCTGTATGAAAATTTAACAACTGTTTTCAATATTTTCACGGTTGAAATCCACTGGAATTTCAGGAACACTATTAAAATCTCAGATCGTAAATTTTCGTCTTTCAGCTGATTGTGAAAAACAAAGGAATTAAGATCGTTGCAAATAAGGAACGACTCTTCGGTATTTTTTGTAAAAAGCGACGCACGGTCATACTCATGGGGTTTAACTGCGACATTGAGTAATGGCTAGCCAGGCGGTCGAGGTCTGTGACGGATAGGCCTGTAACTTGTGACAGGGCTAGAAAGAGCTCCATAAAAAAGCCGCGTAGTGGGCGAAAGTGACAAAGATTGCAATGAAAAACGATAGCTTTTAAAAAATTTTAAGAAATTTAAAGGCTTATGTATACTAAAAAAGAATATTAAGTTGGACAAACTCCAAAAATTTTATTGAACTTCCAATATTCACATGCAGATATACCATTTTATTGGTATAGTATCAATGAAGCTTTTCTTGCCATTAACTATATAACATTGTTAAAGCTATGATTCATCTCATCTTTAGATAACTGAAGTCATTTTCGTAAATGCATTCATATAAATTGAGTGAGATATAAAAATGTCAGAAATGACACTTAAAATATAGGTTCCAAAACTGAAACATAATCAGGTTGAAGTTTATGGTATGCTAATCATCATACTTCTAATGTAAAGCTTTTATATTTAATCGCCGTCGTTATCAAAATTGGATCTATAGTATTACGTTGCTCTTTATATGGAGAAAATGAGGTCGGTTAATGACATATATTGTCTTACAGATGACCTGAACGAAATCAAGAGATTACAGATTACCATTTCTTGCAGACATTCATTTTGGTTGTGGTAATAAGGAAATACTTAAAAACACCCGCACATGGGGAAGTGGAGAATGGCATATAGTAAACCTCATTTAGTTATGCCAGCAATAGCTACACGAAAATAAATCTGCAAAGAATTTTTTTCAAAGCTCACTTTTACTTCTTTATTATGGTCAGTATGTTTACAAATATTTTGAAATCACCAATATTAAATTCACTTTGTAATATTCAAATTATACTTTTAGAAAAGGCAAACATTAAAAAATAAAATAATTTAATATTTTGACTACATAAACTCGTATCATTAAAATACTAAATTGTTCTAAGTTTATTATTAAAATATGATTGGTTAAACATGTCATTATTTGGTAGCTAGATTTGATTGAATTGATATAGAGATACAATAGAGACAATGTTATCTACAAACAATGTGTTTGAGTGCAGTTACTATCTTCATAATAGGTTGATACACATTTACATTACGTTATGCTTATAAACATACCGACAAAATCAGCTTTGGTTATATAGCAGAAAAAAGATAGTAAAATGTAACTCTGGGGTTTTACTATTGAATTTCTAATTTATATGCATATGTGACTAATTAAAATTTATATAATGGATGTCATAGTTTTAATGTCAAAAAAGTTATTCTTTTATATTATTCTTTTAGATTTGATAAGATATAAAAAAAAATTTATAATTTGAAATCTGGCATGTTTCTATTCCGATTTTAATGAAAAGGGTCTTATAATGTTCTTCATACAATTTGAGATAGGGATTGACATAAAATAATTGAAAAATAATCAAAAAGCAAAAACGTGGCATAAATTTATTTATAAGATTCACATGCTACTTCTATAACCAAGACACTTCAATAACAAATGAAGAAGTAGCATGTGAATCTCATAATAAAATGTATGCCACGTTTCACTTTTTGTTAATTTTTGAATTATTTTGTATCAATCGCTATCTTAAATCGTATGAGGAAGATTATATGGCCCTTTCCTTTAAAATCCGATTCCAAATAAATATTTCAATAATACATTAAAACTATCACATCTGTTACATAAATTATCGCCAATTAGTTGAACGTTTTTGACTAGTTATCAGTACATTATTGTCTATCTGATTTCCTTTACCTTTTTTGAAAAATTAAATTTTTTTTATTTACTTTGGTAAAAGTGATAGTATTTAATTATATACTATATACATCGGCTAAGATTAGGTTACATTGTGACGACAGTTAAATATTTTTTGCCATTGAAAAAAAATTTAATATAATACCTAGACTTTCAAGCTTTTTTCAATACCAGTCCTTAACTACAATTAGCTTATTTTCTCTAGAGCCTTTTAATAATAGTAATCTCTCATTTCAATTCAAGTGTAAGCATACATCACTTAATAAACAAAATTTATTTATTTTCTCCTAAACTACAGTATGCACGTAACGTAATTCGTCATTTTAATGATGCCAATGTAGCCATTTTTATCTCTTACTAGCTGTTACGCATCATACAGAAATGCGTAATTTGATAAGTGTTCCAATTAAAAAGTAATACAACGGCAATTTCTACAAACTTACAGATAATTCTCATAGGTAGTATTTACTTAACAGTTTGTTTTATATAACTTTGACAGAAAACAAATATCAACACTGCTGCCGCAATGTCTCTACGGCTTTACTTAAATGGTTAAAATGTACTACGTGCGTATCTGCTGGACGCAATCCGCTAAAAATTCGCATTGAATTACGATTGAAATTCGTGACTATGCGCGTGTCGTAAGTAAGGCGCTTACGCGCTGACACTCGCTCCTCTGGTTCGCCGCGATCGCGTTAAGGCATAAAATTACCACGCGAGGATCGCGCTCTCGCAGACACGCACACACACACACGCACAGGCCCGACGATGAAAAGGAACACCGAGCAACAGAGCCTCGCCTTGCTATTCGTTTCTTTGTAATTCTAGTCCTGGCGTGGGTGTCCCTCCACGGAGAACTGCCCCGGCGCTGATTTTTCCCCATGCGTCGCTATAGCAGCTATCTCTCACTACTGTGTATAACGTCGGGACAATAATTGACGAGGTTACCCAACTATAGACAACGCTGTGTACGTCTCAAGTGCGTGATTTGTGCTCTTTGTGCGCGGATATGTTTACACTTGGCTCGGTCATTTTTTCGTCTGTAAACATTATTTCGATCGCTACACACAGGGTGTACACTTTCGAGAGTATTAAATTTAGGTGAGCATGTAAAGGTCTACTCCTGTTAAAGTTTTGCTGATGTAAGAGGATGATCATTCAAAGTATAAAATTAATATTATTTATATAATTGCATACAATTTTAAGTATCTGCCACCGGCTAAAACTTCATTAAGTTTTACGGGTCTTCAAAGTGGCAAAGTGGTGACTAAAGTTCAGCACTTCGATGATAATGAAGTATACATTAAAAATACAATAAATAATCTTAATTCGAACATTGTTTTACATTAAAATCCATGATGTGATTTCACACCAAAAAAATTTGTAAATATAAGAATATAAATTTTCCATTTAACACATTTATATATTTAATATAGGTATATTGCACGAATCATTAAAAATTACCGGATTTTACATTAACGCTTTCTCTGAGTGAATATAGTCTATCTTGAGAGTACCGTATATATATATCAAGATCTAGAGACTAGCGAAGCCAGTTTAGAACCACCAAACCGGAAGCAAGTTTACTCGACATTTCACATTGATGTTTTATTACATTACGCGAAATGTATTGTACAATCACCTGTTCATGTTTAAAAGAAGAAATCAATTTCAGTCTAGATATTTCTTACGATGTAACATAAAAGAACACAAAACAAGCTCCTACATTTATTAGTTTGAAATTACGTATATTTAAGTTTGTATGAAACACTATAAAATGCTTGATCTAGTTGTTTATATGCCTTTTACGTAATGAAAATTATTTAAAAACATGCAATAAAAAGATCTTCGTAAGTAAATTAATTATAGATTAATAAGTTAATTCATAGAATAGGGATAGCGACTTTTTCGTTTGGAAATTTTGCAAGGTTTATATTAATCAAAAGTTTTTTTTTTGACCTTTTCACATTATTTAATACAACAATTTAGAATTATTGCATAACACTTGTCATTGAATAAAAAGTGTGACATAATAATATTCCTTTTTGCGAATACAATAATCACTTTCATCTCAAAGTTATCAAAGACAGTCGATACTTCGCTGTGCTTTCCTCGACGCGAATGTAATGTAATCAGTATAGGTGTTAAGCTTCACGCTGTCTTTGATGAAACGTAGACGTTTATTGGCATTGTGTTGGAGAAGTTACAATCTTCTGTGTACGTTTGTAATATCTGACGGCTCGAAGAATTCATTGATAAAGGCATCTTTCATTACAATAAGTCTTATGGAATTTTCTCATGTAAGTTCCTAGTATTATGCGATTGTGTTTGAAATGCTTATTTTTAGTTACGTAATAACAACATTAATAGTATTCGATATTTCTAAGTTAAGGGACCACTTAATGGTGAAACCTTAAATAAATCAAATATCTAGAGAATTAGGATTTAACCAGCTTACCAACGAACCAATTATCGAGAATAGATAATAATTACACTAGTAATACAAGATTTCATTTTATTTCATTTTAATAATTGTAAAAATAATAACTATTTGAAATCGTGATCACAAGAAACACTAAACTTGATTTACTACAAAAGCGAGGTCATGTAAGTTTATGCCATTTTATCCGTGCCGTCAATCAACTACTTTTCTCTTTTGAAGAATATTTGTTAAACAAAGTATGAATTACCGCTAATCTAGTTATTAGTTTAAATGAATTTTCTGTTGAGTCAAAGCTTTCACATATATAATATCGAAAGAAAAGGCATAATAAATTACATTTTAATGATTCTTAATAATAAGGCTCTCTTTTCAAATGACATTTTATGAATTTCTATTACAATTAAAAAACAGTTACAATTACTAAAAATTATCAGTTGGAGCCCCAGGAGATTACGTTATGAAACCCCACTGCGTCAAGATCTCCATAGTCATAGCTCTGAAAAAGCTGATGCTTCATTCAAAGCGCGAGAGGTGTACACTACCTAATCCGTCTACTGTTCAAATCGTAATTATGACATTACGTTCTCCAAAAGCTCGTACTCATCCAGCTACAAAGTCGAAGAAAAGAAGCGTCAGAGCAAAAAAGCCGAGAGAAAAACATCGCTGTCTCGCAACGCTCGTCCACGAGGAGAACTAGAAACGATTTACGGCGGGCGGGCGCATGCTGGTGCCAAGATCAAAGATCAAAGGGCCTATCTCCGAGTCCGCTTGTCGGATGAGGTACATGTATATAGGAAGCGGAGGAAAAATCGAGCAGTCGCCAAGCGCGCGTATCTATACGAGAGAGCCGCCGCGAGCGGCCAGAACGAGACGGACGCAAAACCGGCGGCAGCGCCGGGAGAGAAGAAAGAGGGAGAAAAGTGTGCGGCCGCCGACGAGGAGAGGCTTTCTCTCGGTGCACGCTCCAGCGAAGTACGTCCTCACGGCACCGGCGGCAGCGGCCCACGACGGTGTGTGCATGTGTGTGCGTGGTGAGCGTCAGCGAGCGAGCGAGCGCGCGAGAAAAGAGAGAGAGAGAAAGAGAAAGGGTCCTGGAGGGGGGCCCTATATAGAGGCTCCGCCGGCTCTTAGCCGACTCAAACAGTCGGACACCGGATCTTACGACTCGCCTAAGAGAGTCGACCTCACACTTACTCACACACGCATTGTACCCCGGAGCGAGCAAGAGCGATTTTTTAATCCCAGAGACAGAGAGAAATTTCGGGCTGTGAAATTGTCGAAATTTAAAGCCCGCTCCCCTACGACTATCGAGTAACCGAGGTATATACGGACGCAGAGAGTGATCGCGGGGTGCTTCCGAGGAGATGGGTTGGTGGTGCGAAGTGCTACAGTGAGAGAAAGAGAAAGAGACAGAAAGAGGGACAGAGAGATAGAGCGAGGTGCGCGGAGGAGAAGAGCTTTGTCCAAGGCGCCGGCAGCAGCAGAGCCAGCAGCCGGGAGAAGTAGAGCGACGACCGCTCGCGTCAGACACATATTTCACCCCCGAGGATTGGCGCGAGCGCCGCTCTCGCTCTTCCAGCTCATCATGGTGAGTCGAGTTTTCCAGTCCGCACACGCTTTTATGGGATTCGAGTGAGTGGAAGAGAGAGAGAGAAAACGAAAAAGAGCACGAACTCTCTTCTCTCTTTTTCCTCGCTTTTTGCCCTGCGCTTTTACGTTTTACGACGACAGCGGCGCGTCGCGCGGGGGTGGGCTGTTCGCGTGTGCTAGCAGGGGAGCCTTCTCGGCCCCACGCTGCGGGTGTAACGAGCGCGAGATGAATTGACCGGAAGCTCCGCTGTAATCTCGTGCTCTGCAGTTGGACTTTTTCGGGCGCAAAATATCGAGCGTAGCGCTTTGAGGATTGGCGATGATCAATGGGTATACAGTTCAGGTTCGGTTTTTTTTTCGTTTGATAGAGATTGAAATGTCAAAAAAAACACGTATATTTGAAATTGTATATCTTAAATAAGAAATTTTAGCGATAGGGCCAAAAAATTTAGAGACAAAATTATGATTTAATTGCTAATATTGTCATGTTATATAGAACTAACAAAATTTATTTCTAAGATATAAAAGACTCTTCTATTTTGTAATAACTATAAATTATATGAAAATATATTCATTTAATTAGTAATAAAACAATAAGCTTGTCTTGCTGAATTATAACTAAAACAACACGACTTTAATTAGTATAATTAATGAAAGTGGCACAATACCTTACTGAGAATTATATTGGTGCATAAATAATGTTGCAAAACAGTCAATATATTCTAAGAAAAATATTAATCAATGAGAAAATCTTTGAACATAAAACTACCTTTCTTAATAACAAAGATGATCTACACGTAATTTATTAAAATAATTAATATGAATTATTCTATAATTATATTCAAATTTTAAATAAACTTACTTTTACACTTGATTATAATTTATTCTTTCGAATATTTGAAATGCTATTTACTTAAAAATAATAGATGTTTTCTCTCAAATCAGACATTCAATGCTTTTATTAATAATAACTTCCGTCAATAAAAAAATCCGAAGTTACGTAACTGTATTTGATATATATGGAAAGGAACATTGGTGTTATAGAATGTATCGCGATATAACAAAATTTATATAGATACGCCCATTCAAGTTACGGTACCATTAGTCTCACGATTTTTCAGTTCAGCAATCGCGCCAAAAGCAAAGAAACTTTTGTCCAAAAAATTCTGAATTAGCTTTTCAATAAACTTTTTTTATTTGGTTACTACACTTGCAAAACTTTAATGGTCTGATTTCACCCCAATATCAAATTTCCAATATGAGACTTTTAAAAATGCAGGCGATCGTTGGAGACTGTTCTCGATATTTCCATATTACATTACAACTTTATTGTAGATAGTTCAGTCAACCACATTTGCTCGATTTTTTGTGATGCATGTCACGACCAGTCGTAAGTCGATTACTATATACAGCAACATGCAAATTTGTAGTAGAGTAGCGGTTAAGCTTTTTACTTATTTCGTTAATCAATACTGGAAATTCGCTACACTTCCTTCTATTACAATGTTTGTTTTTGATATTATATAAATAAAGATAAGGTTGTATGTATATTTATTGTATTAGTTATAAGGAAATTTTATATAAATATGTCGGAAATTGGGACACTTTCTCATTTATATCATTTGAAGTATTAGGAAGTGTTTACTAATTTCCTGTAATTAGCAAATGTGTTGTATAATCGATGTTTAACTTACGTTCTTTCGTAATTTGTTGGAGTTACTGAAATAGAGTATAAAGTGCGATTTTTATAAATAAAGCTAATAGTATTCTTTTTATGAACATATTTTATGAGTTTTTTTAAACGACATCCTGCATTTGCAATATCAATAAACTGTGTGAAGGGAAAATCATAACCACGCCTTCTCTAACGAGCTGTGAAAATACACACGTGTGTAAAATGACATGTAATAAACAAATTCATTAGAACATTCGTTAAATAAAATACATCACACTCTTTTCACCTGTCGTATTAAGGAGTGCTCGTTACATCATTTTAATCACGCGTCACGATAATGTAGTTTCCAACTAAACGTGAAAACACGAAACGAATATTGCAGAGAAAAACGATTTGCAACGTGCCTAATTACGACCCACCTCATTAATGATTACTTCACTCCTCCGCGCTCTTCCCAGTATTTTCCGCAAATTACAACAACAAGAACAGCATCAGATTCAAATCAGAAGCAAACAAAAAGATTTTAAACGTTGTATATTACTAGACCATGGGAACTGAAACTCCAACTTATTTTTGTAAACGAAACGCGTATCAGCATTACGAATCTCTGCGAGTAATTGGAGTCCTGAAGACTTTTCAAAATACATTGAAGTTTGCATTTCCAGCTACTGTGTTAACAGACACATGACAGGTTTCCCCTTGCATATTGTTCTCCAGAACGATTTATCATCGTAAAATTATTTTCATTAAAAGTTGATTATGAACAGTAACAACCGCAGTAGTAACAGATAAAGTCCGTTAGTATGAATATATTTAAGCTATCTCTATCGTGCGATGTTTTATTATTAAATTGACTGCAGCTATGTTTTCGACTATCTGAAAAATTTTTTTAACGAGTTGGAAACAAAACATCTGACCAATGAGTCGACGCTGAAAAATGCTAAATTTATAGCGAATTCCCAAGCTCATATATAAAACGCGCGTAAAAACGACCGAAAGAGAAACGCGTACAGCTGCATCTGCAAAAAAGAACGAATTTTAGAGTTCACTTTATTCCGCCGTTCATCTCGCCTCGGCGCCCAGGGCTTTTATTCACCCAGTATTTTCCAGTAAGTCAGTCCGGATCTTTTACGATGCCGCACGCACGAATGCTCGATGCTTATCTATGAAATTAAAAATTATTTATTTAGCTACTGTCCTTCCTCTTCCAATTACTTAACAAAAAAACTATGTCACTCTTTAAATAATTTTATATATTTATTTTCAAAATCAATATAGTAAATTCTTGCAATTTGTTTGACCTTTTCAAGATTTCGAAAATACACTTAAATGTTAATTGATATTGCTTCTTTAAACTTTGCGGCAAAAAATCGTAGAGACTTGGAAACTCATACATAAACATCGGTTCGATGCTCTTAAGTATCATTCTGAAGATTTGCACTTTTACTGTAAATTATATTCATTAAACATAGTTTTTCTCACTTGCTTACATGCATTCTTTCACAAAAGTTGTAAGAGAAAGTTATTTTCTTATACCAAGTGATTAGTTCAAATATTTTCTTGTATACTAATTACAAGTATTTACCCATCTTCGGAGAGTCAGTTATAAATTTACCCTATTAAATACCTTTGTAAAAGATTTTTACTGGTAAATTCGTTTTATATTGCGACAATTACTCGCCAATAATGTACTTTTTTATGATTCGTGAAATTATCAAAGGAAGATTATCTAACATTGTAATGAATTTCTCGTTTTGTCAATTAACTAGTCATTTATTCGTGATGGGACTTCAACTGAAGCATACAGGTTAATACCGTCTTAAATAATTATGATTTATAAACTATTTAATACTATTTGTAGGTAATTGCGTGATTTTAATTAATTGATATGTGAATAAGTCGCAATGAAACGTGATATAATATTAGATATAATGCAAAGTACAGTAGACTAACAGCTATACATAATATGAAGTACAGAGTTAAAATTAATTTAAAAATAAACAATTTAAAAATAATATAAACAAATAGCTGTAACAATCAATTAAAACTATATACAAAATTTTCTAATTATCGTTATTTAAAAATAGTAGCTGTAATTATCGTGTTACTTCTTCATTATTAGAGTTAGTCCTGATACACAATTAATAAAATATTTTAATTATAAACGAGCAGTAAAATAAATCGAAAATAATTACACTTGCATGCTAATCACCGAGAAATCACGCGATGCACGATCTCGATAATAGTCCGAAAGTAAATGATAATAATAGAACAATTAATCATTAACATAATTGGCGAGGGCATCAGCACCGCGTACACAATCATCATCAACGCTTATACATACTGTAGCGAGCGCAATTAAGCGCGAGCCAAAGGCACACGAAAAAAAAGGCGCCGGAAAAAGACAGGTGCCTCTCAAAGTGGCTTCTTTTATGCACAAGAGCGTAAAACGCCTTTGTACGTATAATATAGCAAGCGGATGAAATTCGCGCGCGATAGCCCACATTCCCGCGCGCGCGCGCGTCTGGATCTTCCTTTCCTGCGCAAAATGGGGGTCAGTGTGTGAGCAAGTTCGCCGCTTAAGTATATAGCGAACGAGCGCGCGTGTGTGTATATACCTGTAGAGGCGGCTGCGGTGGTGGCGGAGTCGACAACGACGCCGAGGTCGCCGACCCGCGGACGACTCTGCGTCCTCGAGGAGAGCTTTCTTCTTTTTTATTTGTCTCTCGTTTTACGTCCGCGGGCGGCTGTGCGCGCGCGAAGACACTCAAGGCTGACGACTCGTCTCGGATTTTTCTCGTCTCCGGCTCTTTTCATCTCGCCTCGCCCCGCGTGCGCCTCCTCCGCCTCCACTTTTTGCTTCTTGTCATTCAGCGCTGAGAGCTGGTGTTTTCTTGCCCGCAAGAGACTGACTTTCTTTGCGCGCCTCATGTACTTTCGCTCCGCGCGCACGAGGCGCCCGATCTTCGACGATTGCCGATAATATTCTCTCGAGAGGCTGACGGGGAAGAAGAGGCTTTTCTCAGCGTTTTTTGCCCCAAGCCGCGAGGTGAGGAAAATGCGGATGTAAGAGCGCCACGCGGATTTTCCTTTATTTGGAATTTAAAAACTTCGTGCTGCTGCTGCTGCTGCTCTACGCGTGCACCGCAGGGTTTATGCAATATTTGATTGTGATGCCGTTTTTTTATAACATGCTCGCCGCAAATGCGCTGCTGATTTATTAGAAAATATGTGTGAGCCTAACTGGTTTAATTTCTGCTTGAACGCGTTGTAATTCCTCGCGTAGCGCTTCAAGGAAAATCTAACGCAAGGGATAAATTTTAAGTGCAATAAAATAAAGTATACCGTAGCTTGTAGCTCACTGCAGGGATTGCCTTTCTATGAAAATGATTTACGTTTGCCATTGACAGCAGTCTAGTAAAGAATAAAGAAAAGTTGTGTTTTTGAATTTTAGGATTTCCACTGTTGACAGTGCAATACGCAATATTTTCCCAAGATAATTGGCTGCGTATGATTTCTAGCAAAAAAAAATCATGTGCCAATATCGCTGCAATCGGCGATATTAAGCAACAACTATTTTAATAGTGCTATTTAATTGCGAATCGAATCGTAATGTTGAAGGAGCAAAGGCAGCACCGTGAATAATTGTATGGAAAAGTCGCTAATCTAGAATGTTCTTTGTTGATTAGAAAATGGAATAATTATAATAATGATGTAGAATTTTATATTGTTTCAAATATACCTGTGTTTAAAGCAATTATTTATATAGTTAACCATTAAATATCAATTAATAAAGGTAGAAATAATAATAGTTTAATTGATTTCATTTTAATTACTACAAATTCAGAATTTTTAAAATAAAATTTGTTTTTGTTCGCAAAATTACGTAAAATTACAATTGCAGCGGATAAATATTCACATTACCTTGAAGGACAGAATTTTACTCATAAAAGCTTTTTATAAGCTTTTAGGAAAATTTCACAAAAATGTTTGCTCTTGCATGGGAAATAGCTTGTAAAATGACATTTTAAAAATAAGAATAGAATAAAAAAAAATAAAATTTTAATTGATAAATTAAAAATTTAATACGTCAGATCGTACCTATATGTTTTACTGTTATCAGATAACAATCAATTACAGTCAAAATTAGCTTTCTTTACTCCATCTTTCGAACCGAATACAAACTCTATTATGTTTTTCATTGCCTTCTGCGATAGCCCAATTAATTCGAGTATAGGTGCTTAATTAAAACAGATCTATAAATCTCGCCCAGAAGATTAAGCGAATATGCAAACACGGCTCCTGACGGTGATAAACTCCCTAATTACTTTTGAATGATATCTGCGTCTAAATAAGTGAAAGAAGATTAATTTTATAAAAATGGTTTTATCTTACTAACGCTGAGAAAATTGCACCACCTCTCACAAATTGCAGTAATTTTTATAATTTCTCAAACCCGAATTAACGTTTTATTAACTGTAATGCATCTTGGAAAATATTTGATCCTTTGTCAAAATAAAGAACAGCATATTGCTCAGGAAACACATCCATAAATTACTTACTTTTTTTCAATAAATCAGTCAAATGAATCTGAAATCACAGCATTCAATCTCTCAAGTAGCGATTGTCATTTTTATCCTTTTAAAAAGTGTTCATTGCTCGTACACCTGAATCATCATTACTTTCCCTCTTAAAAGTGAAATTCAACGCCTAAAGACTGAAATTTCAGTCTAAAACACCTCGGCGAGCACACGCGCAGTTGATTAGGCGCGCAATTAAATGTCCTCGTCGTTTGTCCACCGCCTCTCGAGCACCGAGCGTGTAATTACACGAAAGCTCGCGCGCGAGGTCCCGAGAATCGACTTCCGACACTTCGATTTGGGAAAGGCTTATAACGCCATCGCAGAAAAGACGTTAAAGTATTTTCATCCTCCAGCTAATTGCCGGAAGATCTCTCTAAGTAGCGGCGAGCGCAAGTGCAGCGCGAATTTCCAGTTTTCCCACAGTGTATACGGCACACGACCTCTTGATCTGGATTCACGCGCTCGTATTCGCTGCGTGATAATGTATATCTATATATCTATATATACGTGTATATATATGGAGCCACGTAGTTGCGCAAAGTGTGCGCTAGCATGACTTCTTGCGCTTGCAGTATGCCGCGCTGCAGCGTGTCCGAGGGAAATAATCGCTCATTGTAACGGATTTCGACGAGTGTAGCCTTTAACGCGCCAGTGCTTTTTGTTTGCCGATCGATTAGAAACTCTCTCGAGGAGGACTTTTTTTCCTCTTCCCGCTTGAGGGAAATTAATTTTTGTGTGTTATCATGGAGTGACTAGATGGCTTTTTCTTTGTCCGCGAGAAATTCCGGAGCGCGAGGTGTTTTACTTTCTGCCCGCCTGCTATTCCTGCCTTAACTTTGTTTCGTGTTGTTATTCTGAAAAATATTCCCGGAGATTATACGAGCTTTTTCAGCGAGAGAACGCTTTTGAGTTATTAGTGAAAGTGTTGATAAAAGTCACGGTGCACATACTGCTTGCCAGTCAATTGCGATATTTGTTTTACGATGTAATTGACAAAATTACGATTTCTCTAATCAATATTTATTTATAAAATAAAATTGTTATTTAATTAAGAAAAGTCGTGGTTAGTTTTAAGAATTTCAAGTATAAACTGTATTATATATTACCAGAAATGAACTGTGGTTCTTAAGATTGTGAAAAATTTATATATCCTTTTACTTTTGCATATACAAATGTATCTTATGTAAAATCATGAGCAAGATAGATGGTGTGATACTTTAGTTGTTTGAGATACAAAAAAAGAAACTGTTTCAGTCAAAAGTTTCCTTTATAACCATGTAAGGTGTTAACGTATATCTAAATTTCGGTTAACTCTGATTGATGATGTGATTCAACTTAATTAAGACCGTAAAAACTGTACTACATTTCACATTCCGTACGATATCGCTATGCATGAATTAATCAAACATTCAGCTGAATGATATTAGTATATAAAGTAGAGCAACAAGATCAGTGTGCGAGATCACAATGAAAAATTCCGATCCATGGGATTTTAAAATCAAAAATATTTTACGAGCGTGAAGAAAACGTAATGGGAACACTTGTATTTTCACTTTCTCGCTGCCGTCCGACAGATTTTTTCGTAGCCTCGAGTCATAATATGAATCACGAAATTATCATATATTATAAGCTTCTCTTTAGTGCAAGTGAAAATGGCCGTTATTATCTCTTAACTCACAATAGCTTACAAACTAGGCTCGCGGCACGAGTTTAACGGCTCTCTTCTTGCAGATATAAACGTCGCCTAGGAAGAAAAAAAAGTTCCCCTGACCCTGCGCGAAGGCGCTCGCACATCAAGACGCACGCATACACTCACAGCGGGCCAGCGCGATTCAATTTCTCTTTCTTTACCGCCTCGCAAGAACTGGATCAAAATGCCGAAAGAAAAAGTGAAATTTAAAAGTATAACGTTAACGAGTTTCGTGTGCGCGCGCCTCGCAGGGGGATAACCTTTCATAACGACGTCATTCTGCGCGCCAACGGGTTTTCGAGCGTCTCTTTCTGTGTGTATGTATCTGTGCGACAGAAAAAGGAAAGGCCGCGCGCATCGCGAGACACCGCAACTTGGAAATAAAGAAGTCACGCGGTTTCTGCTAATGTAACAATGACTCGAAGGGTCGCTGACATCCATTGGAAACGCTTCTAATTTGGAGCAGAGATTTTATACTTCCTCCTTGTGCCTCCGTCGTTTCGCGAATTCTTAATTGTATGTGAGTGCACCTTGCTCGGAGCATTACACGTCGCGCTGATTGTGAATCTAACAATAGTATGCTCGCGCTTTTTAATGTAAGTGACGTGCTGTTACACTTTACTTGGAAATAATTAGTTGCATTTTTATTGCGCACGGAACTAATTTCTTGCGGTAATACTTTTTCATGGATAGGAATTTCATTTACGCGACATATTTTTCGTTAATTTGTATGATGAAAAAGTTTTTCTAATTAGATTAATAAACGACGTATTTCATTCTATTTTGTATGTGCCAAATATATTAACGGAAATATTATTTAGAAATAACTAATAATGTCAAGATCTAACAGATGTAATGCAATCTTTTACTGATTCTTATTTATTTGAGGTCATATGTTAAAAATTAGGACGAATTATTATGGCGTATAGCAGCACATTGTATGCGTTATTATAATTACGCATAATTTATTTTTATCTTTCCAAATCAGCACCTTGCATTATATTTAAATTTCAAAGCAAGAGTTTATGCAAATCGTGCTGCTACGATCAAAATTATCATCAGGAAAATGTAAATTTCCTGAATTCTGCTGGACTCATCCGAAACTTCTTAATGCGACATAACTACCTATTACACTATACAAAACCGGATTTTAGATCTCTAAATTCGTTGATATTACGGTTATTTTATTAATTTTTTTAATCTATGTGTTACTCTTATAATATTTATGTAATACAGGTTAATTAATAATTGTACTTTCAAACTTTATTGAAGACACCACTGTGCAAAAGAGAATTCACTTCAGCTGCCAGTCTAAAAGTTTGCTATACATTTAAATCACAACAATGAAATTGCATAACTATATAAAAGCCTGTTATGCTACAGATGCCATAACAATACTGTAACTAATTAACGAAAAATGCAACGGGACAGCGCAGCAAAACGGCTATTACGAAATTCGACAACGGCAGCAGCAGCAGCAGCAGAGCGCGCATTAAAAAAATTTCTCCGCGTTTCCTCTACTACTGCACATCCCCACGAGTATATCCGCATCGCAGAGCGAGAGTGAGAGAGCAAGACGGATTATTATTATTCGCGTAAGTTTGGGAGCACGCGCATTCCGGAAGGCGCGCGTGTGTGGCTTACGCAAGTCGCTTCCTCCTCCTCCTCGTCGTCGTTGTTCGTTTTTATATCCAGGCGCTAAACCAGTATAACATATATACACTTGCGCACGCGCGCGCGCTTCGATCGTAATTACGCGACGACGCTTCCTCTTCCATCGCGTATAGAATCGTCGCCTTTTTAATTCTCTCCTTCCTACTTTTTCGCGACTCTCGCGCTGCTAATCACCAAACGAACAGTTCGAAAATTAACGAGCTGCACCGGCTTATTTTTTTGCAACGCATAATGCCTTAAACAGCCGTTCCTCATTGCCTTGACTACTAGTTTCCCGTGTGCCTTTTATATACTACGCCATTTGTCTCGCCTCTGTGTATATTATACGTAGATACTTCTACTCCACAGTCTTCGCTGCGGAAAACGCGATTGGCATAAGGCTGCGGGATTTCGTCTCTCGCGGGAAAGAGAGAAAGAGAGAGAGAGAGAGAGAGGGAGGGAGGGAAGACCGCATCTGACTCGCGCTGATAGTCTATATAACGAAGGGGTGATTGATAGCTCGTCACGCTGGCTGGCTTAGATTACGCGAGAGGTGCCTTTTGTTATGGCGCCGAAGTGGTTTCCCGCCGTCACGCCGAGAGAGCCTCCTTTATTAACGATAAGTCTGCAGGAGGAGGATGCATCCTCCTCTCGCTCGTTCTCTTTTTGCTCCACTCGCCGTGGCTGCTGCTGCTGCTGCCATTGCTTTCATAAGCGGCAAAGGAGAGTTTTGAAAGATGCTTGTTCGCTACTTATTATTATATTCATCGAGATTCCAATTCCGTTTTATTGAGGTTCTTGCGATGTCCTTAACCTTTTCAGGTGCCGCGTGAGCACTTTGAGATAATAGCGGCGTCATTACGCAAATTAAAACAATTGCCAGATGTCTTTCAGCCTAAGAGTGTCATAAAGGAAATAGAAAGTACCATTGTGTATTCATTACGGCGTTATTAATTTGTCTTTATCCATTTAATTAGTATACAATTCACTTTGTTTTTCCTCGTCGATCAAAGAACGTGTACTCGTAAAAGTAAACTTCTAATTATTTCGGTAGTTAGCCATCGCGGATGTACAAGTGAAAATGCGTTTACAAGTTGTGTATACACGTCTTACCTTACTCAGCTTTTTATTCTTCTCCCAAGTTTGCCGCGAGCCCACAATCTGTGTGTAACGGAGACACCTGTTAGTCATCGATCAACCAGTCCCCTCTCTATAGCACGCACACGTTACACAAACGTCACGTTCATTTTCCCGGTATACAAGCCATCATCCCAAAAGCAGCAGCCTCATCGGCAAGCCCCCCCGGAATTTTCGTAATTCCACATTACAAAGTCAGTTGAATCAACAGACGTGCTTGCGACATACGCGTTCGTTTAAGGCAAACGAGACAACGACACGCTATGGCCATCCGTACGCACGCGCCAGTTGCATCCAAAACTTGCGCAAGCCCCTGGGCCGAAACTTGCTGGATTTTCGCAAAGTATACACGAGAAGCCATCGCAGTGGACCGGACCGGTTTTACGAAGAGGCAGCGAAAGCGAAGGTTGTCCGGGTTTACTTGCAGCGAAGAAAGTGCAACGAAACAACGTGTCTCTTCCTCGCTTGTACGTGCATTCCTGAGTGTTTGTCCGAATATTTGCTTGCGGTATACAAAAGTATATGTATGCGTATGCAGGCGAGCGAGAGATATTTTAAGATGCAGCGCAACGCTTTCATTTTACGGGCGTCCCTCACTTTTTTGCGATCGTGGTTCGCGCGTTTTGCAAATTATCGGGGAAAGAAGAACGGACGGATTGGCGTGGGTTATTAATGCTGCCGTCCAGTGAGATATAGATTGAAAGTGGCAGGGAATTGCCGTACGGTTCTAATAGCTTCTTATAAATTATACACTTAATGAGATAATGTCAACTTCTTGGGAGATACAAATAGTGTATTGATTAAATTTAAATTTATAGGAAAAAATATATTTAAGTGGCTTTCGAGTAAATCGTTAAAATCTCGACGGAAGTACTCGTTTATTTTTGCACTTTCGTTACTTTACTGCAGCACCTGCACATAGTTTGTTTTTCTCATTTTTTTCCAAGTCTTGGGATGAAATTTTATCGAGTCCTACTTAAAGTGTAAAAAGTATCAAAAAAGCAAAGGAAAGGAGAATGTTCGCGGTTATAAGAAAAAAATCTTCCGAAAAGTAAAGCATATTCTGGCGCTGTACGCCATTTAGAGCGCGAAAAGGCCTTAATTTGAAAAAGTTAACCGCTCTTTCTTGAGAAAGTTGAGGAAATTCCCCGTTAAAGTTTTTATCGCCAAAAACCAATTAATTAGTTTAATACTTCATCAAAGCATGTTAAATCGTGATAGTCAATTTCGATCGACGTAATAGTCTATCGACATTTTTTGTGAGGAGTTTTGCAATGTGAGTGTTAACTCGGTTTGCACATATCGGAAAAAAGTAATTGTAAAAGTACATGGTAGCTGAGAAATTTAGACGCGGAGGTAAAAGGGTGAAAAATTATGTCCGACGAATTTTTTCTCACTCCATATGATTACACTGAAAGCGATTTTAGACTGATTATTTCTGCAGCTGCAGCGAACCCTCCATTTTTTTGTCTAACAACTCCAACTGCAATTTCCTCTGCTTTCCCACAACATAAATAGTTTGAACGTTTATTAAACCAAAAACTGACTTTTGCTCTCGACTGTATAATACTAATTTTCAGATGTCACCGAATGTTAATGAAGCTTCGAATAAACACGTACACCTAGCAAATATCAAACACTATATATATAATACCATTACACGCGCGCAGAAGTAAACCATTGCAAGTGAAATCACACTCGCACCCGCGGCAAAACGATTATTTCGTATTGTTATTCGTAAATCAAGTTTGAACGCTGAATGTAAATTAGCTCACGTATGGGCATACTATAAAGATCGGCAATTTGCCGACGAAGAGGAAAAAAAAGAAATTTATGCGCGCTCTCATGATTAGCGTATTTTCGAATTTCGAATCGATCGAAAGTGCATAGTAGCTGCATGCGTGCGCTTATAATATATGTACAGGAGTGTACGTGCGTTTACGGACATGAGAATATGACGGGAGTCATGCGACCGCCGGAAGTGGAGCATGAAAACCTCGAAGGTTGGGAGTGCAGTAACAGTAGCATCATTTTTTTCCTCGACTCTCGCTCTTTCTCTTTTTGCACCTCTCTCTTCGCTTCCGTGCGTCCGGCCTCAACGAGCGGCTTTACAAACCCATTTATTTTCCAATAATAAATGCTAATTTTCCTTAGATAAATATGCGTTTAGTGTCACATTGGCGCCGTTATCGCATCTATTTATAAAATAGGATTTCGGGGACTGTAATTTACAACTACATATAATATGCACGCACGTCTGGCTGATCAATCGGAGCGTTACCAACAAGAAAGTACAGATGTGCCCCGAGAAAAATAACATGCTATTAATTTCATTTATGTAGCTGAAAGTACTGATTTTGTACGTCACTTATAAATTTGTAATTCTTAATAGTGAAATTAACGTTTGAAAATTTTCTAGAATAAGCGTCTCAATATATCAATCAACTCTGTGGAAAAAGTTATTCCTTTTGACTTTCAACGTTTAAATTAATATCATTGTTTGATAACTGCCATATACAGAAAGATTAAAATCAAATACTTAAATTATTAATGTTGTGGTAATTTCTGATACTATTATTATATTTTTAAAATTATCACAATATTCTTACATACCGTATTCATCCTATAGAAGTCCAAACAAGACGAGGGACAACTAATTTCTCGGAATTAAAAAGCAATATCCGTATACACCTCTTTGTATGATTTCCACGCTCCGCATACAAAAACACCCCGGTATCTCCAAATCAGAAGCTCGCTCTCGCCTACTGTGTTCTTGTAATAAAGCGTTCTAAACCAGCTCTCGCAGTAGTTGTGTGTATATATTTAAGCCTCCGTTAAACAATAACAATTCTCGCGGAGCTACACTTTTTTTGCTGCTTTTTTTACTCCTCCCCCCTATTTTTCATTGTCCCAGCAGCAATTTCTCTTTCTCCCGTTTCATCTCTCTCTCTTTCCAGCGTCCACTCGATCTGGCCGTTTTCGAAATCGCGCGGGCCCACATCGAGAGCGGCCACATAAATCATCCGACGGTTACAGTCGCGATACACACACGCACATGTGTGTATACACACACAAATGCAGGGGAAGTGCATTTCTCTCCCGGGCGTCTGAGCTCCTGTTTGCTCAGCTCCCGACCGCGCCTCGCTCGCGATATCCCGCAGATGCCGGCAGCTCTTCCCGACACAAGCGCGCGCGCGAGAGAGAGAGAAAGGTGCGCTGACCTCCTTTCGGCTCCTTCGCGTTTTGCCGCTGTTCGACGTTGTTGCCTTGCTCTGTACATGTACGTGTGTGTGTGACTCTCGATCGATATAATTACTCTCTCGCGGTGCGCGCATTAACCTCGGAAATCGGGATCGCTGATCGGTCGCGTGTATATATACCTGTGCGCGGGAGAAAAGACCGCCTCGCCTCTCGCTCTCCTAATAATTCGGCGCACCTATACCTGTATACATATATATCCGCGTGTGCGTCAAGAGAGAAAGTCATTTCTCCGTCTCGCCCGCGTTTTCTTCTTTCTTCGTCTGGCCAGATATGTCTGATCATAAATTCGATTCCTATTGCCCTCAATATTTTTGCCTACTACACTCACGGATATTCAGCCGTGTTTTTGAGACTGCCTCGTAGGGGCAGAGTTGAGATTCTATTATGGTTATTGGAGAGAATGGTTCTTTTAGAGGTCTACACCCACAACGAATGCTGACGTAATGCGATTAAATTTTGACTTGCAAACTATAAACGAACATCCTGCTTATTTATTACGTGTTTACTTTCAAATTACAACTTGAATGTGTGTCATCGGGATTTCTTGCTTGGACGAGCGTTCCTTTTCAGCTATTAAACTCAAGTACACTCAATTTAGAGAAATTTAATAATCTTAATTGTTAAGAGGATTGTTTTTCTAAGTACAATTTTCTAGTTATATTTGCCAGAAGTCAATAGTTATCATTCACTGATTAATGAAAAGATTATTGCTAGAAAAACTTTTATTTGAGCCGGTGAAGATGAAGAGGTCATTTCATTCCCATAGAAATCAAAGACACGTTCTCATGACAGATAATAAGCTCTGGAAGATAAGCTTTAATCTCGAAAGTGAATTCGTTGATCAGTTGATTACTTTGGCCAACTCATTACTTTTGAGAAAATAGAGAGTCTATTATTTATCTACTATTCTTTTTTTTTTAGAAAAACTAACTCGTATTATATATTTATAATAAAGCTTTTGATGAAAGATAAAAAAAAAACATTTGAAAATTTTAATTATGCATTATCATTGACTGACGGGCGTTGTTAAGTAAAATCTATAACGCGTTTCCATTTCATTCAATTTTTGTGATTTCGTCCTTTTAACTTTCGCAATTTCCTCACGTAAGTCCTTAAAATGCATCGCACATTGAAAAATGAGCCTCAAAATCACAAAAGATCAAAAGTGAGTTCCTTCCTCAGACGAACCGTGGAGTCACGATTAATCCATTTTAATGCACTCAATCTGAAGAAAAAATTTTTTTTACTCCTACCGGCGGAACGAAGGAAAAACTGATCGATAAGGCATAGTGAACACACAGTTTGGTTGCGGGGTGACGCGCCCATTGCCTAACACGCGATGATTTTTACGTTTTTTCAATGGACATCGGTGGGCGTACTCACTTGAAGATAAGTCAGATAAAATGCAGACAATGACAGGGAGGAATTTAGAGCGGATAAAATTTAAATGGATCTCCTGGAGATCTTTCCCTTTTTTCTCTCTCGTTTTGTTTGTATACTGCTCTTGAATATGATTTACAAGATTCATTTCTTGCCCTCGGGCGACTGTCGCTGTATATAACGCAGAATAAAAGCGAAACATGATTGTGAGAAGTTTTTTCTTTCCCAGGTATAATGCTCTGCCTTTTCCTCCTTAATGGCGGAAGATACATCCTTTGATGCATTTCGCATGATGAAGATTGAATCGTTACTCTTACTTTTAGATATAGAGAATTTACGTGTGATTTAAAGCGAAGTTTATGAACGCGTAATTTTCGCTCGCTAGATATTGATGGCTTATTTATAACGCATTACTTTTTTCATGCCGTAGTAAAGTTCAAAGCATTAAAGTAACCCATTGTTATCGTAAATAATAGCTATATAAGCTTTTTTAGACCTTTCATAATATATACCTTTTGAGTTACAAAGAAAGTTTCTGTGAAATTCAAAATATACTTTCAAATATTTATGCACATTCTTAAATATATCTTCTTAAATATTATAAATATAGTACAATTAACTATCATCAATTACAAATATAATTATTTTAATTTTACTTATCTCATACGTCAAATCTCTATGTCTTTATAATACTTTTAAGGATCCCAAAAGTCTATTATATTAATGCTCTAAAATGTTTTATTGAAATGTTATCCTTAGACGTTAAATTAATTTCATAACATTTTTCAATAATATTCATTTTTACCAGTTCTCTACTCTGAGCAAATAAAACTTATTTAAGTACAATGGATTTTCGTACAAGTACAACAAACCCGTTAAAATATGACTGATCACAGTTGAGAAAGTTACGCTTTTTCTACCATTACGAAACAGAAAGAGCAAATACAGGGTATGTCAATGACAGTGAAAACGGATAACCGGAAGTATGAGCAAACAAGAAATTCCGTAAATTTACTTTACATTGACAGATCAAACTTACACTTTTCTACTTAAATACTGTCTACTTACTACTGGTACACAGTGCTACTGGGGTCTATCCTTTTTTTCACCAACTTTGGACTGACATAACAGTCTGTAATTTAACTTTATGCCTTTTACTCCTCATCCGTCGCGGAGTTGGCGGAAAATCGGTACTCAAATCCCCTAATGGATCGCGAACGATCTGGACTTTCTATCTGTCTCTACTAGTGCTCGAGTGTATTAAAAAAAATAGAAAAGGAATTCGCCATCACGTTGTATACGACCGAATCTTGCGCAACGGTTCCACGATCGCCGCTTGTTGCGTCTTTTTATTCTCTTTCTTCGACCTATTCGTCATTTTTGCCGGCGAGCTGGATTTGCCGACGTGCACTAACGTCGAGCCAGTTAAATCGATATTATATCACTCCTGGGTAACATACACACGTACAGGAATGGAGGGGAAATTGGAAAACCAATGACTTGTGAGGAGACGCGCGTATACCTCGCGGGAAAGCGCCGCAGAAAACGTGCATGGAGCACGCAATACAGCAAAACGCGGTGGAAATCGGCTCGTATGTGTACGCGCGACACGAGTAAACGATTCATCGGCCGAAACATCAGCAGGCGTTTGTCTATAGAAAAGACAGAGGCTTCACACATACAGTGGAAAATTATGGCTGTCCGTGCGGCTGACGAGCGAACGAGAGCTTGCCAAACACTATTAGCGCGAGGATGACTTATTTGCTGAGCTTGAAATGTTTGGTCTCCAAGCCATATGACGCGGTGCACAAAGTGGCTATATACCCTGTACTTGGCAATGCCTACATCTACTTCAATCTAATAAATTAAATATATAGTATATACACTGCACTCAAGGAGAAAATCGAAACTGTCAAAGCTGTTCTTTTTATTTTGAAAGTGTATCTGGCCCAGAGAAAGCAAAATTTGTTTAGAATGTTTTCTTTTCTCACAAGTTTCAGGTTTGATAAGGAATGGTGCCGGGTATAACGGTTCAGTTGGTTCAACGTGTAAAAATGAAAAAGCAATACTTTGATATACGATTCCAGATATACGAGAGTGAAATGCATGTTTATCTGGGCCAAATTGTCACTTGCAATTAAACGACGTTTCAATATTTCGAATTTTGCTAGATTTCATTTTATAAAACCAAATAAATGAGGATCTTTGGATAGCGTATTTTGAAAGTTTCGTATAGGATATTTTTATATAGGCTCTAAATTTAATTAGTATAACACCTGTAATGATTCGTGTGCAAAATTTAATGACCGCATTATTTTCGTTATTGAACACATAAATATTTTACATCTTGATTTCAAAAGATTTAATTACAAATTGAATTTTAGGATCTGGAAATAAGGAAGTGTAACAAAAATCATTCAATTTCTCTCAAATCCGCAGTAACAAATTCATGAGAAACATATTATTCTTGGAGAAATACTCTTGCTTCTGTTGTTCGACTGCAATGAAATGTTTTTATGGCGTTACAAGTCACCGTAAATGGGCATAAAAGTTTATCCATTACGTTGCCGCAATCGTGACTCTTTTTGCGGAAGACATCCATAAATTAAATTAAGTGAATATTGTAAAAAATTTATTGAGCATAAATTTTGTAAAAGAAAACATTTGAAAAATTCTTGTTATTTGCATTAATCGGATCAAAGGATTTATGCCAAGCAATTTCTTCAAACTCATCACGCACACTACTTTAACCATATCCAATGAATATTGAGTAAGAACGCGCGCTCATTAGAAACTTTCCTTTTTGCGAACTGGGACAGAAATATATCTCATTTTCAAGATTTTACTCGCAATAATAACATTTATAATGACTGCGATCCTAACACGTACAATTATCACAAAGTTTACCTATATACATGAGAAAATTTTTTTCTTTTCATAATTCATTCCTCTCATTTCTTAACGCAGTTTTATTTGAAATTCTTAGTTTTACGTTACTGAATTTTATATTTAAAAAATATATATGGATACCAATCCGAGTAATGCCGCAATATTATACTAAAGAGTGGGCGTAATATAAACTAACACTACTGTTTCCTGGATATAACTACAGTGACAGCCACTCTCGATAATTAAAAAATGTTTTTCCCAACGCGGCAGAACTCCCATCGGAACTCGCCCTAACGTGCTATTGGTATCAGAACGAACGCGACAAGAATAACAACGGCAACAATAACAACAGTAGCGGCGCGAGACTCGGAGCAATAAAAGCGATGCTTCCTCATATCCCATTCTTCCTTTCAAACGAAGCGCACGCGGGCGTGTGCCGCGTTCTCGCGAATTCTTTGCGATTACGAGAGCAGAATAAAAGAAACTCGCGGTCCCGCGTGCGCCAGCGTCACTTTCCTCGACTACGCGCACGCAGACACGCGAGAGAAAACTAATTCCGTCAGGCCCGCCGGAACAGATCCGGCCGAGGCTTGTCTAGTTTTTCCGCCGAACGAGCTTCCATCTCTTCTCTCTCCTCCAATGTGTTAAGAAAATCGTTGTTCCTTCGCACTATACGCTTGTGTGCGTGAGTGTACAACACTTTTCAGTTCGTTAGATGCGCCGTCGGTCGCACTCCAGATCCTCCAGCACGCCCGGCGCGAGGTAATAATGCCGCGCTAATGATAGCATCGCACCGAGGCGCGCTAATCTTGTCGCCGGGCTACTATACAGTATATACAGATACCGCTTTTTCGCGGCGCACTCGCTCGTCTTCCTCTCTCGTTGGCTCTTAATTTGCCTGCAGATTTACTTTTACAAGGGGAAACGAGCGAAGCGCTCCGTTATAACGTGCGCAGCCTCCCGCTATGCACCCGGATCGGAATTTATGGAGCCGCCCGTTAAACAGGAGATTACGGAAAATTGATCTAACTAGAAATCGAATCGTAGGCGCATGCTCGTGACGGACTGCCGTCCGCGCTACTTGAGTATCCGTGTCAGTTTTTTTTTTCACCGAGCGTGTTGATTTTTCTTGCGGTGAATAATTCGTTTGTTGTGGTGAGAGAATCGTTTAGTTGCCATCGTAAATAAAATAATCACGCTGTAATTTTAGCTTGCACTATGAGGACTATGATTGCTGTAAGCCTGAATTGTGGTCGCCTGAAATCAAAGCAGAATAATTCCTCTAGTAAAATAGATTCTAAGAATTACACAATGCCTATTGATATTATTGTATATCTATTAAGAATTAAAAGATTACTTTAGAAAGTTTGCATACTATGTACTCCATAGAGATATACTGATTTTCTCATTCTTCAATGCTCTCATAAGAAATTTGCTTTTATTTGTCTTTTGTGTTCTAAGAATAAGTCATGTTGACTTGCTCATGTACATGTAGTTCACGTAATTTTGTGTACATCGAGATTCTCTAATTTTAGTTCAGTCTTTCAACTCGGTTATACTCTCTGTGGAGTTACAGATAGTTCACCTAGATTACAAAGTTTGAAGGAAACATTACTAAACTCAAAATTAAGTTGGATGTCTACGTGGTTTTAGTATGCGACAACAGTTTCATTGAACTGTTCAACACTTTGAAATTTTTTAATAAATATTTCTTAGAAAGTCAAATATTCACATTTCATAATACTATGTCTTTATCAAATATTACAATATATATATGAGCTATTCTACAGAAAAACGTACACTTTACCGTCCAAAAATGGAGACCCATCATTTTTGAGAGCACACTTTCGAAACAAGTTTTTTTTTCATTCTTTAGGACATTACAAATGAAATGGAAAAGGGTGTTAAGTCGGAACCATGCGCCAAAAATTAGTTACAGGCTAATTACTGATAATGAAATAATGACTAAAAATAGTTCTAGTTTGATCCAAAATAATTCCATTAATAAAAACTCAATATAAAATTTGGAAAAAAAGAAAAAGAAACTAGAGAACAAGAGCTTTCTAAATCTCTTTTCAGAATTAGAAAATGTTGTTTCCTTCAAAAGTTATATGAGTTTGAAATTGGGCTTGAAACTGACATAAATGGTAGCAAATTCACGAAATACTAGAATCATGTACGAATTCGATGTTTTTTTCCAAATTCTTCCTATATTACCATTTATGTCAGTTTCAAGTCCAACTTCAAACTCATGTAACTTTTGAAAGAAACAACATTTTCTAAATCTGAAAAGAGATTTAGAAAGCTCTTATTCTCTAGTTTCTTTTTCTTTTTTCGAATTTCATATTGAGTTGTTATTAATGGAATTATTTTGGATCAAACTAGAGCGATTTTTAGTCATTATTTCATTATCAGTAATTAGCCCGTAACTAATTGTTGACGCATTTTTGGACTGTAAAGTGTACGTTTTTCTGTAGAATGGCTCATATATATATATATATATACACACACACACGTATATCAATAGAAAATAAATAATACCTTCAAATATATACAACTGTTAGTAAACTGTACTTTCACTATATATACCAAATTTGAATTCTAGTTCTTAGGTTTTCCATTAGTTATTATACTTATTGTTAAAAATATTAAAATCTTAATAGCAACACACAAATTCTAACCACAAAATTTTGCAGCCATTCGTCAAATTTCTAGAATGGAAATTGTAGTTGTTAATAGTTCAAGTTTTATTAATATCAACTAAAATGCGGTACCAGATAAAAAGCAAACTTATTACTGCAGCTCATTTCACTCACACTTGGCGACAAAACCGCAAAACGCCTAGGGAAGGTCGACTACATTCACTATAGGCTACCTGTAGTTAGCTTGAGAGAATAGCGACGTTGGCAGCCATAAAGTCCCGACGTGCGAAAAGAGATATTTCTATGGCGGAAAAAATCTATAGTTTGCAGTAAAAAGGGAAACTGAACGTCGGTCCTGTCGCTTTTAACATTAACGTTTCAATCATTTATTTCTTTGCTACTGCCAGTTAAACGACGCAAATGCCATAATTAAAATATTTCGAAAGAAAATAATAGTCTTTCACGTAAATTTGTAAAGCCTAAACAATAACATGCCATTTTAGGAATGCTTTCCGAAGAATTAACTTAGCAAATTTCTGCTATTTTCTAAATTACGAGAAAGCGATGTTTTTTTAAAGTCGTTATCATATTTTATTGCCAGCAAAGAATACTGGTTTTTTATATAACTTATCGAAAACATGATTATGTTGTTTTCGAAAATAGAGTTATTAATTCCTACAGTTTTAATTAATTGTGTCATTATAAAACAAAAAAATTGTAAAATAATGAATTAATTTTTGATGGAATAAATATTTAAAGAAAAATATCTTTTCTCGGGGATTCATTAAAATAGTAACATTTAAAAAAATAAAGTTCTTTCAAAATACGGAAATTCATTTTTAATCATGCATCAGGAAGAAATATTAGTCTATTTTTTCGTGAGTGAATTATTAACATATAGATACAAATAATGTATGACCCCAATAAGCAAATTACTTAATGATTATAAGAGAAGGTTTCTAGAGTACATAAATATCGAAGAAATGTATTCAAGCACGTAAATCATTAGTTGCTAATGTAAACACCAACTCCGAATATGTAATTGGATTTATCACGCAAACCAAAGTCAAACGGAGTCATTCAAAAATAAATGGTTAATAACTGAATATACATTTTTTATTTCAATTAAATATTATTACCCAAACCCTATGTGAATCATTGTATAAAACTTCGATAGTTCTCCTTCATACAGCAGCAAATTTGCAATAATAGTAAATAATAAAATAAACTTATTCTTTTCTCGTTTTTTATTTTTAGAATGCGAGTAAAAAACAATGACAAAATTTGCCTCAAAAGTGATCCCGCATTACCCATTGTTCTCTCGCGCGATTGCTTTTGCATTTCTAATAATATACAATTCTTCACGCAGCTGTACAGCACCACAATTTCTAGAATTGCGTAAGAAAATCTCTACTGCTTTCTAAGGTGCACAATAATTTAAATGAATTATAATACATTATCTGCGAGGGATATCGATTTGTTTAGGAGATAGGTATCGTTAAGCCAAAGAGCGCAATAAAGGCGAAGAGCTGCGCATTTTCGCGAGATAAGGTCGTTAAAATTGTCAAGACCGCTGCATTGCGTCGCGCGCGTGCCGTGTCTCACGATTAACCCGCCGCGACCCAAAACGCTTGCTCCTCATAAAGAACGTCCTTCTCCGTTTGAAATCACTTTCCATTCTCTTGAAATCGTAGTGTTACCAGGACGAATTGCGGTGGCATCTCTTGTTCTCTCTCTCTCCTTAATTTCCTCATTGCGCTCCCTGTCCACGTTTCGGTTCTCGTGCAAAAAAGCCACCGCGCATCCGCGGGAACGCGGTTATTTATTATGATAACTGCATTTTAATGATCTTCAATTGCATGTAATTCAATGCCGCTTGGCATTTCGCAACGAGTTCACGTTCTTGTTACGGCGAACGGTACTTTTTCTAATGTGTGCGTTTACGTTTCGAAATGCATCTATCTTGTTCTTAAATAACTTATTACATTTATATACTCCTTGATCTCGTAAATTCACTGAAGATTTATATTTTGTACATATAATAGAGTAGACTTATTGCACCCATTTTTACTCATAATTACGGTAAACTATGTTATTTTTATTGTAGCTGTTACATAATGGTCAACGTCAAAGTCTCGTTGACCCAAATATAACAAAAATTATAAATTTTCTAGCTTATGAATTAATCACATACAATCCTTTATTTTTCAGATTGTACGAAACACACTGACAGGGATAGTGTTCATCGGGATTCTGTGTAGTGTGCAGGCTGATGGTGATAGATGGTCACGTCAAATATCGAACAGCGAGTGGATCCCTCTGGCTAATCCGCGCAGCAATCAAAGGAGTCAGGGCCCAGCGGCACCCGTAGCTCCGACGGCGACCGCAGCCACGGCGGTCGATAGCAACGGTCAAGCGGCTGGCCAAGTGCCTGTTTTGTCTCTTCCACCGGCGTTACAACAACAATACCAGGATCAGCTGCTGCAACTGCAGAAGACACAGGAAAGCATTCAAAGACTTTTGCTACTTCAGCAACAGTTGAAACAGCAGCAACATATATTGCAGGTAATTTTCCATAAAATATCTCAAATACACAATTTATTTTTCATTAATAAAATTTCTTTTAAAAATATACAATAATTAAAATAATTTCTAAATGTCAATACAGTCGCAAGCATATCAACCAAATGGCTTTCCTAATTCCGAGGATGACAAGCAGGCACTTCACCAAAGCACGATCGTCAATCTGCAGACTCTTCCTGAATTAGCGCCGGAAGTTCTTGTGCCACCGGTGCCCTCGTCGGAGGCGTTACCTCCAGTTTTTCGACCACAAGATTTTCATTCTTCGGAGTCCACCGAGCAGAAACATGATCACCGCCATCGACAGCAGCATACTGCCGCCAATTCGCCAGCGAGTTCCGAACAAGATTACCGGCAAAGTCACGAGGAATCGATACCCCGTGGAACGAGTCATCGAGAGAACGGCGAAAAGGATTACCGAGTGAGGCCAAAGAGCCGTTACGAGGGTTCTCAAAGACATAAAGAAGAGCCTTCTCATGTGAATTTCGTGACTCCGGGGCCGAGCTCGGCACAAGTTGGTAGCGACGAACAGGAAGAGGTAATTTATAACGTCATATCTGCCATGCAAATTTCCGGTTTTTCTTCTTCTAAATTTTAGCATATTTTAGACATTTTTTATAAATTATGAATTGGAATCTAGTTTATCCGTTCTTGACTATTGTAAACTAGTCGATATTCATATTTACTATTTATCATTGATTTGTAATATAAATGATATTTATGTAAACATATGAACGATCAAAAGCAGTATTTCAAATTCATTATTATTAGTTTTACTTATAAAAAAATTAATAACTTTGACTTCTAATAATTTTGTTGTTATTTATTAAATTTTGTCAATATTAGATAAATAATATATTTAAATATTTGTAATTATATAGGTTCAGTTAGTTTATGTACCAGCAGAAACGTTAGCCCAGCGTGGCCAAGGCAAACTCCGACCTCAATCTAGAAAACATCATCCAAACCGTCATCATTCGCATGATTCGAGTAACATACAGTCTCATGATGCATATGCCCGTGAAATCCTTCATCAGTTGCAACGTCAACATGATGAGAAAAATCAATTTTTTAATGTAGAGCGTCAAAAAGAAATTGCTAGGTTACAGGAAGAACAGAAAGAGCTAGAGAGGCAGGCCAGAATACATCAAGAAGTAGTGAGAAGGCAACAAGAAATTATGAGAGCACGAGAAGAAGAAAAGAAAAGAAAAGAATTGGAAGAGATTGAAGAAGCATCACGCCAACGAGAGTTACAGAGAATACAAGAAATGAGGGAAAAAGAAAAGCAGAATGAACGAGAACTAGCTGAAATTAGAGCAAAAGAAGAAGAATTAGAAAGACTTTCACGGTTCAAAGACAAGGAAATAAGGCGCCAAAAGGAATATGATCAAAGACAGGAGCATGAAGCTAGCATCAGATCCGAAGCTGCTCATAATCAACAAGTATCTGATATTCATTCTCATACGTATGATACCGAGCAACCCAATGCGCAAGCTTTAGTTAGGGAACCCCAATCCCATCACCAGCATCTCACAGAAATAACCCATAAAAATAACAAAAATTCTAGGCCCAGAAGCAAGCCAAGAAGTAAATTACATAATTATCATCAACCTCAACCCGAATACCCTGACTCAACTGAACCTGCTGTACCATCACCAAATCAGCCACCACTTTCTGTCTACATGGGTACTACTCTGCCTGACCAAAGACGAGTTCAATTGGTTGACGTATTGAGAACATTAAAGAATGCTAGAACAATAGCCGTACTTGACAGTTTTGGACCTGATACTCCCAGAGTATTCGTCGGACCAAGGAATTTAGATACTCCTGTAGGATATGCTAAGTTTGATCTTCCATATTTATCTTCGATTGAGAACAATAGAGTAGAAAGAAAAGTTGATAAACTGCCTTTCTTCGTTGCACCTTTAAGTTTCGAACCGCCCCCAGGATACTCTAAAATTCCATTCCCTGCTCCGCACATTGGCTCAGTAGTTATCAATTCTTTAGAAAACGTCGAAAGTAAACCAAATGATAATCAAAATCCTAACCCAACGCCATTGATAGAGCCCAATTCTTACTTCGCGAGCAATCAACCATTATCAACTTATGACGGCAGTACGCCACTTTCTTATTCACACGAATCCAGTACTCCTAGATATGAAGTATCATCTTTGCCTCCTAGTCAATCAAGTACCAAATGGAGATTTAATGAATTTTATGAAAACAAACCTTCGACTGAAATCCCATCAGCAGTGACAGCCGCTTCGTATAACGAGGAACGTACTCCTACCAGTAAATTTGAACGACCATCTAAGACCAGAAATTATTACAGTCCTAATGAACTGTCTACTACGCCTAACTATCACAGCCCTAAAACAGTTTCAGCTTTTGCTTATGAATCTACTGTTCCTCAATCAACGCCATCATATCACGAAGAACCCGCATCACATCATAATGTTGAATCTCATCTTATCGATCAAAATATTGGCCATCACCGACAAGTGGTTAATCGTTACCAAGAATCGGAACCGCAACAGCAAACCAATCAACGGTACCCCGTTGATCCAACAGGTCATACTATAACTAATACATATTTCTTAAATCCGTCAACTAGTTATGAAGATCAATCACAATATAATCTGCCTGCTGAGTTGCCAGCAATTTCACCGCAACTTCCTGGTCTAGTTAATGCTTTGGTCGAAAAACAAGAAATAGTCAGTACCGTGCAACCACCAACAACTACTCCAATCATAACTACAAGCACTACCACCACTACCGAAACACCAACAACTACGTACAGACCCCGTACACGACATAGGTAATTTCAAATATTTTAATATCAACTGATAAATATAATAGAATCTTATATTAATTATTAAATTATATATAAAACTATTAATATGCGTTAAAATGTATTTGTGTCAAAAAGCAAAGCCCAAATATTATTTTTATTATGTTGAACGTTAAAGATAATTTAATTTAAAAATTAAATTTTTAAGGGGTCGTGTGACTGCAGCTCGAGCAACTACAACAACTCTTTCGCCTCCTGTTAGAGGAAATTCCGAGAGATCCAGAAGGCCAGTCAACAGGTCTAGGTCAAAATACACAACTACAACTGAAGAATACCGTGACTCTGCTTACGATCCTACCAGAAGGAATTCCGTTACAACTTCCAGATACGACGACCAAGAGAGTCATGTAAGAAAAGCCACTCCGAGAGTTCACTATAAATCCAGAGAAGACGAGTCAAAGGAATCCTCTCAGGTTCGTAAAAATAATTGCGTATTTCTTTAGCAAATATTTTATAAAATAAATGGAGCAATAACAATATTACACCCCATTATAAAAGGTAATTACTATAATAAAAAATTTTAAGAGAAAATGTAATTGCTATAAAAAGAAAATAAGTGCTCTTAAACCCTGTAAAAAAGCAATCTTAAATTTTATCACTGAAAAGGACGATTCGATGTAAAAGAGCTTATTATCTAAGCGACTAAGGTATCTCTGAAACGCATCTCACGTACTAAGCTCCGCGTACTTTGCAGATCGTTGATTCGAGTGCCTCGAGTGAACAAGGTCAGCGCGGCAACGCCTACGAAAACGTACCGCTGATCGATCCCGCCTCGTCCGTCTCGAGCAACGACGCCAGTCTCCAACCTGGCGGTACACCCACCGCGGATTTAAATATCCCGGTCTATCAGCACGATGATTATTCTGCCTCCACTGCCTCGTCCGTCGATAACTACTCCTCGCATAGGGATGCGAGCATTTCGGATTCCATCCTGCCGCTGACCGGACTGGAGTACACCCGGAAATCGACCCATTCGCCGAGCTATCAGACCTCCTCCCCCACTTACGAGTCGAGCGGATCTGACGAGCAGCCCGTCAATGGCTTCAACTATAGGACTCACGAGGATAGCCCGAGCTCACAGACCACCAGGGACTTCCCCCCCTATTACAGGCCCGGAAAAACCGAGAGCGTTGTGTTCGAGCCGCTGCCCACCACCGATTTGCCCAATGTACAGAGATCCCAGCTGCAAGATTTCTCACCGGTCTATCATTCCGTATCCGCTCAGAGTCACTACGACAAGAACGAGACCCCGAGGCCGATTTACCGCGAGCAAACCTCCAGCAACAGCGAGGAGGAATCGCCGATCTTCTTGCCGATTTCTCACGACAAGCAAGAGGAGTATGCTTATCAGACCACCGTGACTGAAGTGCTTCCTGAGGTGAGAAACATTCTCCTTTGTGCATCTTTTTACAATGCTTTCTGTCATATAATTACTGCTGTAACAATAATTAATGCGGAAACTATGAGAAATACAAACACAACAGTGATTACGTATATCTATTCTTAATATAATCGTTATTTGAGAATTGACAGAACCATGTTTATTTCGTTATAACAAATTAAATTAATTACTAAATTGTTAAAATAATAGTATTCATACATGCGCGTAAATATCATTAAAGATTTATAAATAAATTGAGTACCTTATTAGAGTAATGGCACGGGAAATCTATAATCCACATTTGCCCGAAAAGTTTATTCATTTGGGATCGAACACCCTGTAGAAATACTTGGTAAATTAGAAGCCGTCCGAGATTGAATAAATAACTTCTGGTTTCGAACTTTTCCCGTTAATCAAACTGATCCTAATCAATTAGCGCACGCATGAGACCGCGCATAAGCTATAGGTACGGACTTCCTTGTCTTGGAGAGGGTGAAAATTTCGTCGAAACTTTGGGCTATCGCGTGCTAAAGCTAACAGAGAAAGTCAAGGTTGTATTCCTCTATTGCCTATCTTTATCAACCGGAGATCCTTGAAGTTTAGTGTACCGTACAAAATGTGCTGCGTACTTTGCAGCAAGCCAACTTCTATTTTCAGTTCAAATGTGCCCAATTGTATGCCGGGTCAATGATTTTTCACATAACGCCTAATCTTTAAGAACTAGCTGGTATGAATTTCATTTTCAATAGAATCCATTCAAAAACAATGTACTCCGTAATTTGTATGTATCATTTTGAAATTTTTTTTTAAAATAAACAAGAATTTAAGAAAGAAATTTCTCAATTATACTTTTGCAATCTTGAAACTACATAATTAATAAGTCTACTCAAGCAAATTACAAAATCCTTACTCCTTAATTTACAGGTAACGACGCCCACTACGACGACTACCACAACTGAAGCACCGGTGATAATTCGCCAACGCGTTCGCGCTCGTCTGGGCGGTCGCACTCAAACAGAATCGACCATTCAAACCCGTCCCCGCGGTTCCCAGGACGAGTACGTACGTTTCAGCGCCGTGAACCAGGACTCACCTAAGCAATCCTCGCGGCAGCGCACGAGCAGACCAAGGGTCCGCGGCCACCAGCATTCCCCGATCCAGACCGACGGCGGAGAATACGTGAGGATCCAGACTGCGCCGAGCCAACAACGCCGACTGACAACGAGTGCGACGACGCCTCAGACAACGCGGACGACCGAGTCCGAGAGGCAGGAGATCCACGAGGACGAGGAGTACGGTTTCATCAGGCAGCCTAATTACAGGCCGGCCGCCCAGCCACAGGAGCCGGCTAATTACAAAACTGCGCAGGTCCAGGTCAGCTCACTACTTTCGCTACACAGAAGCACGTCTTTATAATTAGCGGCGCGCATTACGGTGTTAAGATAATAAATAAGTATTTGTGAGGGTAACTCGCATAATGAATGGCTTTGAGTTAACTGAATTAGTATCGTGGTGAGGGGAACGGAGGATACGAAAAATGTAGGTCGTTTTTTATAATTTATGGAAAACTTTGTGATGTGAAACGTGAAATTTTCTTTATACTTCGTTAAGTTTTTGTAATTGCCGTGTAAAATAATATGAAGTTACAATGCTGCTTGCAAAATTTGAACGATGTCTACCTAGTTTTCGGCATGAGCTATTTACTTATGAATATATTTTACTATAGACAAGCATAGTCATTTGTGGACCATTAATGTATATATGTATGTACTTTCATGAACGACAAAATTAAGATGTTATACTAAAATTAGCTCCTAAAATTTCTCCTCTAAAAGCTTATCTCTTGGAAATTCTTGAAAATCCAGCAACAAATGATTATTTTCCAGAGTACGGACGCAATCGAGACAACAACGTCCACCGAAGCCAGTCATTCCCAGGCCCAAATCCTCAAGAACCGGCAAAAGTACTTTTCCGCTACGCGGCGTCCGTCCAGCCGCGTAACTACGACCCCACGCTCAGATGAGACGAACTACACCGTCCGTCAGCGTACGCGCGTCGGTAGCTCCACTGCCCATAGCGACGAGGCTAAGCCAACTAAGGCACGCAGCAGGCTGCGCCGTCCAGGCTCCAGAAGGCGCGTAACCACTACTACAACCGAGAACGCACTCGACGCGAACAACGAGCTGCCACTCGACGAGAACTACCCGAGAGCGCAGAACGACGCTGCTAGCCGCGTACAGGATCTTGCCAATGAGAACGTAAGTGTTGGCTTTTGAGAGCGGGATGAGGGAAATTGGATTTGAGCATGCAGAAGAAGCTTTTTATGTATAAAGGACGCTTAACGATGGTATAACATTACGATTTTATTTATTTCAAGGAAAATTTATGAATTGAGCGTCAAGAGTATTGACAGCTATATATAGTAAAACATTTATATTGTTGTGAAATATTTTAAATGAGTGTATTACTATGAGACATAATTTATTCATATTAATTCAGAATAGCAGCTGCTTTGAACAATGGGAGAAAAAAATGTTATTATATTTAATTAATTTATGTAAATTACATAACGAAGCGTAACGTTTAAGATGCTCCCGGCTTTGAGAAATGCAATCCACACTCACGCACTTGTGACTTACGCCTGAGAAGATATTACGTCGCTCTTACTCGGATAAAATCTTAGTGTCGTAGTTTACATGTAAAACAAAAAAAACAATAGCTATAGAAATGTAACTGTTACATAAACATCTGCGTATCCTATTTTAAATCGAAACATATTGCTCCACAATTTAATTTATTAGATTTGTACGAGTTTTAGCTTATTTGTTTCTAAGATACATTAGTATATAGTTTATTCAATACGTTAATGTTAGTGACATATACTAATTAGAAATTTTAAGTTTTTATTTTTAGTAATTATCTATGATGAAATCCATATTCAAAGATGTATGAATAATGTTTTATATAGTTTTATATGTAAACTGATAGTTATAATTATAAATTAATTTATAAGTTGTATTTGTATATAAAAACAGTATTTGCAGCTTGTAAAATCTTTATTTATAATATTTAAACATAATATTAGGTATAATTATCTTCAGTATACTAAGAATGAGTACATGAATATGTATAATACACTTACACACTACTGACTTTCATGTAGTTATATGATTATAATATGAATTGCGTAACCATTTAATTGAGGTAAGGAGATAGATACTTAGAAAAAAATGCATGGCATGAAATCAAAATAATTATCATTTCGATAAATCTATACAATGTCTTGAACGTTGAATGTCGCCAGGGAACGTAAATCTAGCTGCAATGTACAATATCTATTCTAGTAAATTATATTTAAAATTACTCTTGAGAAATTTGTGTCACACTTTAATTAATGCATCTTAATATGCATTTGTAATATCCTATAACTGTTTTTCATTTGCATATTAAACATTAAATTATTTTTTAAATTAATTTCTAAGCACCGCGCTTTGAAAAAAAATCACCACAACGCTCCACTCTAAACAATTGCAGTTTCATTAAACCATTGTAATTCAAATTTTGTAAGATATTTATGCACAAAATAATAAAAGCAATAAGAACGTAACGAGTAGATTTTCATCGCGCTTTACGTTAGCACGCTTAACGCCGGGAATCGATTGTCCTGAATTTTTCTCACTGCAGTGTGCATGCTTTCGCGATTCTTAGCTCTCTTGCTTGCACACTCATACACCTATACACAATATCTCTCTCTATCCTTCTCTGTCCTGTCTTATCTCTTAAGTTCTTTCTCTCTTTCGCCATTCTGTCGACCCTTCAATTTCGATTTCCTCTCTATTTCGCCTGCACCGCATCGATGCTTTTGCCCGCTTTTTTCTCCCTCAGCCCGATGCAATTAGTAGCGGACACGAATACTGTGAACCACCAACGAGTGTTCTCGCGAAATCGATACGGCGGAATTACAATTTAAGGCACGTCTCGGTTTTTATTCTCGAAATCCTTAATTAAATAAAGTCCGTAGAAAAATAAAATTTTATGTTCTTTGCAATATTGTCTAACGAATATAGAAACGAAAAATATAACATTTGTGAAAATCCCAGAGTATTGTGTATCTTTGGGGCCATGCAAATATTTAGGTAAAACATATACGTAGATAAAAGAGAAAAATAACATTTACATTTTTACGTAACAGTACTTTCTATAATCCTTTTACAATTTACAAAGCAAGAGATTCTCTTTCCTGTTTTTTTAAAAAGGATACTTATTATGCTTGACCGTAACTTTACATTAGAGAAAGTGTAATATTAACGTAAACACGAAAAAATTAAAAAAATTATACCCTCAAAAAAATCTACTTTTATAATGCAATTAACAAAGTCCCATTTGCGGTGTCTTGCAATCGTTATAATCTCGTCTCATATGCGCTATCAGCACAAAAATTTTCTCGACCTGTATACCATAGAGTATAACCATTAAAAACGCTTTAATAAGCCAGCTTTTATAGCATAAACGTTATTGTAAAAAATATTTAAAAACTCGTTGTGGACGTGAATTAATACGGTAGGAAATATATATAATTAAGAAAAAAAATAATTCTGGAGAAACGAACTTCCATTTGTTTTTTTTGGAACTAAAAAATGTATATCCTCACGAAAGTCACGTTAGTTCAACGCAGATCATTAAATACATGAAATATTGTGTATGAAAGATATGCTATGATAAAGTTTTCGACAATTTTTAATTCACTGACAAAATATAAGAATGAAAAATTTGTTTTAATTTTTAATGTTTTTTTTTAATTTGATGTTTACTAAAATCCTAACGATTTCACTGGGTCCCAAAAATCATTTTTTTTTATTTTCATATTATTGTAAATCTATAATATAAGTCGGTGGTACCCCTACCTACATATTTACCAATTTGATACGTCTCTGTAGTTTTTGTTTCTCTAAACGTTATTTCTATATTTGGTTCTCAAATAATACAAAGATTATATTTATTTCATAAAAATTACGCATATTATTTTACCGAACAACAAAAGTAAATAATATTTATGCAAACAAAAAAATGCGAGGAATTCATTAGTTTAAGATAAACTTTGATATTTCGCAACGCGCGCAGGTGACGCAAGCGCGGCAATAAAAGAGCAGCTTCGTAAAATACTATTCCCTCGGTCGCGTGAGCGGGCGGAGCAGGAGATATCTCTTTGCGTCGCTAACAAAATTACGCGCGACGACCGCGAAAGAAAATTACGTTCTATATAATACGCGAATTTCCCCAGACGAAGCTTAAAAAAGACATCGGCAAGGAGCGAGGCAAACGCGTATATACACAACAGACCAAGCGAGTCTTCCATGCTCATTTCTCTATCTTGTGTGTCGCAGTACCCGCAGGAGTTCCTGCTGAATTACGGTGCCTCGCAGAACTACCCGCGCGGCGAGTACGATCAGACGCAATTAGCCAGCGACTCGGGCAGACGCTCGTCCGCCTCTCGCGTACGACCGAGCAGCAGCCGCACCTCCCAGGACATCTACGGAGCCGAGAGCCAGTGGTCGACCAAGCTCACCGGTAATTCCTTCCAACCGAGCAGCTACGAGCCCAATCAGCCGGCTAGCGGTGGTCCCGAAAAGCCTGTAGACGCCCTGGGACAGGACAAAGCCGGTAGCCTACCAGAGATCATTACCGCCGGACCTGATGTACCCTCCATCACCGTTCTCGTCAGCTCCGACAACGACGGCGCGGAACAGCGGCAGGACCAGCCGAGCTCCAGCTCCGAAGAGTCCATCATGGATAGCATGATGAACTCGATGATTGATTTCGGCAAGAAGATGAATGCGCCAGAGGAGGGGGAGACTGCGACCAACCTTCCTGAGGGCCAAACTCAGCCGACTCTCGAGAGTTCCACCGCGCCGGAAGTTAAGAGCAGTGCGACGTTTAAGAAGGTACGCTAATTTTACTTTTTCTGTACTAGATTAATGGTAGAGCTGGATTTTCATCAGGAAGTTTTTTACTTTAGATCCACAATATTTTATTTCCTAATAGTCAACCCAAATCTATTATTATCATCTGCACTTTAGTTGTCAAAATTATATATTGTTCGCAATACATAGATATGAAGGCGCGTGTCAGTAAAATATAATTACTTTTTTTATCATTTACCTATAAGCATATACAGGTTACCCGTGAAATTTTTATTCGAGACTTGCATAAATAAACGATACTTCTTTCTAAATAATTCACGATCGTTCATTCAGTTCGGCTCCATATGTCACAGATTTTTCCTACTCGATGGTTATTTTAAAAACTTTATTTGGTTAAAATTTCCAGAAAATTCAGTATAATTTCGTTTAAATATTTACGTATTGTCGTAGAAAAATACTTTCACTATAATATATATAGATACATATTGAAGAAGTGCAATACTTAAAAAAAAATAACTATTACTAAATTTATATAAATTTAAGTTTATTAAAATATCTACTTATTTACGTTTGATAATTTAGGCTGGATTGAGGAGACGCCGAGTACGAGTTCGCGTGAGGCCAGCGAGCGCGGGTTCAGAGGATTTCGTAACGGCCGAGTCGCAAAGTTACGATTCCTCTCTCAACCAGCTGCCGCGTGATACCAACAAATTCCGCAACTTCTATGTGAGCACGCCGCCGACAACTACGGCAACGGCAACAACAGAGTCCCCCACGACGATGAGCAGCTACAGTAGCAGCAGCAGCGGCTCCGAGCTGTCCAATACCGAGAAGTCTGTATTTGAGAGCTTCCTCGATAAAATGCTCGGCGAGAATGACGAGGAGACCGCCACTACCATCGTGCCCGAGGCTATCACCACCACCACTCCGGCAGCGACGGTCAGCCCGGATGACGCGTGGACGAGCCAATCGACGATCGCCCCGACGGCGGAGGTCAGCCATGACGAGTCTACGACCTTGAAGGATAATAGCAACCCCACCACAAGTGCTCATCGCGCTTTCGAGCACCCGACAACTGTGAAAAATAGAGAAGAGGAGGAGTCGAGCGATAATACGGAGCTTCCCGCGATAGACACTGCCACGACGATGATCGATAGCGCCGACACTTATCCTTCAACGAGCGCCGACAAAGCCTCGACCTCCGCCCCGACGACGACGTCGACGCAGGCGGAGAAAGACGAGGTCAAGAGCAACAGTGGGGAGAACGTCATCCAGTCGTTGAACCCGGAGAACTCACTCAGGTACTTCGTCACCAAGAGCCCGGCGTTCAACGAGTACCTCCGCAGCCAGGAGAAGTCGAAGAAGACCGAGATGACCGAGGATAATCCGGATTACCCGAAGAACCATAGGAGTAAGTGGAGCGAAGTGCGCTACCCTACGGACAAATCCGTCTTCGACTTTACCAAGTGGAACGCGAAGAACCAGAGCGGCGAAGCCAGGCACGCCGAGGATGACCAGCAGCAACAAGAGCAGCAGCAGTCGGTCAATACCGAGGCAGACAACTCCAGTGTCACGGATTACGTCAAGGCCATCTTCGAGAGCATCAAGAGCGCCGACGAGGAACACCACCAGAGCGCCAAACTAGCCGATCAAACCTTCTCGTCCTCTGGACAGGACAAGGAGCTCTTCAAAATAGACGCCACCACTGCCTTCCCCACTGAGGTCAAGACTTCCGTCTCCTCGTCCAGCCGAGTTGTAGCCCGACCGGCTTCAGTCAGGTTCAGCAAGAGCCAGCATTACAACCAGGACAGCACGACGACCACGACGACGGAGGCTGCCACATTCGGACCGTTTGTTCCGTCTATGATGTCCGACAAGCAGACGGGCCCCGCGAAAAAATCATCTTTCGAGACGAATCTGGGAAAGATCCTGAGGACGACCACGACGACAAAGGTTTCGCATATGACCGAGATTTGCTACCGCGGTCGCTGTGTCATGTCCAAACCTAAAAAGGACGGTGTCTCGAGATGAGCGCGATAACATGACGAGATAATGGAGCTGGAAATATTTTATATCGTTCTTGGGAAATCCAGATTTTTACTTATATAGAACCAGCGAATACAAAGGCGTATTCGCTCGAGTTCTATACGAACTTATATACAGTGTTGTATAATATTTTAATTTCGAGCTTTTCAGATTGATTAGTCTAAAGTGTTCGTTCTAGCATGAAGTGTATTTACTATTATTATTACGCGCAGTAATAATAACATTCTATGGCTCTGTTTATATTTATAATCTGAATGTTTTAACAAACGTACAAATTTAGTATTTTTAGACTATTTTTATCGAGCAAACACAATAATCATTAACTATTGACAATGGATTTCTTAAGAAACCACGATATTTCCGGCTCTGTTTCGAAACTTCAAAACTCATATCACACGCACCACGTCAATACTTGTTATTTATTAATTCGAAATTCATCAAAATCACGAAAAATAAATCGGGAAACTCTCCTTCATCCGTATACACTCTACGTCACGCCGATGAGGTTACGAAAAAATAAAGTCAGCCGAACGAAGAAATCATTTGGAGATAGAGTCGCTAATGAATCAACTGAGAAAAAAAGCTCTCGCGAAACCTGCGCACCGCGCGTGCATCACTCAAGATTTAAGGCTTTCCGTGTGTCCGATCGTTATTTATTTTGTTCGCCGGCCAAGGCGCAGAAGAAGCAAGAGTAGCACAGCAGCAGCGACGGCTCCTTCGTTGTAATTACTGAAACACGAAGCGCGATAATGGCTGGCCGCTTGGGCGACCTTCCACTTTCGCAGCGTACAGCGAAGGAGCGTATATAGAGCTTGAAGAAAGCACAGCCATCGCAGTATAGCGATGGTTTTGATATCATTACGTTCGTATAATATTATACATCAAATCTCGGCGGATGAATCATTTTGTATAGTACTAAAATGTATCGTATTCTTAATTAACGTATAACTGTAATGTGTTTATTATTCTTGATGTACGCTCCAATTAGTGGCTAGATGGCTTAATCGCGAGCGATGAATCGGAATAGCAAAGAAAAAACGTTTTTTAAGCAGAATTTTGTATACTCATTATACTTTTGGCGCTTTACCATTATATTAAGCTGAAATTTCTGTAAGATAGCGCTTAAGCGATTGGCTCAAAATGCATTTCCTTTTTACTGCTTGCAAGCGCAGAGAGAGAGAGAGAGCGAGAGAGAGAGAGAGAGAGAAAGAGAGAGAGAGCATTAAACAAGCAGCGAACTATCCGGAAAATTCGAGATCGCAATCTACTCTGCAGTTTGCGAAGCTCGCGCACGTGAAACAGCTCGGCGAGGTCTTGAGGAAAAAGAAAACGAATGAGTTTTTGTATTTAATTAATGTACGCTCACGCGTAACCTTGTATGTATATGATATACGCGTAATCTTCGACTTAAGATATTAGTTTGTAAGTGTATTTAATTATAACACTAAGATTGTGTTAAGTTATAATAATAAATAAGCGTGATAATAAAGGTGAGCGATACTTATTTTATTAAACTTTTTAAAAATAAAATAGTCGTCTTTTTTCTCCCTCATTCCTTTAGTATAAAAAATACTAGTAATTATTAAAACACTTTACATCTTTCATTTCTAAATTAATTTTTTAAATACTACTTAGTCATGTAGTAAATTTAATTATGTCTTTCAATAAATTGCATTAATTCTGGTACTACTCTATATATTAGCTCATCCTCTTTAATTCTTATAAGAGAAGCCCTAATCCGTCTCCGTGTGGAATTTTCGTAGGAAGCGTGCGTGGCCTTAGCCGGAAAAGCATTTTAGGAACGGGATCACTCTCAGACAAGGAAACAAAGAAAGTCAAAAAAAGCTGAAAAAGCTCTGACAAGATAAAGTAATACCATTTGTCATGGTATATTATATAACAGTCTTCGTAGCTAACTCAACAAGTAACAATATATTCACAAAAAATATTATCAAGATAAAAACGAATTTCGTAACAATATATTCTTTTAAATTATTCTCTTAAACTATTTTATTTCGTAGCTTAAAGAATTCTTAAGAGAAATTTTGAAGAAGGTACTACTTATAATACATAGTAAATATCCACCATAAAAACTGTTTACTTAAACTGGAAAAGAATAAAACACTATTATAGTAGAGCTTTTCCAGTATCCTACATTTTCATCTAAAAAACTCTATTCTTCTTTTTTACTGTAAAAGCGATTTTAAACAAGAGACCATGCTTCCATAAATATATATGTGTGTCATTTTCATCCAGTCAGTAGCATTTTAATGTCGAAGGTTATCCATCTATTATAACTTGACTGCAGTATACAATTGTATTTATAAAAATATTTTCTAATAAAAGTACTTTCGATATCAAACCAAAATAATATTATTTTTCTTATAGTTTTTATTTAGCGTAATGATAATATATTATGGAAAGAGAATAAAAAATAATTGTACTTAAAAACATTAAAAATAAACCTAAAAAGCTATGTTTCAACATATACCGCAAGTTGAAGTCAGTAAATCTGTACGAACATAAAGCTATCACGTCGTAAAAATTTTTTTTCTTTTGTTTTCGTCTATTTTTCTACGTGACTTCATCAGCACAATCACTTAAATCAAGCCAGAAAAGTATATAATCGTTATTTATTACAGACTAAGAAAAATAGAACAGGTCAGTCTTCAGCTTTATGAAATATTACCAGATCATAATTTCTAACGTGATTTGTTTATCAAATATTTTAAAAATCTACCTAAATTAGATAAAAATAAATTCGCAACTAAATAATATAAGTATAGAATAATGGGAAATAGTATAGAAGCATTGCATTTTTAAGACTCGCTTCATTTACGAAGGATACTTAAATATTTGAATTCCTCTATTATACAGCCGTGACACAAATTTTTTTTTTTCACCACCGCACATAAAAAGTCCGCGTTGCCAGTTGCACAGCGAAACGAATGAAAATGAATGTCTTTTTCTTCGTTATATGCACAAAGCTAGAGGAGCAGTCAGAACGCGAAAAAGAGCTCGCCGCTCACGTAGTAGAATAGCCAGCATTTTTACGGTCGACCAACGCTAACTGCGCGGACTACTCCTATACACGTCCGTGCAAGTACATACGCCTACGTATATAATGTGCGCGTTCGCGTTACGCCGCAGCGTGAAGTTTGAAAAAGAGAACAGGCGAGGACACCTTAAGGGTTCGCAAGAGACAATGCCGCGTGCAGTGCCAGTTGACATCGTCGCGTCGAGTGTTTTTCCCAACGCGTATATACATATATATATATTCCCTACTCTCTGTCGCTTTTCTTCGCCCGCGCGCGCATCCAAGCACTCGCAATTATTCACGAGTCGCTCCGTTTGTCTCTCGTTCGTCTCCATTTGTCTCTTTATCGTTCGCCCTTTCTCTCGTTCTTAGGTACATGTATATGTATACATTTATAACATATATGTAAGCGTACGCAAGAGCTGAGCTTTCGTTTTATGTTTACGTTGCCTACGTGTTCATCCCTTTCTTTACCTTTTATTCCCCTTTTATATCCTGTCTTTCTTCGCTTTATTCCCCCGGGCTTCAACTTTCTATCTGCATTTATGATGTCCATGCTTTTGCGTGAATGAATTTTAGCTCGCGTCGTCTTTAGATCTTTTTCCTTATATATATCATTCTTTGAATTGGTATGCATGAAGGGTCACATGAAAAAATCTCGCGAGAAATATGCGAATGTAAAAAATTTGTGCAGTGTACCTTTGAATACGCATTGTAAAATAAAACTCGTAAAAACCGGACCTATATTATTTTATCAGTGCGAAAAATCGATAAAATTGGAATTGCAATTTGGGACGCGAGCGCGGGCGCAAAAAGAATTCACATTGCATTAAGGTTATACAATTTTCAAGAATTGCTTTTTCATCGATGGAAATAGAAAAAAATGTTTATCCCCCCGCTAATTCTATGCCATTTACTTTTCATTGGTATATATAATGGAATTATTCGCACGTGCGATTCTCGTAAAAAGATTAAGTCGCGAGAATTGGCCCATTTTCACACACCTCCAGTGCATTTAACGTCATTCCAACACTATTTCTGCAACAGATCGAACAAAAAGTATTTTTTAATTATCCCCATCTTCTCCTTCTCTTCTACCCACTTTTACCGCACTTCTTTACCCGTCCGCAATCTGCGCTCACCTTGAGATTTCGCCGAGCCACCCTTTCACCCATTTACGTCTCCACCTCTCTCCTTCGCCCCCCTCCCCCATTTCATCTTTGGCTACATTATACGCTCATCTCTCGGGGCTCGGCTCCCTTTTGCAAGCCTGTCAGCCTTCTCTCGTAGAGCTTTTGATCCGTCATTAGCGCGGCAACAATTTATGCTATCGCGTGCCCTTTTGCACAGAAATATATAGTATAATGTATACGGCAGCGGCGGCGAGTCGCCACGAGAGCAGCAGATCGATCGCCTCTCGTGCGAAGAGTGAGAGAGAGAGAGAGAGAAAGAGCGACAGAGGGAGAGCGGGGGTGAACTGCCTCGGAGCTTCCGCGAGCAGATGGCGTTCGCTTGCTCTGCTCGACGGCGGCGGCAACGGCGAGCAGCCTTCGGCGGGATAGAGAGCAAAGGGGATTTCCCGAGAGCGAGCGCCCGAGTCGTGTAATCGCCGCAGGAAAAGCGTGTCAGTTGGGCCGTCTGCGCGCAAAGCTTTTTTTTGACAAAACGATTTCTTTTGTCCCCGGAGTGCATTGGGATTCTGCTCATCGCGCGGGACCTTTCAGTTTAGTTTTTATATTATTTCCCATTTGTTTCAAGTGTTTTGCAGATTTATAAATTGAAGCGTTTTCATGTCAAAGTGAGAAATTTCCTTCGTGATTGGTAAAATCAAGTTGAAAGATTGTTTATGGATTGCGGAACAATAATAAAGGAAAATAGTTTTTTTTTCAACTCAATAATGAAGAACAATATTTACTGTTCTAAATGTCTTTTAAACTGTAGCAGGAATTAAAATATTTAAAAGAAATATACTTTAAGCGTGTTGTGTAAAAAATAAAAAAATGTAAAAGTACAGTTACGATATTGATTTACTAATGATTTATTTCATATGTGTATACATCTAATTATAAAAGAATACAAATATTAATTTTTGTTCTTTAAAAGAAATATTCTTTCAATTACCGGCGTTAATTTTTAACCAGAAATAAAACTTGAAAAATTAGATATATTGTCCAGGAATGGTAATCTAATTATAGTTACAAGATGGAAACGATGCTTATAAATCAAGGTTCTTAATTAAACTCGCTTTCAAAGGAAGTGAGTGGCTTTATTAGAACATTATTAAGCCTTGTGAGCGATCGATATTAATTAAATCCTTTCAATCCATCATCCGAAAGTTAGCTTCAAATATGTATTATTGATATTATTGACACTAATAACATTGCAACATGTATATTCCCCCCAATAAACATCACGAAAGTAAAATCACTATGTCAACTCAAACTAGAATTCGTAAACATCATACATTAAAAAATTTTCAGGAATTCTATATGGTTTTTCACACTGATGTTGAAAAAAAATATTTTTGAAAATGTTTGTAAAATAAATCTGTTTTTTATAATCTGGACGATTTTTCTGCGTTCAACTTTTACATATAACAGAAAAATAAAATATAATTTTAGACAAATAATAGCTAGATATATTATACTTTAAAAAATGGTAGTCTAGTATACGTAAACGTATTCAATGATCTCCTTCAGAGATAAAAGACCCTTTTACGTCATCGTCGGGTAATGATTTTTAACAGCACTCTTTCTGCCACAATTCTCATACACTTCGAAGGGGTGTATTTTTATAAAATATTTTATTATATAAAAACTATGATAATTGAATATTAATCGAATTATTGCAGAAATAAACTATTGACATAATAGGTCTTTTTAAACGATTAGAGCTGCGCCGATACTAATAAAATAGAGGATAGCAATAATGAATAACTGTTATATTCATGTTTAAGTAAATGACTATCCATTACAAACGGAAAATTTCATTTCTCGAAAGCTCGTTAAAATGAGTTATCTAAATACATAATTATTGATTTTGCTAAGGTGTTATATTAGAAAATAAGTACGGCAATATTACCTAGCATTATGTATCTTGTAAAAGTAACAATTTTAAAATAGTTATATGTTGGAATTTGAAGACTTGTTATGCATAAAGTTGTTTAGTCTATTTTTAGAAGGGTTAATTTATTGTTGTATACGGTATAAGTATATTATGCAACGACGACAGGAAGCAGGTGATTTTCAACGAGTGCGTTGTTTGTCACATCCGAGAGTCAAGAGAGCACCGTGGAGTAGCTACTTCACACAGGCCGTGCGTAAAATAACGAGTGAATATGGTACTTTGTGCACGTTACCTAAGCATCAGAAGTCGACCTCCTCGCAGCAAGTTTAAATAAATAATAATGTCAATTTTTGAACTAATTCCAATTTTCATTTAATAGAATAAAGATAATCTAACAATATAATATACCAATCAGTCGGCCACTTTAGTCGATGATAAATTAACTGGAAATTCTCTTTGAATGCGGCCCATTATAACAATTATCATATTCTTGTCCCAGTAAATTCAGGCTCGCAGTACTTTATTAAATCACGCGTTCCAGCAGCATTCCGCAGCAACGTTCCGCTCTGCGCGGCCATCAATGCTCTTGCTGCGGAACGAGTCTGCATCGTGAATGCACGTGTATGTATATACGTGTATAGACACGTATACCGCAGCCTGGCGACCCATTCAATCAGCAGATAAATTTGATCGGATATCGATTAATCAGTCCACTCAATTCCTGCCGATGTGATACGCGCGTGATCCACGTATATATGTGCATGCATGGATATATATACCGCGACAGTGTTTATACTCGATGCTTGCGCAGTGGATGAGCGCGCAAACGTTAGCGCAGTTGAATGTGAACAAGACGCGTGCTAAACTCTCTCGCTCTATACTCAGGGTGCGCATGCGGCAGCTTAGTTGCCCGTTTACTAACCTTGTCGGAGGCTGTTTAAGGTGTTGTGTAAGCTTTCCACAGGCGGTATGTAAAGTCGATTATACCAACGTAACGTCATTGCGTGATATTGCTGTACCGTGGTTACACAGGTCGATAAATGAAAACTTCGTTAAATGATATTGCAGTTAGCAAGCGTTTTGGAGCATATAAAAAAAGAAATGCTTTTTATTATCTATTATTATAAATTTTCAATTGTTGAAGTGAATGGTATTGTAGACTTGATGTAATAATTATTCCACTCTCAGCTCCAAAATTTTGTGGTGGTGCTGACTATGTATATAAGTAGATACAGGATTGGTTTGGTAAGACCAGGATTTATTGAAATAAACTTCATTCTTTGATAAACGGGATTAATATAAAGAATTTATTAATAAAAATTTACACATGACCATTGCATTAGCTCTAATTTTTAAATGCAGAAAAACCAAGTATTTAATCGAAACATTTTTCTATGAATCGTCTCTTTTAAATCACACAAGTTATACACCTACTTCTGCAAATATATGTAGAAATCACATGCGTCAAAATTTTGTGTTGACAATAAATGGTATACTGCTTTATTTGTTTCAATATTTCAGGTTTAATATTCGCCTATAAAGTCTCGTACTTGCACTGTACATTCAGATTTACGGCTTCTAAAACATTGGCGTTCATCGAAATTTAAAGTTCGACCGTACCGGGAGTTTTGTATCAAAACCGAAATATTGATGACAGTATATTCGTATATATCTAGCCTCAGATATGTTATAAATCGAGATTTTCAAAGTTAGCTTCAGTTTTCTTTTCCTTCCAAATAATTTCACGCGTTAAAAATTGATTAAAATTAGTAATGTATATTTTGTTTAAATAATTATATAAAACGAATGATAAATGAAACAAAATTTACAATAAAATATATATGTAATTTTCTTTATTTTTATACTTACAAAGTTACTATTCTATAATTACGTAACAGCGCACTATGTTCGCGTTTTAATGATTTCACGCGGCTCAGTTTCAATTCGGACTATGTACATAAAGCCCGAGTTGCCTATCGGTCTAAACAGGGATAAACGTTGCTGCAAGCAAGTGTTCTATACCCAATCGACGGATACGCCCTTGTCTGAAGAGGGTAACCAAGTGAGCGTTGCGTGCAGAACATATTCTGGCCGACGAAGAAGGAAACAAACCCAAAGCTGAAGGAGATAAGGGCTGGAAAAGAGTGATGGCGCGCGGCGAAGCAGCTGTGAGCAAATGATGAATATAAGAGTACGGTTGACTGAGTAATTGAATTTAGAGCTGTGCTGAGATAAGGAAGATTAACTATTATGGAACGACATGATAGATCTAGAGATGAAAAAAATGAGATATAGGGGGTGGTATATATTAAATTTTGGAGTAAGAGATTTCGAGTGGGTGAGATATAAAAGAAATGATTTTGAGGTTTACAATAGAGGTGAGAATTACTAAAAGAAGAGAGATGTGGAAAAAAGTGTAAGAAAATGCAGCGTAGCAATAAAGAAATAGAGCTCAATTAAAAAACGACAGCAGAATAAAACGGGGAAATAAGATTAAAATAGAACAGACGCAGACGGAGGCAGACACAAACCGGAATACAATACACGAACACAACGAGGCGTGGAGACGACCCGAGGAAAAGCAAAACAAAGATGAACGATCGGAAAGAGAGAGCACGAAGAAAACTATATACAGAGAGTAAAGGGAGCATTATTAGAAAAGAAAGAGATAGAGCCGTAAAAGTGTAGGCATATATGTTCTAGCGAAGAAAAAGGGCAGAGAGCGGAGGGCTGCGAAAAACGATAGAACGAGAGGGCGAGAAAAATATATCGGCTGGCTGGCTGGTTGGCTGACAGAGGGGATGACGGCAACGCCGCGCCGGCAGCGACGCGCTCGCTCCGCGTACTACGAAGCATGCGCTTTAGGGGGGTTGCACACCCACACACACTCGGCGTCGCTCCGTGCGTGTGTACATGCGCGCGTCGCCGCCGTCGGCAGTCGGTCGGTCGGTCGGTCGCGCCAGTACAAGCGCAGAAGTCCACGACAGCGGGAGCGCGAGCCGCTGGGCTCACTCTCGTCCTCATCGTCGGGACACTATGCCAGGCGGCGAGGGGTCGGCCGCGAACCCGATCAATCGCGCCGCGGCCGAGCGCGACAGTAGTGGCGGCTCCGAAGCGGCGGCGGCTACTGCGGATAATAATGCGCCGAGCGCCGACGGCGCCGACGGGCCGTCGATGGCACTCGCGGGCGACGGCCTCAGAAGGAGAAAGGTCATACACGCCGCCAAAGAGACCCTCGACAAGGGTGAGTGCGCCGACGAAATAAATGCGCGCGCGGGGCCCCGATGCTATTACCGCCCCTACTATTGCACGCCCGTACTGCACTGCCCGTTTAAAGACCGGCCCTCCCGAATCTTCTTCGCTCCTCTAACATATATACCTACTTGTATCGTCATCGTCGTCGTCCCCCTTTGTGCACCCGAGGCCGGACTCGATGCGTAAGCGGCTATATGGTTCGTTGCACGCGACCGCCTGGGAAGTATTGTGTAACCCGCGGAGAAGCAGTGCGATGAGGAGGGCCCTGTACATATACAAGACCGGCGCAGGGTGAATAAATTTACCCTCGCCATTTCTTCGAGTGAAATTTTATCGACAAGTGTTATTTGCGCTTATAACATTGTCTTTCTCTAAAGTGGACCAAGTGCTATTTTGTGAAATCGATTTGTCTTCTTACATGCATTTCTTTTTATATTTATATAAAAGAAGGATAGTAGCGCTTGCTCTTGGCTTTCAGTGTAACTTATCGAATTGATATGGCAGTTTTGTTATGGAAAAGAAAATCTTTGTTACATATTACTGAATTCTATGAGTGGCAAAGTACACAATAATATGAAAGATTTTATGATGTTGATATCGGAAAATCAAAGTGATATGGATTTTTTATGACTACTCAACTTTAAATTTATTTTTCTATACTAAAAAATCTATAATTATTTACTATCATCATTTCTATTATTATGAGAGAGGAAAACTCTTAATTTGAATTTTACTCAAAAAATAATTGTTACTTTTCATTTCAAAAAATTTTAGTGTACGAACGGTTTACGTTATAAAATTGTGTATTAAAATGTGTTTATTTTACAATAGCGTTATATAGCATTGTTAATTTTCGTTCAAAATCGAGACTTTAATTGATTAGTAGTTGTTCTAAAACTGTAATAAATAAAAAAATATAGGCATTTTCTACATAAGATTTATTAATATTAAAATAATAATTTAAAAAATTTCTTTATAAGTTACATACCATATAGTAAAATTATGAATTAAATAAAAAAAGTATTTCGTTTCATTAAGTAAATACCTGTATACGGATTAAATTAATTTAAAGAATTTTTCTAAATCAACCACAAATCCAAACTTTATTTTACAAATACAAAAGCCCTTTAGTAAATAACATAAAAATTCAGTTGGACAATAACACAGCTTATTTTCAAATTCTATACAAACTTAATAAGTAACCTTAATTTCATCTTAAATAAATAGTTTAAACAAAATTTAAATTATTACGTATACTCCTTGAATTTATTGACTTCAAATTGTATCAATTAACTTCGTACAATTAATAAATAACTAATTGTTATAATAACGTAATCGAAAACGTAGTTGATGGAAAGTCGATAATACTCCAAGAGTTAAATTTTAGTTACTTCAGAATAGTTTAACCTTCAAGTAAATTAGATTAAATTTGTATGATAGTACTATTTTTTAATTTACTAATCTGAGAAGTTTAATACTTGAGCGAGACTTTATATTAGCTGAGATAATATTTAAATTTATAATAATTGAGTACTCTGAATCGTTAATTTATCTTTGTATATTTATTTTTGTACATTTAAATATTTCTATTTTAAATGATCAAATATTTAATTCATTCATTAAAAGTGAAGATATTCGATCAATTCTGTTCACAAAATTTACATTGCAAATGTCATTTTCTTTGTGTCTTCCTACAGTAACTCAGAATGGTCCTACTTTCTTTCGTCCACTTCAGAAGCAAGTCAAGTCTATAAGAATTGATTTTTCTTCGTGTACTAAACAGAAATATCATAATTTTTCACTAAAACAATTAAAAAACAAATGCAGTTAAATAAATAAATTCAGCATCGAATCTAAATATGTTATGAAAGCCGTATCAATATTGTGTATTGATAGCAATTTGTTTAGAAAAGACGAACATCATAACAAAACGATAGATTGGGTTAAATAGTACTTTACAATATTAAATTACGAAATAACAGTATTTTGATATTCGTGTATTTCAATGTTTCACAATATAAACAATAAATGCAATTTAATTATAAATTGTAATGAATATCTCATATCTACAAGCATACTATAATAATTAATTAATTACTATGGTTGCATTTTAAACATCTATATTACAATTTATTCATATTTCAAATTTTAATTATTTTTACAATTATACTTCGTCACCGTCCGTTATTTTTACTTTTCAACACTTAAACTTATTATTCATATAAGGAGGTGGTTTCTATAATTATTTAACAATCTATTAAAAATTCTTGCCTCATATATTTACTCATTTTAGATCAAAGGAACTTATTACAAATCATTCAGTAATAATAACAAAGTTAAAACCAAACTTACATATTTTTTCAAACCTATAGTAAATTTAATAAAAATTAATAAAAACCGGTAAACACAAGGTATATTATAATAATTTTAAAAGCAATTCGCGTTCACCGATCCGCGTTTTATAGCTGTAGAATTTAATATGTCGTCAGCGTTCCCAGCCTTCAAAATCAATTATCTATTTTCAACTCTTCAAAAAGACAGCAGTTGATATTCCTACTCACTTTTGCGCCCGCACCAGTAATGCGCGTGCGCGCGCCGTCGTTAGCCAATCCAATTGTCATAAAAAATCCTAGATTCCCTATATGCATGGTCATCATCATACGCCTCCAATAATCAACTCTATCGACGGCACAACTTGCCTCATCCGCGACGCAACAATAGCCCGATCGCACTGACCGAGGGAAAACGCAATCAACACCGTTCGGCAATTTGCAAACATTAATTCTTACTTTTGTTGACTCGCCGATGCGATAAGCGAGCGCGCGAAAGCGGGGATTTAATCGCATAGCTGGGCCGGTTTCTCCTCCCGTCGCGCTCTGCGTACAACAATGCTGGTATTACGGTACTGGGTCGCCATGCAGGTGACGCGTGATGGCATACTGCCACTGCAGTCCGGCAACTTTTCGAATCGACGCGGACTTGTATAACGCAATTGCCAATTGACGCGGAAGCTCCGGTCGAAACGAGATAATTTATCTGGGATATGATGTGCGGTGCCGGGGTGCAATTTTCGATCCCCCTGTAGCTGCGTATATATGCCTGTGACATTAACTCGAACTGTTGAAATTTATGCTCCGTTTACGATAAATCTTACTTCGTTTCAATATACGGCTATAGTATATTTTGAACTTTTCATTTCGATTGGCCTTTAATCTTTATCGTTGTTAACTATTAAAAACAATATTGATATTGTTCTTTTGAACTTGAAAAGAAATCTTACGTGGTCATAGAAACCCATAGGTGAGACTCTACTTTAATCAATTAGAAAATTCTTGTAAGTTGCATTGATGATAATACAAGGTCTATGAACAAGATTAAGAAAATTTCATGTAAAGTCCTGTACCGATATTTTAAAAAATCTTCCATAAAATCTTACATAAGGTCCCGATTCATGCTTCGTTACCATTTGACATAAAATACTTTATCAGTAATATAACTTTGAAAAATTCTAAAAGTAAATTTTACAAAATTTTAATGTATATTGTCAATTTTAATTAATGTTTCATCTTGATAATTGCATAAATAAATTTTTTAAATCCATTTATTCTATAGATATTTATAATGATATGATTCAATTGAATTAGTTTTTAAATAAATTTAAATTTAAATGGAAATCCGGCTTTAGTAGGAAATCTGATTCTTAATTGGATTTCATGTCCACGCCTAGCTATCGAGTAGTGGAAGAACATTTCACGGAAACCGAATATGCCTGGACTCTAGTTGTTTTGAGGTTTCGTGATATTCGTTCATAGAGGACAAAAACGAATGATTTTGCTGAAACTGACGTTTGTAAATGTGTGCGAAATCAATATGATGAAGATGATAGGGTATTATTTAGATTCGTGATAACTTTCAGTTTTAAGATATTAATCGAAATTCTATTTTCCAAATCACACGTAATCTGAAATTGAATTCTAAAGTCAAATTTAATATTTTCCATGTTATTATTTCTTATTATACACAGACCACAATGAACTATCTATTCATCAAAACATTAAATTTTCAAATATTTTTTCAAACTAGGTGAACAGAGTAATTAAAACTGTTTAATGAAGTTAATGGGTCAAAAAATAAACCATGTCACATTGGTGTATCATACACTACCTGTTATAAATAAAACGCTGCAATATTCCATGTTAGTATTTCTACCTATCTGACGAATCGGAAATCGCATTTTGGTTTGTACATTTTGATGATTAAAAAAAAGTATTAAAAACTCCCTAAAATACAGTATTCTTTTCATTGTTTTTAAAAATAAAAGCTTTTATTTTTTAAACATATGTTTATAGTGTAAATAATTACGGTTTATATGGTATTTAAAGTATATAATATATTTGTAAAGAAAAATTGAAACAGTGCGTATATATCAGTATTAATGATTCAAATACAATGAAACATTCCAAAAAAATGATTTATTTATGAGCTTATAGACTCATATATATAAAAACCTATATGGACACATATATAACTATACGTGATTTCTATGTATAATCATATTTGGATTCTGTCGTATACTATAAATATACCTGACTATAGATGACTTACATGGACCTATGCGAATTAGTATACAGATAGAATATGTTAATTTCTATCTATACTATACTATATATTATATATTCATACGGACTATATACTCACTAATATACATATACATTGCTATATATAAATGTACATTCCTATATACATGTAAAGTCGTTTATATAGTAACAAAATCCACATCATCGCTGTCTTCGATGACTAGCACGTCTCAAATTCCCTGCAAAGACTAACATATTTCGCGCTCCTCCCGTGAAAACTAGCACATTTTTTGCTTTCTCTGGCAAAGACTAGCACATTTCACATTCTAGCTTATTTTATAAAATTTATGTAAATCAAAGGTTATATAAGAATTTTTACGTACAAAAAAAGTCTTAATGCATCAAAATAAACAAGTATATTTGTTCCCAAAAAAAGAATTACTTTAATTAATTAATTAATTTTTTAAAACAACAACAAGTGAATACTTGTTTATTTTGACGCATTAAGACTTCTTTTGTACGCAAATATTCTTATATAACCTTTGATTTTCATAAATTTTATAAAATAAGCTAGAACGTGAAATGTGCTAGTCTTCGTGGGAGTATTTGAAATGTGTTAATCTTTGTACGGAGCAATGATATATGGTTACACATAATCACCTTATAGGGTTAATATTAATATACGTCTAACATTCAAGTATATATCTGTGGTTCCGAGGCATAACGACATAAGTCCATTTTTTTTGAAAATCAATAACTAGATAAAATTTATAATTTTATAAACGTTAAGTGCATAAACGTGAAAATTTTGAAAATTAGTTCATAATGCCTTTTCTTTTACGAAATAAAAAAAATACTTTTTAATTTATCAGGAATTTAAATTGTATTCAAGTAATATTATTTTTAACATAATTATTCGTTAATTAATTGATAATTTTGATCTGAATTCATAATTAAATTAACAAAAATGATCGAAGAATAAACGAGAACAGGACTATTAAATAAGTCCAAGTTCCCGGCATAACGATCACATAACTCCATACTTTTTCGAGTTTTCACGAAGGAGAAAATGCATAACCTGGTCATAGTACGGGGTAAATATTTGTTTTAAATGTGTTAATTGATTAGTACAGTATTGCGGCCTATCTCGTTTATTCCGATCTTACGAATAAGTTTGAACATTGAAACCCATTTTTCTCAGAAACTCCAAAAGTGGACTTATGTCGTTATGCCTCGAAGCCACAGATATACTAATAGTTGAAGTTATCTAATATATATTAGTATTTTCTCGAGATAAATCGAGAGTAATTTATAATATTTTGTTTCTGATAAGCCTTAAGATTTATTTTTTATTTTTCAAAAAATGGGTCGGCGTAAATTAATAAAATAAAAATTTATATCTGTGCAAATTTGTTTAATCGTACTTTTAAGTATTTTAATGTTATTTACTTAGTATATTTACGTATATTTTGAAGAATAAAAATATATAGTAATAGAAAAGAACATTTCCAAGCCTAAAACTTATTTGAGGGAGGGAAATATATTGTCAAAGTTCTTTACTTCTTCTTAAAAACTCATTAGCACCGATTTTTACACTACATTGAGTTTACCACTAAATTTAAAATGAATGAAAAGCTCTAATGAGCTGAACCGGCTAAATAGCACGTCTCTATGGAAGTGACCTTATAAATGAATAAAAAAATCAGAAATTGGAATACGAATTTCTTAATTAACTAGCGTATTTTACGTTCATCTTGCAAGATCCTGAGTTTCTTTTCTTAAGATATTAACAGAATTTAAATTTAAAAAGAAATAAGGTACAGAAATATAACTTATTTCTCTGATAACGTTTAATCAATTATAGTAAAATAAAACTAACAATATTTTTATATTTTAAATTTGTGAAATACAAAACACGACAATAATAGACACGTGTCTACGTTCTGTGATAGTCCATTAAAAGGATTGCTGTGATTTTATGAGAAACTAGCTAATACTTTATGTATAACGTATATACTTTATTAGTAAAGAGTAATGCAAGAAACGTTTATTATTTTTTCATGTAATTGATTAAATTTTGTTAAGAACTTATGGTAACTTTTAGCACATTACTACCACGGGACTCAAACATCTGGCTGAAACTGTTTGTTATAAAACTCTTGACCAAATGTAAAATTTTTCTGACACTTTAGATATTCTAATTTTAGTTCATTCATGCAGATCAAGTACAAACTTTGGAATATCATAAATCACGAAATTCTACGAACAAAAACTGCTGAGTGGTGATTTACGGTATAAGAACTAAAAACTATAAAATTGAACTTCAAACTCACGAAAAATGAATATGCAAACTCTTTTTAATACGTCAATATATTGACGGCCGGATTCCATAGCCATTTAAAAATTGTTATTTTATCTACAAGAAAGATAATGGATTAAAATATTTTTCAACAGTATACATTTTTAAAATAGCATAGAATTAATTGGATGATCAATGATATAATAAATTTTAAACCTCGTGAATACTTTTACGATTAATAGAGTATTTATATCTGGCACTATAAATAACTGAATGATAATTTATTGGCTATAATATTGTTATATATTAGAAAAGTTAAGCTTATATAAAAACATTAAATGCAGCATGATATTAATATTCTAATAGCTATACTGCTTTAATATTATTAATAATAAATTATAATTTAACTAAAGATTTCGAAAATAAATTTTCCTATATTAAATAATTTTATATTATTACAGAAAAAAATATGTTAAAACGAAAAGTGAAAAAATTGACATTAGGTGAAGTTGCATACTTCAAAGATACTTTGTTTAAATTATATACCGACAAAACAGTACAATTTAAATCTAAATTTGTCAAGAGTTGTACAATAATTTATTTCATATTCATAAATATCTTAAATAAACTAAATAGATTATTATGCAGATTATTAAGAAATAATTTATAAAACAGTGTACTTTTTCGGATAACACCTTTTCGTTCTATTTTGCTAACGACGAAAAACCCAAATGAGAATATTTTTATAAATTATTTGCATGATTGTTGTGACCCGATAATACTTCCGGCAATACCGTTTCCACATTAACTCATTGAGGTTGCTATAATAACCTAGGTGCTCTGTACAATTTCCACCGAAGCTGTTATCGATCGCCCCGCGATAACATTGCCCGTCGAGGCGGCAAAGCAGCAGCGATGGAGCGAATAGAGTAAAAAAACACGACCGCGCGAGTGCAAAAAAAAACAGCAGGATGGAACGAGTTTGTAGGAGGAAGACGGTAGGTGAAAGCCTCCGGCTTCCGCAAAAATCATACAAGCGATTGAGCCTGCAATCTCCATTGCGCGTATGTGTGTGTGTACATAAGAGCGAAGGAGAAAGCGCCATGCGGAGGACGACGAAGTCGGGGTTGCGTGCGAGGGGCTCGTCGCCTACTGCGAATATTCCGCGCGTTCTCTCGTTCGCTCTCTCTCTCTCTCTCTCCTTACACAATAAAATTCTATTTTCATGCATATAAGGTGCACACGTGCGCCTGAGCTTTTCAGGCCAATGCTCGCGACGTGGGGCACGCGAGCCCTCGTGTCAAAGATCGCGCAACCACTGCGACGGTGTGTATACATATATAGATGTATCGGTGATTTCGTTTTCCTTATGTTCGACCCTTAGCAATTTTCTCACCGTTTTTCACCGGCGCTTTTACCTTGGCACGCTCCCAGTGTGAAAGTGTTTTTAGATGATCGACACTAGACGAAAATGTGTGGTATCTTTCTCTTTATTGCATTCATTTCATTTTTTTTTTGCAAAAAATACATAACTGTGGCTAAGTTTAATTATTATTTTTAAAACTAAAGTATTGGTAATTTTCTTGAGACTTATTGCGTTCTTCAAAGAAGTACGATCGATTGATTTTAAAAACAGGCCATTCATGTGAATACTATAATTATACCTTGTAGCAAGATAACGTTTTGTATCTGGGTATTTCTGAATAGCGTACCGAATTATATGTTGCACGGTTCAAATAAACGAGGAGGCATTAGACTCATGCTATGCATACATATGATCGATTCTGTAATTTATGGAACGAATAAAGCCATTAGATGTGTTATACAATGATATGATCCACAAAGTGCATGACTAAATTATTCATAAAAATGCAGCAATGTAATAATTTGAATAGCCATTTGAGGTCACTAAAGCTCACGTTTGTATTTCACGCAAACACAAATTTATGTCACTAATCTAATAACGTAGAAATAGAAAATTAAACTTTACTATCATTAGAGAAATACAGAACTATATAAACCTCGAAATACTACTATTTTTTTATTGTAAATTCATTAAAGAATGCGTTTTTTATAAAATCAGTTATATAGTATATATATTAGCGTTTACACAAAACTAACATCATGAAATAGTTAAAAAAATATTTCTTGAATAATATTTTAGGCTCGCTTTACATTAAAAGTGAATAACTCATTTTTACTTTCTCTTCATATGAACCTTTATCTGCGTATCCGGAAAAACGTAGTAAATCAAATTGTAGGAAAGAACAGGAATAAACGAGCGCCTTCGGAAGTTACAAAGCGCATGCGCACAATCGTGATTTATCGAGCATCATTGGTATGCGAGTGCGCTCCGATAATTCAGCAAGAAGGAGGGGGGGGGGGGGGGCAATAAAAATTTCAGCTAGTTTGGGAGGGTAACCCAATTGCCGAGTCTCCTCTTGAATTTACGAATCTCTTAGGCTGGTATCTAAGCCAAACATCCCCTCCACCCGTGCGTGTGTACAGAGAGGGTTTCGAAGAGGGGGTGGTGTTAGTAAGAGGCGGAGAGGGAGAGAGATATCCGGCCTTCGGTTTATATATCTCCTTGCCTCTGCATTACCGCGATTTTCCGCACCTTTTGCTTTTTCGGCGTCGCGGCCAATGGGCAGGGGGGAGGTTTTTCCGCCCCCGACGACGGAAATACCTCTCCGATATTTCAAAGAGTGGCGGGCGCGATCGAGGTCGTCCGATAAAAAAGGGGTCGAAGTACGCTTTCGTTTTTACGGGCGCTAATACAGAAAGCTACGCTAGAGAGGTTTTCCTAATTTTTCGAAGGAGCGTTAGATTATTTTGTGTACCAACGAGTGATCAAGTATTCTTGACTAACATAACATAACTTTTTTTACAGATCTGTTCGACTAAAAGGTTTTAAAAAATGGTAATATCGTTAGCTTATGAAATACGAGGATATCGTTTATTATTATATCATCGCAGTAACCATGGTTTCAATCATTGATCTAACGATTTTTCAATTGATTAAATAACAGATAAACAATAATAAATGATACGTAGATGAAAACAAATATGTCAAAGAAAATAGTAACACAGAAAATTACTTAATTTAAATACATGCTTTTCACATTTTTTTTTTGTTAAAAAACAATATAAGATATTCCTAAATAAGAATTGCTTTCGATATTACTCTATAGTTTTTTTTACATTAAATTAACTAGCAATGTTGATGTATAATTACTTATTCACATAACATATTTCTTTTCGTGTGTCTCTTAAGACAACTAAAATAAGGGAACTGCAGAGGGATGTTGAGTCTTGCCCTTGTTTGAAAGTGAAGTTCTGAGTAGCTTAACTGCTATTTATATCTCTCACTAAAAACGATAAAGCAACAGTCATGCAAAAGAAAAACGCGATTCCCAGTGAGAAAAAACTGACATTGATTGAGTGAATGCAATTTACAAAGAAATAGAAAAGAAGTGTCAAGGTAAACATTTACTTTCGTTCTAAACATTTTTGGACAGTTTCATCTCCGTAACACAATATTTGACTTATAAGCAAACTTTAAAATGCATGTTTTTAATTGACGGTGATAAAAAATAAACAACATTACAAAAAAAGTTCGGAAATTAGAATCGAATACAAATGATAATCAGAGCTGTATGCGTGTGCTCCGTTATTAAATACAAATGCGATTAGTAAAGTTAAGCATAACGTCTTCGCCGTGGCCTACTTTCATTGCGGAGCGCAAGTTTCAGTCCCGCAAGAAATAATTCGAAACTTGGTGTGTTCGGTGGCCAGCTTGTGGCTGAGAAAAGCCGCTCGTTGCGAGAGTATGCGACGTCAGGAAATTGATTTTATCGCGAAAAGCAAATTACGTATACGCGCCTCCATATCCTTTAATTCTGATACCCCAAGTTCCGCTCAATAATTCATCTGGAAGATTAGGGGTGTAACTATTAGATTTGAAAATACCACTTTGCAACTAGGAGTGAGCAATTACGTGTACCCCTACTACGCCGCTCTTTTCCCTGTCCGCATTACTGCGAAAAATTATTCAAGCTGAACTTCCTGGGTAAATTAATTAAGAAATACGTTATTCTGTTTTCAGCGTCTCGCCTCCTGAGGCGAAAAATACCATGTACTGGCCATTTAATGACCCCCCGCCGCCTATGGATACGGAAAGTTCCAACGCAAGTAAGTTTTTATGGTCTTTTTTATTATTTCTCACACTATAAATTTGCTCTTTTAGTTGTATCAATAAAAGTGCAGGTCGTAAAGCTGCCTCGTTTTTAAGAGAAAAAGATTTTATCGAATTACTTGGATTTTTTTGTTCAAAATAACTACTTTACTAGTTGCAGAATTATTTGCTACCATGAATGACGAATTACATAATCGCCATACTTTGCTCAGCAGCGTAGTACATCGCCTTTTATTGTATACAAACAAATATTATGTATGTACACATATTATGTTCATGGGCTAATATAAACGGCAAACTCTGCGATAAATTCAAGAGATAAAGTTCAATTTTCCGCGAGGAAATGAAGTATCCATAAATCATCTGCGATTCGCTTGATCGGCGTCCAGATGCGTTTCATCTCGATGCGCGGCCAATTGCAGCACATGCTGCGCGTGCAAATATATAATACAACTTCGACTGGCTGCATCACATACGCCTCGGTATAACAAGCGAGTCTTAATGGCTTTTCAGCGCTCTCGTATTATATACGTCGCTTATTAAATCGTTTATCAGAATTATCCCGTTGCGGAGGAGCGCGCGCGTCCCAGCCAGCTGCGTATATAACTTTTCTCGCACGCGTCGAGGTCACCTGTCGGGGTCTTTAATAAGCGAGATGTAGCGCTTCTATTAGCCGCTCTGGCTTCTGCACATTCTTCACCTGTGTTCACCTGAGATCGGCGACTTGCTTTGTTACTCTAATTAAAACTTTGTTAAGTACACATATCGTGAAAGTTAAAAATATACGAAACGTTTAATAGTAGCTGATAAATGAATTAATTAATTTCTTACTTTTATGAAAAATAGAATACATTATATTTTTCAAGTATATTCACTTACGTCATAAAGTTATTTTCTAAAAAATATGCAACCATATTTAAAATTTTTTAAACTAATGATAAATAGTATGCGATTGAAAAAAAATTACTTAAAATTTTCAGCAACTCGTGTATTGTGTGTTTCGAAGTATTAAATTTTTTTTTTATATTTAGTTGATGCGAGTGTTCGCAGAAAATTTAAATATTGAATCTTTTCTCGCATTTTCTAACTGAGAAACTCTAAAACTCAAATTAAATTCCTCGGCATGTAAAACAAAAAGTGAAAACTTTTTTAAAACAAATGAACGTGTAAAGTTTTTTGTATGAGTTGATAATTTCGTTTTAATTTGTATCCTCTCCAATTTGTTAGTGAAAATACTTGTAAGCAATTGATGAATTGATTTTATAAATTTTTGTTTAATTCTACTATATACAATCATTGTAGATGTCGTTATTATTAAAGTTTTCTTGAATGAAATTAAGAGAACTTCTTTGAATTAAATGAACGATATATTAATCAATTCATTTTTTACATTTAATATGTTAAATTTTAAGAAACAGTTTTATTAACAAAAGGTCTTTTTAATTGTCCATTCTACGTTTTATCTTTTTATCGATTTTTCAAAACAAATCGACATATACGGATTATATTCAGCAAATATTTTGAGCCATGTCGAGCACTTGTCCTCGATCTATTTTAGTACTCTTTCTATATTATTATATAACACAAAATTTAAAGTTGGACTAGTAACAACTTATAATATACGTTAAGGAGAGTATCTCAGATCCAGATCATAGATTTTTCTCAAACTTTGAGATATGATTTTAGACATCGAAATATGAAGGAAGCCACAATATTAGATTCTAACGCTTCAATAAACTGAAGTTATCGACGTTTTCAGCTGTATTTTAAGGAAATGCTGAAAAAGTGCTATGTCTTTTATATTAACTACCTAGCTTAGACAAGTCATAGAATTGTAAACAAATACAATAAAACTAGAAAGTGCGAGCTTTCCATTACTTTTTTTAGAATTAAAAAATATCAACTCCTTCTTGATTTTCTTGATATTTTTCTCTAGTTTTATTGTATTTGTTTTACAGTTCTATGTGAGACTTGTCTAGACTAGATAGTTAATATAAAAGACATAGCCCTTTTTTCAGTATTTCCTTTAAATACAGCTGAAAACGTTGATAACTTCAGTTTATTGAAGCGTCAGGATCTAATATTGTGGCTTCCTTCATATTTCGGTATCTAAAATCATATCTCAAAGTTTGAAAAAAAATCCGTGATCCGGATTTGAGATACTCACCTTGTTAGTGTTTTAAAGTCCTTTTTACGATTTTTTAAATATGTAAGAAGAAGTTCGTGCGTAATAAAGTCTACTTTATAATCCAAAAAATGGTGGGATGCTTACGTTTATGGTACCTTAAACAATGTATCCCCCTTTCTTCGAAGTATATACAATATCTTTATCATTCTTACCTTGCAAATAATTCAATCATCATACTTTAATTCCAAGCGAAGTAGAAATTTATTTGGCCAAATAATGAAACTTTTCTAACGAGAATCTACATTCGCATTTCTCTCAATAACTTTTTCGTATGTACTTTATTTACACTTTTCTATCGCTCCATTAATATTTCATTTCAATTACGTAAAAATCTAGGCTGAATATTGTAACACTTGATCCTTGGCACGCGCTCTCTATTAGATCGAAACAGGACGTATTCAGATACACCATGAGGAAGTACACCTTTGCCCTTCGGCTTTAGCCTACGTCACGGGATCCGCACACGTGGCAAATGAGCATAACTAATCGAGTTATCTGTTCGCATGAATAGCTGCGGCTTGCAAGAGACGTCGCGCTCCGAAGGATCGAAAATAGTCTCGTTTATACAGCAGGTATTAGACTAGTATGTATGCATCGATTATTTATTATCGTTAAAAAGTCACTGACTGCTTCAGATTAACTCATTAATAATTTTACTGAACGAGAGTCAATGAAACCACTTACATGGTGTGCTATACTTTTAAAACATATTTTTATATTTTCTTCATCATTATTTCGATCAAAAAGAATGACGAAATATCATTGACTTTAAAATGAGAATTGTCAATATATTAATGCTGTGCATATGGCTCGTTTACAAAATGCATATTACCCATTTCGAAGCAATTGTTTTGTACACTATAACAAAAAGCCGTTAACCCAGCACACAGTACTGGCGTAAAACTAATCTGCATTGCTAAAAAGGACTCCGGTATAAGTCTGAGCTTAAATTGGCTGAAAATAATCTAAAGAGTGTTATTACGGGCTCAAGTATGCAAACTTTTCCACTTTCGAAAAAGTGAAAATATTCATATCCTACCTCTGCATCGAGAGTGGGAAACCCGCAAACCTCATATACGTTTCTCTGAATTTTACCCCTATATACCACGCCTCGTCATCATACCTGTAAACAAAGCGTAAATCGAGGACGCGACACTACAGTCTGAGGAGCGCGAGAACAGTGGTTTTCTTGCGCCACTAAGTACTGCTGAAGCAAAATACAGAGTCTCGGTATACTTGTTGACTGCGTCTTTCAGCGCGTATACACAGAGCATGAGAGTCTGTGTTGAACGCACGAGCGCCTACGAAATTTCCTGCGGCTTCGATAAGCAGTTTATCGTCAATTTCCAGGCGCCCCTGTGCGCAACCCACCGAACGAAGGCGCGCGTGTGCGAGGCGGTGGCAGCCTATAATAGTCCTCGAGCCGCTCTTCGTGCTTCGCGCTCTCGTGCGCATCGATCCGCGAGTAGCCGGGATTCACCATGTCGCTCTTGTGCGCACTCACATTTCTGGCATTGTTCGGCTGGTACCCGCTGAGGGAAGGAGAGGAGAGGAGATAAAGGAAGCGGGGGTATATATATAGGACAGAGATGCGCGCACACAGTTGGAATTGTATAGGCGCACTTGCGCTATAATTTCTGAATTCTCTCATTGATTAACACTTCTGGCTATGTTATAATACTGATGTATTTACTCTTGCATAATGAGTGTTGCTTGCTTTGTCGCGGCAAGGCCGGAAATTTGCTGTTATTTTAATTTGTTAAAGATTTTAGTGCCTGGAAAACGTAAAATAATTTGAGATTCAATTTAATTATATTCCGCTTGTTCTATAACGAATTTGTCGTTCAACTTTAGTACTTCCTGCAACTTTTTAATCGATTAGTCTTTTCATCCTATTATAAAACAAAGTTTCATAAACGTTATAGCTGCGGAACAAATGAAAACTGCCAAAGTTCTCAAACATTTTGTAATTTCTAAAAGTTAATACAAAATGTCGAACTAATATCGAAATTGTAGACAATTGTAGTAAAAATACTCCGAGAAAATTTCAGAAATAAATTTCACGAGATTTTCCTGGGTGAATAGGGGAAAAAGAAGTATACACGGCCACTTCCTTGAGCAAACATTCTTACGTGAGGTAAAGCGCGGTAGCCGTATATGCCACCGGTCCCTTTTGCCGTTGAGTAATATTCCGCTATTGATTTGTCGTCACGCAGATGGAATATTTGAGTTCGAATACGCGCCCCCGATGGAGCGAGCATATATAGCCGTACTCCATATCGGCTACATCGCCGTGTCTTAACAATGTGTCGCCTTGGAATGCTTTTAGTGGCATTGAATCACCAATATGCTCTTGCAATCACGGGGTGCGCACTTACGAGTAGGTTTATTTATGCTGGACATTTCTCTTGAGAACTTCCAAGTTTCGTTAACTATAATATATGTTTGATCTTATAAATTCAACGCCGTTATTGATGTAAAATATCTTTTTTTCTTTATTTTTAAAAACTTATAATATCTAAAGTAATACTGTATCCGGACAGCTTTACGTTAAAATTTTTCAAATATAAATTAACTAACTGTCTTAAAAATATATCCTACTAAAAACGAAATACATATTTTTCGATTTTCTATATTGACTATAATGACAATTTTTAAAGAACTTTTATGATATAAATATTTTTTTTCAATCTGTACAATATTGCACATTATTGATAAAACCGTCTCGATAAATATGTTCTATTAATACATATTATTAGATTAAAACGGTAACATGCAACGCTGTTAACGCTATATTGCAAGCCAATCGATTAGAAATACAAATGTTCATCGTTGACAGTTCTAGGTTGTCGTGCTTTCGATATCGGCCTGCCAAAATTCAGAAAAATATAGTCAAATAAATAAAGAGTACAGATAAGGCAAAAGTGAACTAAATAGATATATATATGTTTAGGGTATGCGACGAAGTTTACTATAATTAATGAAGAGTAATTTATTTGTTTCCTTAAGCGCAAAAACTAATTCTAGATCGTGATTTTAGATTTGATAACGTATAATATTTATATAAAAGCCAAATCTGTTTATTACTACAATAAAGGATAAGTTATAATCGGGTAAAATTAGTTTGAATTCTGTAATCTCATATAATGAACATAAATTAAGCAATTTAAAACATATTATCTTATTTTTAGCCAATTTTATTTTCATATTTACAATTTTGTTTAATGAGTCACCGTAAACTTTAAATATTTTTATATCTAGTGTAAATAAATTAATTATCAAAAAACAAAACTTTATACAAAAAATTCTGTCCGGCTAATGTGCCAGATATTTCGTGACTGTAACTCGCTACATAGCGCCCTTATACGGCGGCCTTTGATAACGTTTTGATGATAATAAAAGAAATTCCAAACTGATTTTCCAAGTGTATCATTCATAATATCTAGTTTAGTATAGCGAAAGGGTACATACTATTTTTAGAAATAAATGAAACTTTGTTTGGGAAGTATCAGATTGAAATATTTACATTTTTATTACCAGCGAGTCATAGTAGTCGAAGAAAGCACAGAACTTTTCTAACTGGTCATATTATTCTCTAATATTGGATATGTTCATAACTTTATTTTATGAAGTCACATTCCTCTGAAGTATATTATGAGAAGATTTCACAATGTTATACAATGAGGATGTTTGAACAGCTCTCAAGTGATTTGTTTACTCTTGGCACAAGAATGAAAAGGAAAGAGATTCAAGTGATATTTTATATACGTTTCCAAGAAATGCTGAAAAAGATTGTAGCGTTTAAAATAACTGTAGAATTTATTGTATTAAAAAATAATCTGAAATTAGGTCAAGTATGTATAACAATAATTTAAGATAATACAATAAAAGTGAAAACTTATTTCTTATAGTTTAAGTCTAAACTTTTAAAAATAAAATAAGCTTTTGAATTATTTTATTACTAAAAGAAATTTTAAAAAATTATTCAATAAATTGGTTTTCCAGTTAAATGAAATATCAACGGCAATTCAACGTATCAAACATAAAGAAAGAAATCAGTCAAGGCAAAAAACATATTTTCCTTTGCTAGACTCGCACATAGCTGCTCCCATTCAAATTTACTCGAGTAAAAAACATCCAACTAATAATCAAACAAAGTGTTTTGACCTGAAATTGAAAAAGGAAAACGAATGAAATGGCAGGCAACGAGGAGTGAAACGAACGCTCGCTACTGAGAAAAATCGTTCAACGCCCCGAGCGGGTCAGTCGTCTGGAAGATGTCCAGCACGCAGTTGCTCCATATCGATGCACACGAAGATGCGCACTCGCTCATACATGCGACTGCACGTATAGCAAAAGTATAATATATACGTTTGAGAGTGGCATACTGCAGACTTCCGGGAATCGTGTAGAGCGGAAAGGTTTATATGTATAGTCGAGCAAGTTATTTTTTCAATTGAATAGCCATAAAAAATGCTGCTGGAATATATAGTATAAATGCCTAATTTATTAGCTCTTGAATTATGAAAGAAAGGCGGATATTCCACACGGATCGTAATAATGCCAAAAATAAAATAGAGAGAGAGAGAAAAGGAACAAAATTGATTTTAATCTTCTTCAATTCAAAGAAAAGTACTTTCAGATAGGTAGAGCCAGTATATTTTATTATGGAAAGTTTTCAGAGCGTTCAAAATTTAATATATATTTTGTCGAGTCACTTAAGTTAAAATTGCAAAAAATTTAATTCAAATCCTATAATTTTCAATAGTTATTACATAACGTTATAGAACATACTAAACCAACAAGTCAACTAGCTCTTCCACGTAAAACCTCACCAACAACAAAGCATTGACGCAATTCGGTGATCGCAGTGCTGGTTGGAAAGAGGACTCGCACAAAGCGACTCCGAAAAAAGGGCTCTGGATTACTGTACTCCACGGCGATTACGTGGGGGGGGGGGGGGGCAAAAAGAAAAGAGAGAGAGAGAAATCCCGGTACGTCATCTACCGGGAATTGCGATGTTCCAGGTGGTGCTGTTTATATTCGAGTCACAGGGCCTAATCCCTGGAGCCACTCCCGCGTTGCTGCCATCATCGCGGCGTGTGCGCGATTATACCAGAGGAAAGAAGAGAGAGAGAGAGAAAGAGAGAGAGAGAGAGAGAGAGAGAGAGTGCCAACCAGCCCAGCGGCAGTACTGCTTGCAGTAGTAACGCCGACGACTAGGTCAGACGTGTCGCCGTGCGAGTACGAGAGAGAGAGAGAGAGAGCATATAACGTGCGCGCGTATCGGTATACACGCAGGCGTCTATAGGCGAGCACAATTTGGACGATTGCCAGAGGCTTCCGCTACCGTTACCGCTTCCCCTATCTATCACACTATTCATCTCCATTTCTTCGTCTCGCTCTTGCGCCAGAATCCGGCTGCCGCGGCGTATCGAACGCGATTACGCGTGGAAGCCTGCAGCCGCGGCGCATACGAGCAGGAAGCCCTGAAAGGAGAAACTGCGTTTTTTTCGCATTATAAAGATGTGGGAAGAGAAAGGGGGACGGAGATATATAAGTTTGCTTTTTCGAACGTACTTGTCTCAACCGGCGTTAGTAGTTGCCTTTTTGCACGGCGCGAGAATATCGTGAAAGAGGGAGAAAGAAAGACAGAGAGAGAAAGAGAAAGATGTTTGAATACATTTCGTCCCGCTTTGCAGCCCAGAGAGGATTTATCCGCTAATTCGTGCTTTCGCCTCTCTCTTTTTCTCTTCCATCGCGGTCGCACAACTAACGCTGCGCCAGTCAGTTTGTGTGCGACCGGAGCTCGTTTTTTCTTCTCGGTTCTCTCACACCCCTTATTCTAGCGTGACATCACGACAGTCTGCGCAATTAAGCTCTAGAATCTGAAAAAGCCAAAGGCTTTTACCTTTGACGATGGGTATGTATTACGAGAGCAACAATTATTAATATGAATGAAATTCCTTGAATTGCCTTATATAATTAACAAATGAAACAATTAAATGATTTATTTAATTGCACATGGAAAAGAACTTGAATTTAGTTCTTTGAAAGTGTACTTTTATTTGACTTTCGATTAAAGCTGAGCTTTCATTATTCAAGCGCTCTTATGTAATCCGTAGGTGCATTCGTGTTTTACGTAATGGATTTATTGTGCGATTACAGGTATATGCACACATACATTTACGCTCATTCCCTCTTACATTATATAAATTCATCAAAGACTTATAAAATTATTTACGCGATACAACTTTTTACAGATTAATGCTTTAGATTGTGCTACACGTAAAAAAAATATAACTTGAATTCGCTGGTTGGATTAAAAGAATTAAAATATACATTTTTTTCAATTTAAATAAAATGGTTTTAGTTCTATCCCACGCTGTACACTAGGCAGCTTAAGATTATGCGTTTGTACTGTGTCATTCTACAAAATAAGTAAAAAGTCAAAAAAAAACAGGTAAACCGAAAGGATTACTTCACGTGAATTCTTTTTTGTTAGTGTAAGCCCTACTTAATTATTTACTCTGCAATTACTTAATCTCGGATATTAGTTGCGCGCGTGTTATAATACACCTATATGAATTTGCAAATTAATAAAATAAGCACGAGTTTGCCAGGGGGGAACACTTTATTTCATGCGGCTAACGGAAAACTTTTAATCAAGCTTGTTGAAGAGTAATGGCAATTTCTAACAGCCCACATGCGTTGTGTGTTTAAAACAGGAATGCGACGTCGTGATGATGTTCCCGAGCGGGAGCAGCGACGAAACTTTAATGTGGCTTCTAGGACGCCTTCGAGCGGGAACGCCGGGACTTGTGGTTCACGTGCGACATCACGCTTCGTCAGATAGTTACGGATTCTATTTGACAGCGCCGTTCTCAGTGTAAGTGCCAATAATACATCTACTTATGTGTCTCTTGACTGTGGCAATTTATAGGTGTCTCCCTCATTTCCTGCAAACCAATGTATAGTGGCATGTCAATTACTTATCTCTATCAAATGTGGGAATCTATGGAGAACAAATTTTCAAAAAATGTCTTCAAAGCTATTTTGATTAAAATATATTTTACAGTGTAAATAAATTCTTGCCAAGCATTGACGATTGCCTATAAAATTTTGCTGTAAATTCGCACATTCTCCTTGAATTATTACTGTTTCACATATATTATTGCAAACATTGACTATTTATTAAAAATTTCAATAAAATTTCGATAGTTAACTGTCAGAATAATTTTTCTTAACCCCCTTAGTTGTTCAAGTTTGCTATTTAATAGACACTGCTTATATTTCATATGTTTTAAATCCAATAAAGTTTGATAAAATTTTTATTTATTCATATTTAATTGAGCAATTCTATGCAGAACAATTATTTCTCTATTCATGAAAAGATGTCATTGAATCCGAAAATAGTCGCAGAAAAGGTAAAACATGTCATACAAGTATACAAATTTTCACTTTAAGGCTACTGTTTAAAATATCTTAAAATGTATTATATTAAAATTACATGTAATGAAAATTTAAGATTCTTTGTAACAAAAAATTTCAGAACCATTACAATACTAAAAATAAAAATGAGACGTCATAAAAATGATATGTCATTTTGAAAAAGTGCAGTACAACAGGCCAATTACATTTAAGATGAATTTTGTGCAGCCTCTTAAAAGCCGCTGAAGAGGTGCACTTACCAAAGCGATTACGCCAGGAGTATGGTGGGGGCCTTAAGGAATTCGTCGGTTCGGAAGCAACGTGTTTCGAAGGGAGCGATGACGAAAGCCTCTTTTTCACAACTCAGGAACGTCAGTCCCTGGTACTTCACCTTTTGCATACGTTAAGGGCAGGTCCTCACGACCTCAACAGTTTGCCAGGTCTCAAGCTTGTCGACGGCCAGGCGATCATTCCAAAATGCCTTTCCGCGGGCATCATTTCACAGGTGAGTTTTAGTTAAAGCTTCACATTTGCAAGTAAATCATGAAAGGAATGTATATAAGGGCTACATATTGTACTAAGAAACGCTTATTTACGTTATGTTTTATGTATGTAAACTTAAGAAAATCTTCTTTGATATGAAAAGAATATGATTCAAGGCTGAGGATTTTTATTGTGATAAATTCTGTCGATACGTCCATTAAACGTCAAAACTTTTATTAAAGCTATTATTAACTTAGTAAAGTATGACAAATTTCTTCGGTAATTAATATTAGACGCAGGAATAGTAACTTTGAAATTGATTTTCTCAAAATACTAACCACATTATATATACGGACGTCTACATTATAGTTTGAAACGATAAGAATAATGCTAAAATAATATTATATCTTTCCGAAATAAAAAGCAGGAAATAAAACAATTTGAACTAAAAGATAAAGTGACATGCCTCTTCAAACAAAGAAAATCTCGATTGTATGAGCAGGTCTTCCCGCTTCATGAATTACCCGCACTGGAGAAGTTGCAGCGAACGTGGGTCCGAGCGTTTCTGAGCCCGCAGCCCCTCGACGACATTTCCAGTTACTTCGGCGTCAAAATCACGATGTACTTTGCGTGGTTGGGCCACTACACCACCGCCCTCATTGTTCCAGCTGCAGTGGGTGTCATATACTGGGTAAGTTATGCCAGCCAGAGTGAATGATGCGTTCTCCTGTTGAGAGTATAATATAGTTCTCTCCCTCCCTCTATCTTTACGCCGGAGCACCTAACAAGCCATTGTATACGTACTCAAATAGTGTACTACAAGCTCGTAAGCAATTCTCGTTCAAATAGATTTCTTGTTTATTAAAAAAGCAAATCTGTACAAAATATAATAACAAATGTTTGTTATAAAGGATACAGTAGACAAACGTATTATGATGGAAAATAAATGTCGCAGGTAATAAAGGGTAGATATATTATGAGTGAAACATTTTACTTAATAAGATGAATTATATAAACAAAAATTTTTTTAGTGTTCTGAAAACCAAAACTATGGTAAATTAGTAAACTGTATCGAGCAATAAATGTTATCAATTATCAGTATAGAACATCTTAAAACTCATAAATATATGTAAAATATTAACAAGAAGATTGTATAATAACGAAAATATAAATACGTGATGAAATAAATGTTACATGAGCTGGCACAAATAAGTGGGCAACAGCTGGTCGGGGGGGGGGGGGGGGAGAAAATCAATACGAAAAACTTGAGCATTCGCTGTTTTCTCAAGAGAGCGCGTATAGAGAAGAAAACTGATATTGCGAATGAAAAGCTCATCGAGCGGCGTATATGAGAGACATACAAGACCGGAATGGAAATGGCTTTTTGATACGCAGGTCGGCATCATCGGTAGGAATCAGGCGGTGGAGGATGTAGCTTACGTGCTATTCTCAGTCTTCAATGTGATATGGGCGACGGTTTATCTGGAAACGTGGAAGCGCAGGGGTGCGGAGCTCGCTTATAGGTGGGGGACCCTCGATCAGAGGGACGACTTGTTGGTGGAACCAAGGCCACTTTTTACGGTGAGCACGCACATAAAGTATCTCCTAATAGAATAAAAGCAGAAGGCTATGGGGAAGCAGTTGATACCTTGGATTATGAGCACCTGTCGTAAAAAGCTTATTTTCGAATCGCTTCTCATTACAGAAAGATTCAGTTTGTGAAACAAAGAAACAGGCTTGTTGCTATTGTAATACGTTGTAAGGGAAAGGCTAATGTACTTGTCACTGAATATCTTAATATTGGAACTATTTATCTTACTTCATGACAAACTTTTAATTTGAGGTATCGATATTAAGTTTTATACATTGTCTTACTGTAAGAAAAAGTTTGATAGAATAAAAAATAGTAGGTTCATCAAACTATACAGTAGACGATTAACTTTACTCACCTTTAATGACGATTTCACAGGGAACTTTAGAAGTATCGACAGTTACGGGACGACTAGAGCCGACGTATCCGAGGTGGAAAAGGAACTGCTTTCGTTACTTCGTTAGCGTGCCGACAGTTGCCATTTGTTTGTTCTTCGTTTTTATAGTCATGATCCTCAGCTTCCAAATTCAGGTAAGTCGAAAGGTTACGCGAAAGTGTTCCGCACTTTAGAAGCGGGTCGCGCGCCAATGTATATCCCCTTGGGGAAAAATCGTCCAAACTTCGTCTCTGACCTGATCGCGTGTATTGTACGCTTCTATGTGTTGAATGAAGGACTGGTGGGACGCGCGCCTGGAGGCCGCCGGCTATCCATTTTGGCTGAGCTATGTGCCGAAGGTGCTGCTTGCCGTCGTAATCGCACTGATGGACGAGGCTTATTTCAAAGTGGCCGTCTGGCTCAACGACATGGGTACGTTTTATGCTTCTTCTTCTCCCCTCGATATCGCACAAACTCAAACTTCTCGTGTCATGGGAAATCTCATTTTTCGTCGTGAACACGCGGATTTCCACATTCTGACCTGTATATAGTTGTGTAGTTTGCACATCAATTTAGTATTTACTTTGCGGTAATGTTTTCAATTGGACTGTACGCCGCATTGATTTTTTCGAAACCTATTGCGTAATCTCATTCGTAAAGTCGAACGCCGCGAACTTATGACCCTTCTACGTTCGAGTACAAAACCATTTTCAGTTATATCGATTTGATTCACTTCAAAATAATTGAGTAAACCGATTAGCAAGGTTCTTTTATACGTTTTTGACAAATAATCTAAATTTAGTACATAATAATTTCTGACAAACTAAATATTTTCATGCACGTTTTAGACTATGTTTAGTAACGAAATCAATTATTTATTTCTTTTCATGGCTTAGCTTTGTTTAGAAATGTAGAAAAGAAAGAAAATGTTCGGTAGTTATTCTGGTTTATGCAGTTATGCAAATATTGGATTTTAAAAAGAAAAATACAAATATAGACGTTATTGTGAAATGTTCTTCCTTTTCTATAATGAATAATTTAGAAAAATGTCATTTTTAGTACATTAAAATGCATCTAAGAGTAGGAATAGAATCTATGGTTTTTTCGTCTGTTATATGCAGAAAATTATCGCCTTGACACCGAGTACGAGAATCATCTGATCTACAAAGTGGCGCTGGTAATAAAATGAACTTTAACCGTTTTGTAACTTATCGTCGTTAACGTGTATGATTTGCTGTTGTAATTGCACCTAGCTGCGCAATTTATTACTGTCTCGCATAACATTCAATCAGTTGGTAGTTACGGAAATCGTTAAAATGTTCAGTCAATATAGGAATAAAGTTCAACCAAAGACGAATATATATGATTTCTATTATAAAAAATTTTATACTGAAAACTAAATTTCATTTTGTTCAATAGTAGAAACCAAAAGTACTACTAATTTCCCAGGTGTTTGCTAAAAATTTCGGTTTACAATGAATTTTATATTTAGAGTTGTATCAACCGAAATAATCTAGGTTTTAAAACCAGTTACGTAAATCAATGCATGCGCTAGCACGTGGTTCATGCAGTTTAGACTATTTCGACAAGTGGGTTAAGAACAAAGAAAGAGATCGACCTTGAAGATTTGAAAGAAATGTAGTTGAAAGAAGCGGGAAAACGGACCTCGTAAAGCCTGTCGACTTGTCTAAGTGAAGCTTGACGAAGCTATAACGCATATCGTACTAAAGCTTTTTTATACCTGTCTATCTATATACAAACACGCGATTATCAATCTTATATTCGATAAAAAGAAAGTATAGTCATATTGATATAATATATTATCAAATATTACAGTTAACTGTCTCTAAGAAATTCAATTTCGTTGATGTTGCAAAAATCAAACAAACCAAACAAATAAAATATACTATTTTAGTAAATAATCTGCAATAAAATACTTTATAGTATTGTAAAAATAAATAACGTTAACAATATAATGTTTCTACTGTGTAGATGTAACGAAAGAATATATATATATATAGCTCAAACATTCATTTTACCAAGAAGTTCTTGTTTTTATTGTTGTGTGAGTCATTCAACTTGCACCATAAAACGAAATAAACTCTCTCGTCTTTAATGCATTTTATTGATCGATTGCCCTCGGAATGAAACTCATCTTTTACTTAAACATCTCAAACTTCAGACATAAGTCAGACAGCTATTTATTATACGAAAAACTTTCATATTAAAAGTTTGCCTTTCTTGAACAAATTCATAGTACCAATCGCTAAAAAAGTATTTGTTTTTCTTTTGTTTTTGTATTCGATTTTTCACGCAATGTTACAATAGCTAGAGTTGTAGGGTTTCATCAATTTGAAATATACGTGTTGTAGTGCCTTGCCATTGTGTTTGTACTATTGTGAAAAAATTACAAGAATGGTTATGAGTAATAATGGTTATTACATTTCAGTTTCAATTCGTCAACTCTTTCCTGTCATTATTTTACATTGCATTTTACATTCAAGATCAAGAAAGACTTAAAGAGGTAAGACGCAACAAACATTCAGAAAAAATCAGTTTTGTACAATACTTCAAATTACATTGCGATTTTCCAATAATTTAGCATTCTCTGTTGCTATTGCGAGAAAAACACAAAGTTGATATTTGAAAGAAACGACTGACATATTTCAGCAATTAGCAGCCTTGCTGATCGCCCGTCAGGTGATTGGCAATCTGAAGGAGTCGGCGGTACCGTACTTGATCGAGCAACTGCGTCTAGCACGGCTGAGCTTCGAGCTGTTCGGTGCCCTGAGTCCTAGCGAGGCGCGGCTACCACCTGGCGAGGCAAGCACCGAGGAGCAAGATCAACAGCAACAGCAGCCCGATGCGGCAGAGGACGAGAAGGAGCAGAAGGGCAAGCAGCAGAGGAACGTCAGCCAAGCGGAACTGGAAAGCTCGCTCTACAGAGTAGGACACCCAACTAATTCTCTACTTAGTGACGTTGCTTTCAAGGTTTGATCTAGAATTAGCCGATCTTTTCTTTTCGACTTCTTCTATTTATTATTTGTTTATCAACATTTATTTATGATAAACGTGTTATCTCTTGTCTCTTTATCTATCTCTTTCTCTTTCCTTCTCTCTCAATGTATGGACTATCGTATAGTTTACTTGAGTACATAAAACGACGATACATGCTATCAATTTTCACATGGAATTTGCGTATATAAAACAAATGCTATATGTGGGAATGTTAATGCAGATAATTTATATTTAAATAATTTTATAAATGGATAGCGCAAATTAACACAGTGTTTACTTGAACGAACGTAAGTTTTACTTTTTTAGAAATACTTAACACCACCAAACAAAATACATAAAATATGATAGAAGATGCCTAAATTAGTAATTGAAATGTTGAATGTTAATGATCAGACTTGATATCAGGTCTATTGAATTATGGTTCATGTATCTTCTATTATAAACCACGTGAATTCCATCTGATATTGATTGTGCGCGTCTACGAATCGTATTAATACAGCCTATGAGGTCTTTACACTTGGTGATTGTTAATAAAATTTTATTCTAAGTATTTCATTAAAAATACTTTTTTAACGGAGTGTGCGAAACTCGCTTTCTCATGTTTGTTTTGCGTGCGCGAAGTAGCTGTTTTACACACGGAGCGAAGTAGCTGTTTTACGCATGCCGTGTGCGAAACAGCTACTTCGCGCACGTAAAACAAGCAAAAAGGCAAGTTTTACACACTGCGTTAAAAAAAATAGAGTTTGATACACGTGTGCGAAAAGGGTAATCATTGCACGGGTGATTTTGTCGCCCTCGCTTTGCTCGGGCTTTGCTCGCTTTGTTCGGGCGACAAACTACACCCGTGCGAGAATCATCCACTTTGCACACTTGTATCGAAATGTACTATTGTAATATTTATTCGTCAGTAAAAGCATTTTTCAAATATTAAAAATTAGTCTCAGCTCCAAAATAAAATGACTCAGACAGAAAATTAAAAAAATGTTTCCGTATGGATTTCCAGCATAAAAATAAGGTTACGTATTTTAATTGTTCTCAATACCTGCAGTAAATGTTTGCACTCATGGTAAACTATACAAGAAGTGAAAAGCAATGATGGTTTGTCTCAATGATTTCCATTTACATGACAATCGCACGCATGAAATATGACAACCATTTTTCTCCTCTCACTGGTCCCCAATTCTGGAAAGAACAATTCGAATCGATCGACTACGTCGTCTTTTTCCCGTGAAGACTATCGTTGGTTTTTTTAATGTCGTCATTTGTCGGGTGATAACTGTTATCTTGTGTTTTGATCGATCCTTTTTGCAGATTAATATAATTTTTTTCCGTTTCTCACCGATTCCATCGACGATGCACAGGTACCACCAAAGAAGGTAATATCATGTTCATCCTAATTTAAAGAGTCTATTAATATTTAACAATAAACAAACCGTGACAAAAAATTTTATCAAGATTTGAACATTTCAAAATTAAACTAGACGTCATAGCATTTTCCCTTTCATTCACTAGCACTTTTTTTCTGTTCGCTTTGTGCATAGATAAACTTCTTTTATGCACACAAAACTTGCACAAACAAACTAACACACGCGAATCGGAAGCTTTGGTATATTTCACTTGATATCAATGAAATAAAGTATATTTAACTACTATATTTAACAGCTGTATCTTAACAGAAATGAAAAAAGTATTTAACTAATAAACTATTTTATTTAGTAAAACTTATTCATAATCTATACCAAAACTTTCGATTTACAACAAACAAACCAGAATGGAAGTACTATTCAGCTTTGTAGAGAAAAAAACGCTCAAATTTGCAGTACGATGGTGCGTTCTCAGAACATCTGGAAATGCTGTCTCAGCTTGGCTACGTCTGCCTATTTTCATCTGCATTCCCGCTGGCTGCTTTCGCTGCTCTATTGGGTAACCTCCTAGAGCTACGAGGGGATGCTTTCAAACTGTGCTTCGTTCTTCAACGTCCCTTTGGGCGACGGGTATCAAACATCGGAACCTGGCAGGTGAGAAAATTTACATTTTATATAGAATATTACATAGATAATATCTTTTGTAAAATATCTTCCGTTAAATAATTTTTCGATAAAATACGTTAACTGAAAATGAAATTATTTTGTTGATTGTAAACATGTTTAAACAACCTTTAAAAATTAAGTGAAACAACTAATTTTTAGTTGCATATTTTCCTTCACTTAACTAAAGATTTAGTTTAAGAAATTATAAGTTTTTAATTTAAGACAAGTCTTTCATTATCCTTGAAATAAAATGAATAGCTTAAAAACTTTGTGCCGCATTCCATATTGATTATATAAATACATTATTTTTGAAACTACAAGTGAAAAAACTGAAATTGCCATTAGAAAATGCAGAAAATGTTGGTTAGATTAGACTGTACTCCCTACGGAAACCAGCTGGAATGAAGCTGCATCTAGCTAAGTATTCTAGAGAGACACAAACACTTGCGTGTCTGCTTCTTGTAGAATGCGATGGAGGCCATGGGGCTGGTGGCGATACTGGTGAACTGCGCGCTGATTGGTCTCAGCGGGCAAGTGCAACGAATGTTTCCGGAGATGTCGGCCACCCAGACGATACTGCTGATAGTCGCACTCGAGCACATTATGCTGGCCATACGCTTCGTGATCATCTGTGCTATACCGGACATTCCCAGTTGGGTCGCCACCGAAATGGCCAAGGTCGAATTTCTGCGCAGGGAGGCGGTCAGGCGGCTCTCGACGACGCCCTCGCCTTCGGATCACCAACCCGCCACTGTCATAGGTATGCTCCCTCTTGCAATCTTTCTATTTAGATAAACGTATTTCTACATCCATATCCTCTGACTGATTCTTAAGTTTTATACTTTCCAAAACTTGCTTTTATTATCACACTCCGTAAATGTTGGTGTGACAAAATCCACAAATCTTTCTGGCTATTTGTAAAAATAGTATATGCTTACAAGACACTTTATGTGAAAACTAATACAAAATGATCTTATTATTTTTTTTAATCTTGACTTTCGTATAAACTTTTTACAAATGGTTAATATTATTAATATTAAAAACCAAATAAAGATAAATCATTTATTTGCATTTAAGTTAATTTATTATGTTATTTTACAATAATCAATATTTTATTTTCAGTTTGAGCTTTATTTGAATTCTTATTTTTAATTGGATTTCACTTACGAATCGTATATAGACATATAGACAACAGTGAAATTTAACGATTGGATTTTCATGATAGTATTATTTTAATTATCACAGTATTACAGATTAATATTGCTACACAATTTTATTTCGTACTGTTATAATAATTGGTTATTTTTTATTTAAATCAATAAAAGTAAGAAAATTCAATGTTAATATTCAAAATGGATTAAATAATGTAAATTATTTGTCTGTTAAATGAATATGTTCATTTCGAATTGTTCAGAATAAAATTTTTCGAATCCTACAAATGTCTGAACAAGAAGAAAGGGTTATTCTTTTTTTCCATCGCAAGAGCTATCAACCATCTATCGATCCGCAGCTTGCTCCAAGAGGGCTGCGTTTAATTTTAGAAGTTTGCATCATCAGCGTATCTGTGATTTATATTATACAAAATTTTGTACGGGTTATTTGTGATCATTGAGATTGATCTTTTCAGATGACTATTTCATTACAAACTTTAATTTTAATCCAAGTGGCACTGGTATCCAAAAACAATGTTTACGCATTTTACACATTTTTACATATGCAATTATAGTTTCATATAATATAAATATTATGTATTTTCAAATTCTATCATGTATGTCTGCATAGAAATCATTTATCACTATTTTTTTCAAACATTCAGTACGCTAGATTTAGCAGGTGCGTTAAAAACGTGATTCTTTTCTTTCTCGCTCATATTTATGTAAACAAAGAATTTATAGACGATCCTGCTGTCTCTACCGTTTTTATTCCTAGGATACAATACACATATTTTTCACGTGATCATGATGATTATTCAATCTAATTCTGAAAATGAAACTTCGCTCTTTAGCTCATAATTATTTAAAGAGATTTTTACAAGAAGATTTACAAGAACAGATACTGGTCATTCTTCTTAAATAAATTTTGATGTTTTTGATTTTGTTATATTCATAAATAAAGTTTTCTGATAAGATTTTTATAAAGATTTAAAAGTTGATATAATTTTTGGAAAAAAATTACTTTTCTTTATCAATGGAAAATATTCTATTTGAAAATTGTGAATTGTCGTCTCTTCAGTTACTCTATTTTACTTTTAAACCACATACACCACAAAAATATATATTCCAAACACATTTACATATCCAACACAAAACTACAGAGTTATAGTTGATAAAATTATTTTTCGCATCAAGTAACTTTAATGAATCTTTAAATATTTTCATTAAAATAAATTATTTAGCATTCATTTTAAATTTTTTATAGCATTCTTAAGTTTTTGTTTTCAATAATTTAAAAATTCATATTTATTCAAGTTTACTGATACTTCAAAAAATAATTTTTAGTTATTTCATAATTGTTGCATGTATAAAAGAGTTCGGAATGTTTTTTCTTCTTTTAATTATTTACTTGTCCATTTTTTGTAATTCTTTTATCTAGGTATATTATACTAACAAATTTGAATTTATTTTTAAACATTCATAAGCTAAATAAATTTGTTTGTATTCAAATAGTCATGAATAGTATTCTACATAAACTTTATCAATACTTTCGTACGTTATTTTGATCACTTAAGTTCATAAAGATAAAAAAGGTCAATTGTTAGTAGAAACATAGATTTTTGACTGCAACTTTCAAGTTATACTTAATTTATCATGTTTTATATATAAGTTAACATATTATGCACGTAGGTATGCTATTTTCTATAATTTGATCTAAACTTAATAGATGAACAAATTTCAAACGATTTCCATTAATTCAGAAAATCATAATATCACAAACGTTGTGCACTCTCTAATATCATATAGAAAAGTGAAATAGATTTTTACAATCATATATCTATAGATATAAAAATAATATCTAGTAATATCCGGTGAATATACATTATTAGCATTTCTACGGGACTCTAAAATATGATTGAGCCCCAAGAAATATTGAAAAATTAAGCATATATTTTGCTCTTATATTTTTTCACATTATACAACATGTTTAAATTTGTATAATTCATCTCCTCTCCAAAACCTTCAATATTCAGTTTTTTCGGATCCCACTAAAGTATCATCCTAACTATTTTCCGTTCCTCAAAAGCTCAGCTTCAACAGACATAGGTTGTTCCAATCATTCATTATACAGTTAAAACCTTTCTCTCCCTTCGAATGACGACATATGCTAAAATAAAACGAGTTATCAGGTAAGTTGTAAAAGCAGAAACACAATGAAAGAAAAAGAATCATATAAGATCATAGGCTCCATGCACGCTACCATCATGTATAATTATAACACATGCGATCGCGCTCCTCATGCTCGCGTCCACGCATCCATCCGCATCCACACACTCCTCCGTTTATCGGACGTCCCGCCTTCCCGCCCGGTCTACTTTACTCTCGCTCGAACACTCAGGGAGATTCGTGGTGAGTCCAGCAGACGGTGCACCCGGCAGCGAAGAGGAACTGAAGCAGCAGCAGCAGCGCTGCGCCGAGGAACTGGCAAGCGCCCGCTCCAGCTACCGGGGCCCCAGCCAGCCGGACACGCCCACCGTGCCATCCTCCAGCGCCCAGACACCCAGTGGCCCAGGCACACCGAGCGCAGCGAGCAGCAGCGTTCACATCGCGACGATGCCCATAATACCAAAGATCGCCGAGACACCGATCCTGCCACCCGAGACACCCGGGAGCACCGGCAGCGGCAGCGACCACAGCAGTCCGTTTCTGTCCGATGGGGGGCCTGGCATCTCCAAGGATTACGCCGCGATGCCCAGGGGAAGCATTCCGGGGGGTGAGAAAGGTAGGTCATCCACGCGCTACACAATTATTACGACCATAGAGTTGATCTGCCTAGCTGGAAGATAATTTCGAATATGTATATGACTGCGATTTATGCTATTGTCTATATAATGAGATTCTAGTACATCTAAATGTGTAATGTATTATGTAGGAAAAAATATTATTACGTTCTTATTATTATCACCGTATTTAGAAATTACATATTCTTTCTACTTAATCTACATCTCATAATAGTTGAAAATATGATTTAGCCGAATTATTGAAATTTTACTCGTCTATTCGCAGAAGAATTATCGCGAAACAAAATTATTTTAATAAAATTGTTTTAAAGAATAGATATAGTATTCAACAACAACATTGAAAGTACTGAATCGATACGGTTGCTATCCAGGGTCGGATCAGCAGACGTGCATGTTTGATATTTACCATCTAAAACGTGGTAAAAAATGTAGCTTTTAAACCCATGGGGCTCATCCCCTATTTCAGTAACGAAAAACTACCGAAACCAGTTTTCTCTTTATAATTTAAAAACAACAAGATATATTAAATGTTAAAAAGATATGAAGAGCATGAATTGCCCAAGTTGCCCAAAATTGACCTATCACATTTTTATTTTCAATTTAAATATACTATTTTACATTGAAATTTAATTTAAATAATATTACTAATTTTTATATTTTAACAAATTTCAAAATATAATTTTTTTAAAATACTTTTAAACCTGTATTTTATATTTAAAAATATATTATATACGTTTGGAAATCATATAAAGAAATTCAGATTATACCATATTTACTGAGAATGCATTTCGTCTTACTGTAAAGAAGACTGTAAAGAAATACTTATTTACCTCGATTCAACCAATCTTTCGCTATGGCGAATATAATGGCTATTTTAAAAATTTTCAATTTTTCTTACATAATTATTTGACGTAGGAAGTGAAAATTATAAATCTACTTTGAGATATAAGAGTAAATAACAATATTAAATAACACAAAGTATACATTCCTCATTTGTATTCTGATATTTCTGTGAAGTCGTACATTAAAAATAAAAGAATACTTCACTGATTTACGCACAAAAGATTTATGAAATTATCAATGATTTTTAATATTCTATATTGGCAAATGTAGGGCGAAGGTCGAGGGATTGGATAACGAGCGAGCAAGAGTCTTCGGGCAGCGGTGATTATAGTCATCATTTGACGATTGGTCCCCACGGCGGCATCGATTGGGTACGAAGACTTGGTCTCGAAGGCGGCGGCAGAAAGTCAAGCGATTCCGAAATCAGTGGAGTAGGAACTGGAAGCAATAGTGGAGACGAAATGGCCTTACACAGGTCGACTGATTGCATCGCCTCCAAGGATCTTGCAGCATGCTCGGACAGTGATTTGCTTCGGTAAATCCTATTATAATAGTGATCATTATAGTGATATTATTTGAAGAAACAATCTGTTTTATTATACATTATTTTTATATTATGTATAAGGTCAACGATATAGGTATTAAATATTTTATTTACAAAAATAGCTTCTTTTGTTGCTGGAACGTAAAATTAAATTTCACGGTCTAGTACTTAGTCGTTATTGAATCGAGTGACAAACATTATTTCTTAACTTAGCATCCACTGTTAATAGATTGTTTTAAAATTATGCTAATGGCCTTGATGCCCAGTGTTGGTAGTGAAAAAGCTGGAAAAAGCAATTATTTTTTAAACAATTATTTCTTAACACCAACACTATTATACTACATATTTTTATTTTAAACCATATATCCACCATAAAAAAGAATTTTACACCATAGTATATTAAGACATTAGTTTTCGACCTTTTATCACTCATATAATGTTACGAAAATCTTTGAACAACAGTAATTTAATAAATAATACTTAATAATTTATTTAATAATTGGTTTAAGGTCCATACCACCTTGGTCAGCTCTGCCCAGAAATCAAAAGTTTCGCGTATCTGTTTCGCCGGAAAAAGAAAAAGCCCGCGAAAAGGAGAGACATCAGCACCAACAGCAACTACAGCAAATGCAGCAATATCAACTTCATCGAGATTCCGTACAAGAACATCGGGAAAAACAATTGCACAGCGAGAGAGAAAAAGAGGCCAGCGCGGTGTCTGATTCCAGCAGGACGACGTCTAGTCAGGAGGATGAGAAATCGGCGAAAGAGGAACGCGAGGCTAAGAAAACCAGGGTGAAGCAGAGCCTTATGAAGAGAGCTCGATCCGTTGCAATATTTTCTCTCAAATTAAAGGTAAACAAAATACTAATTGAATTTCTAAGAACTGAACTTATAGTCTCGTTGTTAAATTCTTTCTTGAGAATATTAATATTTACTGATATGATTCATGCTTTAACAAGGCAGTATCCCAGGTGATTTTTTTTATTTAAATAGAGCTTCAATGTCTAGAGTGTTAAAACAAAGAAATATATGCATTTTTCAGTTATAAAACGTGTTTTAAAAGAATGAAAATATCAAAAAATAATTATAAAAACTGATAATAATTATTCAAAATACTAATGTCTGACTTTTCATGGTTATTAAATTTTTGCTTGCTTATAACAAAAAGTGCATGTTAAAATTAAATAATGATTCAAAAACAGAAAATTAAACCAAAAATTTTAAATGCACTAACCATTCTGCCTTGTACTCTACTCTTGTGAACTTAAACGCCTGGTTGTTTCCCTAAAACCTTCGTGTGCTTCTGGATCTGTATTCTTCAAACGGGAGAGTCCAAGGTTTTTTCGACGTAGAATTTAGAGTCGATTTTTGATACTGTATCTAAAATATAAGCACAATAACAATTATGCCGCTCTTATTGGATCTTGTATTGGAGATATGAAATACGTTATTTCACGTTTGCATTAATTTAGTAAAAAATGGTATCATTTCTATCGATTATAACTCGATGAATATTTATGTTATGAACCAAAGTATAAAAGATCAAAGATAGAGCGCAAATTTAAGCTTCTATTTCTTAAAATGCTGATTCATCACGAAAATGCAAACATTTGAAGATAACATAATGAAAAGAAAAGTGTTTGAATTATAACTTTAAAACAATATGTTTTAAGGAATCAAAAATTAAATTTTAATTTTTAATTTTCTACGATATATTTGTGTTTTTGTTATACACCGTTATAATTTTTTTATTAAAATAAAATAAATTTAAGATTACGTGATTTTTTTTCTGAAAAGAACCTACTAGAATAGATTATAGATACAGAGCTTGATTTTTAGATACCAAGAATCAATTATATCGAATACCGTTTTCCAAAAATCTTGGACTCATCCTGTAAGTGTTACAAAACAACGAAATATATTACAACTAGACCGCACAAAGATAGCTTTTTCATTAACAATATTCACCAATCTACGCATGAATGAAATTTAACAATCATCGATGTATAGTTAAAAATAGAAGAAATAGATGAAATAGATAGATAGGTTTTTGAAATAAAAAATAAAATTACTTTTTGTTTTTTTTAGGAACGAAGGCAACGCGAGGCAGAGGTGAAAGCGAAGGAAGCCGAAAGAGAAGCTCGATGGCAACAACCGGAGTCATGTGTAGGTGGTGAGCTTTCCTGCATTCCGATAGAAAAGCTTATATCGGTGGACGACATCGCAGCAATGGATATGCGCAGAATGAATCATTAGTCGCCGCTGCTTCTTTTCTCTTTAATTCTGACGCTACTTCTAGGGAACGACAAAATGTGTCGATACGGCGCACTGGTTCCTCTGGACTTTGAGAGACTCTTAACTGAAAAAAGTCTCATAGAAATTCATTTGTATAAATTTTCTGTTTGTACATAAATTTATTATTGCCAACAATTTAATGTTTATACGTTGACGCGTGTGGATTTTCATTTTGTATTTTTGAATAAAATACGTTATTTGTAACTTTCCATTTGTTTCGACAAATTTATTTCTGAACAAATGCATCTTTTCTTTCAAGTGCATCATGCAAACATTATTTCTGTATATATTAATCAAAAGATATTTTCTATCAGACTTTTTTGACTGAAAAGCTCTGTCAATGGAACAGATTAAAAGGCACGACTTGCTAAGCGTGCTCCACAAGCCAAAAGGATTTGAGTGCTACGCAACGAAAATAAAATCAAGCCAATGGTTGAAAAAAATAGTTTCTAATTGTGTTAAAACATTAAAATCGTTATTATGCGTAGCAAATGCAAAAAGTGTCAGTATTACGTAACTTACGGACTGTCCTTACAGCAGCAGGCTTCTTTGTAATTTGAATCTGATTACAAAGTATTGCGAAATATCAGTCAAAGCTCAGCTGACATATTCATTTTTTGTTTCATTTCGGTTTTTATCCATTCACTATCATACTCATTTACATGCACAAATAAAATAAATAGCAAATCATTCTCATTTTTTCAAATTTGATTACTAATTCTATAAACATAGTTTATATTTTTTTAACTGAAATTTTTAATGAAACGTGATATAAACTATTTTTTCTTTGTGTGCATCTAATGAATTTCTCGGTTTCCTCAAACAGAGAAATCATCCAATTTATGTCAATTATCCTATTCCGTGTAAGAAAAGGACGGATTTCTAATGGTCGAATTGAAAAATGCAATAAAAATCAATAACAGTTACAGGGAAGCCCGCGGCTAGGATAGAGTAGTCGTAGAGAATTAAAACCATCAAGTAAAAAGCAGATACACTTGTTAAGACTTTTTTTGTAAAGCTCCTCTCATAAGTAAAGTGAACCTTAGCCTGTAACAGTTTTTTAGCATCAAATCTAGAATGTCCCGCCGATGGTGAAACATAATTGTTATTGTTGCTAAAGAATAAGTTGTTACTCACTGTTAACTAGATTTTTTGCTAAGAGGTCTCTGTACATAATATGCAAATGTGACATTTTTAAGAAAGCCGGTAAGGAGAATGGATAACATCATGTACGTGGTGTTTGTGTTTTCCCTGCCCATGTGAGTCTTGAATCACTTTTTCAAACACTCGATAAGCATACAATAACGGTTCGATCCTTGACAATTAATTATTCATTATTATTCCTAATTTTCGCGATTTTGGAATAATATTCATTAAGTATAACAAAAGCAATTATGTACATTTGCTTTATTAAATTAAACCGTACAACGTTGTTTAACAGAAAACTATAAATTGAATAATATTGATGTCAATAACTAAGACATAAATTGAAGTTCGTAAATTCAGATAATTTAAATTCTTGGGTATTATCTGATAGTTTTTGATTTGACAAAATTTCATTGCTATGCTTCACTTCCCTTATACGAACGCAAAAGTCCGCAAGACTCATTTGTACAGTTTCGAGTGACTTCTTGAAAGAGAAGTGCAAATGTCAGGGACCGCTCTGTACATATTATTATTAGATGAACAGAAAAAGCTCGTCGCAGCGGCGACCCATAATTTTTGTAAAATTCGTTGTACACGGCCTAGCACGCGCGCGCTATCTCCCCGTCCTCGGTCGCTGAGAGAAGAGACAAAGCTCCCGAAGCCAATCGACGCGGGAAAACTCACGCCAACAAGATGGAAGCTGGAAAGAAGCGAGAGTTGCCTCATACACCTTCGTTACCGAAAGCAGAGAAATGAAAAATACGCACTATATATAGTTACTATGTAGATGCATCGACGAAAGTGGCGACAGCGTCGAGCAGAACCGGTAATACGCACTACTTTAGACACACTCACAATGCCTGACTCGATGTATAGATATAAATCGAAGATCGTTAGTTACTAATTAGTGGCTTTCTTATTATTAAAACGTCAACAACTGAGGCTCAGGCAAGTCCATTAAGCATATGTGTTTGTTAGATGTTTTGTATAAAAGAAAAAATCAGATATAATAAAAAAGTCAAAGTATGTTAAACGCTATTCTTTTTTACTTCCCTTCAAAACATTCTATAATTAAGGGTCGTGCGTGAGTTCAGTATTTATGCATATTTAGGTGGATGTTTTTAAGAATCTGTATTGCAATGACAGAATTTCATTAACTTGGCGATACTTTTTATATGGAATAGAATAATTCTTTCTAAGGAATTTTGGTTTCTTATTTTCTTAAGTCTTTGATATTGATGTGTAATAATATATTTTAGATCTATAATTTTTTCTTATATCCTTCTACATTTTGAAAAGGTGAACTCTTTTTTTTGAAAACCACTATTAAAATATAAAAATTGTTCACATACTATTTTTTTAAACATGCAGTGAGATCGATATTTTATACGCAATAAACAAAATCAAACATTTATTATTTAAAATTCATATTATATATTTTTTTTAAATTTTAATCAATAAAATCCATCTATAAAAGGGAGATTACAATAGTATCGAATTGAAACTCCGCTAGAGCCAATTCAGAGCGTTATCAAAAAATTCATTGGGACATGCAACAGAAAGATACAAGAAGATATAAGGGAAAGAAAAAAAAACGAAACGAATGAAAGGAACGTAGAGGAATAGGAGCGGGCCTGCAGTGGTAGAAGTAGCAGACTTTACGTTATTGATTTTATTATTTGTGATTAGCAAATGAATCGAATTTCCATTTATTAAGCATGTAATGAAGAATGAAAAACTATTTTTTTATTAGCAATTAGATACAAAATGGTGACTGTACAACTAATCTACTGAATTGCGTCTTTTTTAGTACTAGTAGTAATAAGGCGTAGTATGTCGAAAAGTAATCTCTATACTGACATTTCAATCATTCCTTATCTGTTCAAAATGTATTATGGTTCCATAGGCCTTATATGTACAGAGTAATCTATTTAAAACTACCACTTAAATATATTAAAAGCAAAGCCGTTTATAGAAATGTCAAAACTGAACATTTAAGAAAAGAAGGATTATCTGTGAACGTTTCCTCTTAACTAGCCCTGGACCCTACTAAGGCACAATATATGTAAAGCCCATTTTTTAATATAAATTCTTATTTTTATTACAAAATCAAATGATATGATTCAAAGGGCACAGAAAAAGAATTCTTTAATTTATTTCAATATGAAATTTCTTTGACTTACTAGAATTTCAGATCTAGAATATTCTGATAGCTGCGTTCTCGAAATAAAAAGGCCATTCGAAACCTTAAAAACGTGCTTTATTATTTATTAAAAGGAAGTAGGTATTTCCTTTACAAGGTGATGACCTTGGACGCGAGTCCTGGATTTGGCTCAAACTACAGTATAGACATTTTTTGTCTACTCCTATATTTTTGTAAAATAAATTTTTTTTTATAGCCATTTTTCAATATTCAAAATTTTTATTTTCGATATTTTTAATATTTAAACCAAATATTGTTTATATATTATAAATTCGATAGCTATATTTCGTAACAAGTTATTGATGAAAACCTAATATTTTGTAAATACACTCCCGCTCATAAGTTTTTGACCCCTTATAACAAAAATTGTATAAGCTTTAAAGTTTTATATCTTCACGAAAAATCAACGTACAGAAATAACCGAGAAGGTTTTTAAAAGGTCTTGAGAATCCCTTTAAGATGGCATTGGCTTAATTTTGAAATATTTTGTTTTAAATTATTTATCAGGACTTAAAAACTAAGAAAATTTTAAAAAATTTATACCTATGTTTAATGTTTTACCAGTTTAAAAAAAAATTTTTTTTCATAGTATTCATACATGAAAAGGAAGTATTTTGTTCCGCTTTCAAATCACGTTGTTTTTATTTACCTACGATTTTTTCTCTAAGAGTTATAAACAAGTTCGTAAAAAATGTACACTTTTCTTCAATCTTACATATCTCCGCCATTTTTTAATTTAGAAAAAAATGATAAAGAGAAAAAATGTGTAGTTTTTACTGTAGAATGTGGTTACAAAGTTTGACGGATTTAGATAAAAAAAAATTTTTTTCAATTTTTTGATATTTTGCCAAATTTAACTAATTATTACTCCAACTTTCAAACCTTCCTGATAAATATTGCATTAACTTTGAAAATATATAGATTGGTTTCTATATAAATATTTTTGAAAAAATCGAATTAAAGATTTGGTAAGGACTTTTAAATAAACAAAAATTTAACAAAAATATAAACTTTTGTTTAATTAAACTATCGTAACTAATCTAATAAATTCTATAAAGGATATTGAGTACTATAACTTACTAAATTTTTAATTTTTTTTATTTATTATTTTTCGAGAAAATTTATAAAAAAAGTGATTTTTTTGGCGGTGCATAACTAGAGTACAATTTACTTAATCACTTTGAAATTCTTTACAGGGGTAGATTTTGTTAAAAAAAGATATATTCCACCAATTAAAAAAATTAAAAAACAATAAATTAAATAAAAAATTACAGTTATCTGTATATATTAATTTTGCTTGAAAATACGAAAAATTGTATCTATAACTTGTATAATTTATTAAAAATATAGAATTAAATAATTACATTTTTTTTAATTTCAATTTAATAATAGGAATCAATAAAATAGTTGAGGAAGCTAAGTGCCAATGAATTGCCAGCGGTGTTTTTATAATGAATAATGAGACACATGCCTCCGAGTTTCTCCGAATGGGTTTTTATTTCAGAAATCCAAACTACATTTATTTAAAACAAACTATTTTAAACAAGAATGAAGTCTCTATAATCAGCTATAGCTTTTCAAATATATCGGTGATCTGATTGCACTAAAGAGTATGTAATATTTGAAAATTTGAATAGTGATACAAAAACGGCCAACTGGAGAATTGTTGTTATTGACCAGTTACCAAGTTTGAACTAGTAAAAGCTTATAACCTTTCGATTTGATATTATATATATGTAGTTCACGCGCCATTACGAGGTGGCGCAGCGCTGAAACTCACGCAGTTAAATATGAAGGGCCGCGGAGATGTAAGGAGGCCGTCTAGACCACCGCGTCGGTCTTTCTCCGCTCAAACACCTCCCTTTTTTATAGAGCCTCGGCATAATCGCCCAGTTTATCGAGTAGAATAGTTACATATTACACACCTAGGATGTGTGTATGCGAGGGTGGCAAACATGAGATCTGGGCTGTCCAATTTTACTCCCGTGCGTATACTATTTTTTCTCCCGCCGGGCCAAAAGGACCACATTCTCGTTTTTGCGTCGGGAGGAAAAATAGTATACAAACCATGACCAATAAAAAAGAAAGCCTCAGATCACATATTTGTCAACCTCGGCTTCGCCTCGGCCAACAATTACAGGTGATCTGACACATTTCTTATTTTATTGGCCTAGGTATATGTAATATACTTTTTTACGCCATACTATCTTCCTTCCATACAGGTGGACCAATATTCTATTAACCAATTCGAATACTCTTCAGAGTACCCACGTTTGCATACCTTAACAGACTAGGTGTGGAGTTAGTACTGTGCTTATAACAAGCAGTTTCTTTTTTATTTTATCGAAATCGTTCAAGTAATCTCTAAAAAAAACTGAAACTGAGTAACTGGTTAATAGTAACAGATCCCCAGTTGGTCGTTTCTGAAGTACCATCGCCAGTGACCATAGGCAGATAATCACGGCCAGCGCCGTAATCTACAATTTAGGAAAAATGGTAATTCACTACCGTTTTATTCTATATGTGGGCACTTTTGTGCCAAACAATAGACTTTTCCGTTTTTTCTAGGGCGGCCTTAGCACATGTTTCTGCCCACTCAGTGCTTTTGAAAGCACTGATGAACCGTTCAGTTCGCCTCTTATTTTTCAATAATTGGATTCGTGTCATGAAGTGGCAGGCTATAGTATACCCGTCACGTGTTTCATGTACTCGGAGGTTTCTATGCACCAGTTGGCTTCTTGCCATTCTACAGGCCCGATGCTTCTGCTAATTTACAGAAACAATTTTTAACGTTTAATGCTTACCTTTAGTTAGTAATTTTGGTTAGTATAGTTTTTGTATATAAAAAAACTAAATATGCGTAACATAGTAACAATTGAAAATTTAACTATCAGAGTAGTGGTAATGGCAAACATAAATAGTTATTTAACATTTTAACAATTTGTATATGGTAGTGATGAAATACACAGGGAGGTATAATAATGCATAACACTATTTTTATGAAAGATAGTTTATTATGTTAGAAAGTCGTTAGAAATAGTTAGTGCATGGCCCATGTTGGGGACATACCATATATGTACTCTCTCGCGTCCGCCTATCATACCGTGCGGAGTGTGATTGAATGTAAATGTCATAGCATGTCGTGCAAATGCACACATACCCCCAATTTTGCCACGCTTTTGTTACCAAATTCTCACGGCATACCGTACACAATACAGCAGAAGCATCTAACTGTGCTTGGAGCCTTAGATTTTCCTCTGCAAGCTGTTCAATCTGATTTTGTCGCGCTTGAGCTGAAAAATAAATAAAATTGAGATTGAAAAGATCGATATAATATACAAATAGTAGTTTTTGTTTCATGAGCGTTGAACAAAGACTTCATATTCTTTACCTTCCTGCTGTATTCGTCTTTTTTTATTCCATTGTTTTCTTTCTAACGCCGTCGGTTGGCCGTTCTCTCGGACTGTTCATCCTCGCTCTCGCCATAATCGTCTCATGCGATAGCGGCAGGCTTCTCTGGTGACTAATAATTTTATAGATTTATTTATAAATTGTATTTGAATCAAGTACGAATTAAATTTACCATCACCTCGGCCACATTGGCGTTGTATTCGCCCTTCTCCTCAGCATGCCCCCTTTCGAATAACGAGCTTCCTGAATGCAGAGGAGGCAGGGCTTGATCCTCCTCGTCAATATCATCACTGATGTTTGGTGATGGATCTCTTTCTATTATATCAAAATATATCATTGTCCATCGGTGATAGTGCCCTTTCTTGAACTACTTCATTTTGAACTACTTGCATTTGTAATTCAAATGTAATAATAGATAATAGTTATAACGGGCTATTAGCCAGGGCAATCTGGGTAGCAGAGTTATGCTGAAAGGCTAACTGAAAATACAAGTGCTGCAAATATAAAATTACTAGTCATGCACAATTAGTATATGTTT
>JAWWEQ010000027.1:9618620-9663981 GCA_035583055.1 Torymus tubicola | reverse complement strand
AATCAGTTTTGTTATACTGATTATTTATATCAATTGGTTTAATTGATTTCTAGAAGATGAAGCTTCAGAATATTGATAATATTACAAACTTGATAATATTACAAAAATAAAATTAAAAAACTACTATAGATAATATATAAATGATTTGTTATTGTTAGTAGTTGTAAATTGGAGCAACTAAACAAAACATAAACGATAACTCATCTAGACGTAGTAAAGAATTCGAGTTTAGAAGATAAAACCATGCGAATGACATAGACTGACCAATCCACGTTTGTTCTCCGACGACACAGAACAACGGGAGGGTAGGTCGGAAACTCGGAACGCACACAACACGTGGAACAGGACTTATGTAGAAAGGGCCCAGTCCAGTCCCCAGGGGGCAGGGGCCGTTACATTCACAGATTCACTCGACAATCCACCAGTGTAGCCACTACTAGTTTGCCAGATACCACTGACACTGAATATAACCAGCCGCTATTGCAGCATACTATCTTACCGGCTGGCCTGCGGCGTCTAGTAAATCCAATTGTAACCACATGGACACATGGTTTCTCTTCAAAACCGCATGAAGACTGTTTATTTAAGTTATTTTTATTAATATGTCGTTTTTTATACGGAATCAACGTGACCCTAAAGGTGCCAAACGAAAGGTAAGCTTCTTTATAAATCTAATAAATTAATGCGTTTTCTGTTCTATTTACTTCTTTTTAGGTTAGAATAAACTATTTATATTTTGGAACATTAACGTTTATTTTGTAAATAATTCGTAAATGGTTTTCCTAATACTTTATTAATTATGTATCTTATTTAAATTTAATTCTTCAATGAATTATTCTTATAAGTAATTCCAATTTATAACATGTTTTATAGTTACTGATTCTTTTATTTATATTTTTTAAGTTTCATATTTTAATCACTTTTAAATTGTAGATTAATGGTGTAAATGCTAAAAATTCCAAAAGTCAAGGATCTAAGTCAAAGAAAAAATTAACTAAAAGATATAATAATGATGATAATGAAAGTATTAACAGTACGGATGAAGAATTTGCTGAAGAACAAAAAAGGTATGTTTTTTGTACTATCCATTATTTGTACACATTTCTATAACATTTTAACTGATTTTTGTAGAAACGATGAGCCTATAGATGACTCGGAAGAAGAATTTGAAACAGCACAAGAAAAGCGTTTGAAGTTAGCAAAAAAATATCTAGCAGAAATAGCAGAAGAAGGTATGTGACAAAATGAGAATTTATAGTTCTAAATTTAAATATTTAAATTTTATGGAACAAAAAATCTGATTTATATTTTTCTATATTTTAGAAAGAGACAGAGCAGAATTTGAAGAAGGGGCAATAGCCAAAAGACTTAAAGATGAATATTTGGAAGAAAAAGGACGGCTCAGAAAAACAATTGCAGATACTTATACAGGACATCAAGAACCATGTATTCTTCGATGTAAAGATCATAAAACTTCCATTACGTGTATTTGTTTATCTAGTGACGGACAATACTTTTATTCTGGATCTAAAGATGGTAGCTTAGTCAAATGTAAGATTATGATCTTTTATATGAAACATACGAAATGTCTTATGACAATTAGACTTATTTTCTAATTTTTTTGTTTCTAAAAGGGTCGCTGGCAACCAAACAAAAAGTGAAGTCTTTAAAAGGTAAAGGGAAAAATCAAGAAGGATTAAAATGTATAACATGCATTGCTATTAGTACAGATAGTAAATTTTTGGTAAGTTTAATCAAGATTTCTGCATTTCATAATTTCTATTCAAAATCAATAATAAATTTGAATTAACAAACAGTATTATTATTTGTAGGTGGTAGGATCAGAAAACTCGAAGAACATAAAAATAATGTCCGCAGTAGATTTTAATCATATAAAAGATTTACAAGGTCACAGGGATATTGTAACCAGTTTAGTTTTTCGGAAAAATACACACACTTTGTATTCAGCTTCAAAAGATAGATGTGTCAAAGTTTGGAACTTAGACCAAATGGCTTATGTTGAATCACTTTTTGGTCATCAAAGTGGTATAACATCTATTGATGCTCTTTCCCGTGAAAGAGCTATTACCAGTGGTGGATATGATGGCACAGTAAGAATTTGGAAAATTGTTGAAGAATCACAATTAATTTTCAATGGTCATAGTGGCAGTATAGATTGCGTTAAACTTATCAATGAAGAAAATTTTTGTAGTTGTGGAGATGATGGAAATATATGTATATGGGGCTCATTGAAGAAGAAACCCTTGTGCTGTGTACAAGAGGCACATGGTAAAGATGCAGATAACCATCTACCAATAGGAATAAGTAGCATAGCAACATTCTTGAATACAGACTTGATTGCTTCAGGTAAATATATCTTACAAATATATGAGAAATTGTGATGTTTCTATTCAAATTTATCTCTTAGTATATTCAAATTATTAACATTTTATGAAATTTAATAATATTTTGAAATAACTTTTAAGTTTGTCAATATTTTCCTTTATTTATATTTATTATCAAGATTCGTATTAGTTATATTTATATTATTGATCAATAATTTCATAAATTAATAGGATATTAAGATCAATAAAAAATCATATATTTAATTATAACCATTAATTTTGTATAATTTTTTTTAATTTATATATTGATTAATGATATTTGTTTTTCATTGTATAACTCATTACAAACAATACATCATCAAATAGTAAAAAATAAAATTATTTTTGTATTTCAGGATCAAGAAATGGTGTTATAAGATTATGGAAATGTGCAGATTCATTTCGCAGTCTACAACCTTTGTTTGATATAAAGATAACTGGCTTTGTGAATTCAATTACTTTTACTCCTGATGGAAAGTACCTCATTGCTGGTATTGGACAGGAGCATAAACTAGGAAGGTGGTGGCGTATACCTGAAGCTAGAAACAGTATAGCCATTATACCACTTACTCAAACTGAAGCAAATACGTGATCAAAAGTGATTTGTGGAGAAATTAAGTTTATCTGTTTACTAAAGAAAAACTTTGTTAATGTTACAAATATAGTTCATAGGAGATTTTTGTTACAAAAATTTTATTGTACAGTAAAACATGTAACATATTTTTTTTAAAAAAATAACTACATAAATTTAATACATACCATAAAAATCGTTCTAGTTCCCTTTAAATTCTACTTTAATTGACCTTTTATTGAAAAACATTTAAAACTACTGTATTTCTTAAGATTCATAGATGAATCAAAACGTAGGTTCCTAATTTTTATAAATTTATGGACGTATATTTCTAATACAAAGAGAAAATTTCACGAACGCTTTCAATTAATGTTAAAGAAGTTCCGAAAAAAATAAAAGTATAACAATAAAATAAATTCTGAACTAAATTTTCAATGATTTTGAAAACATAAAAAATTCAATCATCAACTAGTAGTTACAATTGTATGTAGAAGATCTATTTATTGAATATTATTTAAAAAGAATATATTTAATTGAAAATATAAATATGATTTACAAAATCTTCAATAAGACCACAAGTTATTTTGTTTTAATAATTTAATCTTGAAATTGATTTAGCAGTAAATTGGTCTAGTTCGTCAATGAGGCGAATTATTTTTAAGTTTCGCGTATCAGAACCATCACTTTGTTTCATACTTGTAAAGAGGATTTGCGTTCAATGTAGAAGTGTGTATATATATATATATATATATAAGTACAGAAGTGCTAATAGAGTAAACAGGTTGTAACTCGTGCTTAATTTTTCGCTTATCCTTTTTTATTTTTGTGCATTGAATAGAAAGAGAAAATTTGTTATTAAATAATAAATAATAAAAAAAGTTTGAATCCGATGGGAAGGTGAAATTTGCTAACGAGAAGTTTTGCATACTTACCAATTTTATATTTTTAAGTATAACAATATTTTTTATCGTAAACAATTTGAATGGCTATATATTATAATTATAAGTATTTGATTGATACAAATATTTGTAAGAAATGGTATAAAATAAAGAAATTAATAAAGAATAATAAATGCAAACATAATTTTGAAGTTTTATATTTTTTTTTATTTTCTTTCACTCTCATCGTTTTTACATTCTCTTCACACTAACTTCTACGTGTTTTAGAAAATTATCAAATTTTTACAGTCGTCTTGTATGTATATACGAGTACGTAAATTTTTCATCATCGTCAAACTGTTTCATCGTTTTTTTTTTAAGAAAAATATAAACAAGTTTCCACTTTATAAATGTATAATAGCTGATTACAAGCATTTCGCGAAAACAATTTTTTTCCATTCACCGTGAAACAAATATAGTATGATACGAAATTGTTTTTCCTTTTGCCGAGACATCACCATACAAAGAATCCTTCAGCAAGATTATACAATGCTAGTAACAAATTTCCTCGTAAATAAATTCGTGACGTTACTCAGCCAAGATGTCTTATATAAAGTACTTTGGTTTCTTTTTTGTAATTTTCACTACATATCGCTTCCCCTCGCGCTACGTGTAAGTACAAAAAATTAAAATCTGCCCGTGAGAAATTGTTGTGTAACATTATTTTTCGGTTAATGAAAAATTTAATTCTTATCTTTGGGGGGTACACGCACTGGTATAGCACTGTGTATGAACTGTTTTTTTTACGTACGATTATTTGCAATTTTTTTGTTGATTATGTCGCGTTTTTTCCTGTTTTTTATTTTCTGTTCCTTCTGTTTAAACACTATTTCGCTACGATGGACTACTGTTATGAATTCTACGCTACTTTGTATTGTATGTAATGCAATTGTATGAACGACGTACTGTACTGTATGTGCTTACGTGGGCACACGCAACCTATTTTAAAAGTCCCTGCTTACGGAACCGCTCGCGCACGATCCGCCGCTCGACATTTTTCTTTCTTTCAACTTCTTTGTACTGTTGCGAGTGACTCTGACGAATCGCAAAGTCGATCGATATACACTTTTATATATTTACTTTATTATTTATTTATTATTTATTATATATTCGACTAAATGCAACGGTTGGGACTTTCATCTTTAACTCATGTATATATATATATGTACTCAAGCTTTGAATGAATATGTCAGTGCAGCCTTTAAACTGATTATAAAAATGTAAGTAGTATTCAGATAAGTAAAGTTTAAAAGCACATGAGAGTGAAACCTATTATAGTGCAAGAAATCTTGAAAGCAAGTCAATTGTTAAAATATGTAAATATGAATGCTAATAAATAAGATTATAAGATAATCTGCAGAGACAGCGCACGAAGGACTGCAATGAAGCAATGGAATCTGTCGATATGCAATGCAGCATGTGATCAGCACCTTGTGTGCGAAAGCATTAGGCCGACTTTGGCGTATTAGCCAACATCGAAATGAAGAGAACAGCAAGAATGCTGCGCAGAGTCGATGAAAATTCCCAGCCGCGCTTGTTTGGGTATCTGTATAATGACGTGTAACTGTGTAGGTGTATACGGGTGTTTATATGTGTAAAAGAAGAGTACATACATACATATGTGTAAATATGTAAGTATAGAAGAAAAAAAGAAGTAGAGGCGGACGATGATCGGCGCGTCGCAGGTGGCGGATCGGGCGGCCAGGGTCTCGTGAATCACGAACGAACGGCGGCTTTTGCAAATATGTGAAAACCTCTCTGTTGTGTATGTGTCGCAGGCGCGGCGGCGAGCGTGTCTGCAGCAGGCCGCGGACGCGCAAACTATTACGGCGGGGGGTTACAAAACAATCATCAATTATGCATCGTCGGTGTGAAATTCATGATCTCGCTAAGTGTGGCTTGTTGCTTATTCTCTCTTTTTCTCACTCGCTCTCTCTCGCTCGCTCGCTCTTGCTCTCGTTCTCTCTATTCCTCGCGCTCTGCTTCGCAGTCAAACACATTCTTCTCCCGCTCCTCGTATAATTAGTACCTGACGCTGATACCGATTACATATAATAATCATAATGAACGAATTAATCGTCAGCTTCCCACCCTGTGCCCATCCCACAGCTTGTGAATCGACAGCGTTTTATATCCTCGTTATCTCGTGCCCCAGTGTGTTCCCACCCCCCTACCCCCGTGCTCTTTACCCCTTTCATCGCTTTAAAAATCTTAGACATCAACGTACATTCACTTTTATAATAAATCGTTATTAGAAACCTATCTTTTACCTACTATGTATTTAATATAAACTTCGTCGCATTTCTCTCTTCTTTCTTATCTTCATTTATCATTAATTAATTTATCGTTCTCTGACTTCTTTCTTTCGTTATTTTACCTCTGTCTTGCTCGCCTCGTCTTATTATTTACAATTTTTCGACAAGTCGTTCTCACCCTCTCTTTTTATCTCTCGCTCTGTCTCTCTTCCAATCTCTCATTCGATATTTATATATATTTATACTTTATATATATATATAACGTACATCGTTGATCGACGAACAACATTTCGTCATATTTTGTTCTGTAAACAAATGATGAGTCTTTGTGAATAATTATTTCTTAATCTTCTGTATATTTTCTTTGTATTTTTTTTATCCTTTCATGAACGCCTTTTAAAGAATCTAATTTGAGACTTTAACTAGGTCAGACGTGGGCCTTTTCTTAAAATGTCTACCTGAATTTATTTATCCTAGTAAGAGCTGTTTGGTACTGGCTATTACTTTAGCGCTTATTGTTATTATTATTATTATTATTATTATTATATTATTATTATTATTTTGCGGTGCACAAAATAATTTTTTTTAATTATGTAAAACGTTTCTGCATGAATATTTTCTGTGTAAGGTATTGACTAGATTGGATAATGTCTCAGGCAATCTTTTAAACAATCTATGTGCTACCAAATTTATGTTTAAATTATTCGTGTAAAAGACAGTAGAAATGTATAAAATTAAAAAATTTAAATATCTGTTTTAAATGCGCCCACGTCTGTTCTAGACGTACTGCATGCGTCATTTAAATATGCGAAAAGTCGACGAAGCGCCAGGGATGATTGAAATTCGAAAAGGAACAGTATTGCGGACGTGCAAGGATTCTGCTAAGAAACTACCAATAACGATTCTTCTTCGAACAGTAATAATGGTTTCTTCCAACTCAATGTCAGTAAACATTTTTTAGAGTTTTCGTAAAGCTGTTTTCAAATTAAAACAATTTAATAGAAGCATTAAAAAGATATTTCGTCAATAGCTATTTTGAAATTTAGAACTATTTAACCATATCGTAAAAATAAATAAAAGTTATCAGTTATTGATATATATTAAATTTTATAAAACTTTTTTTTATAAAAGAATACTCTTTATCTATAAAGAATCGACATTTGTTTTTTCTTGGCTACGACGAGCGTGTAAAATAAAAATAAAAAAGATAAAACGATAAAATTAAAAAAACACGGGATTTAGCGTGTTTATCTCGCATACAATATTCCGGCTCTCAATAATTTACAATCGCAGAATACTTTTGGGCGTTACGCAAACCACAAGGCGAGTCTTTTTTGCTCGCGTGCACACACGAATATGCGCACAGTACAAAAACAGAGCCAAAGTATATAGGGATCGCTTGTTGATCGGTCTTTTGTGAGATGTTCGAGGAGACTGACCGTCCTTGCATGGAAATGTCGGCGCGCTTTCTCTCCATTTCTTCCTTTTTGTTTACTTAACCGACTTTGTTTTATAGGAACATAACACTTTTACGCATTTGTAACAGTCGGTTACTTTATCTAACAATAAATCTCGTAATAGTATTTTCAAATGTGTATTCATACATGTGTGCGCAGTTGTTTGTTAAATAAAATGTATTATACAAGTTCTTTAATTACACGCAAAAATTGGCATCGACACAATAATACTCTTGTATAATACAAAAATTCAAAAGACATAAGAATGAAAATATAAAAGAAAAATTGAAACAAATAAAAAGATAACTAAAATGAAAATTTTAATGGATTTGGATCTTGAGATACAGAGAAACTAGCTAAAATTTTTGCAAAAGTCTGCTTATTTAATGAAATATATCGCGAGATAAAAATTAACAACAATTACTAGAATGATTTCCATTGATGCTCTAGAAATCACGAGCTCTAGATGCACTCACATCCGACAGACAATGATTTCACGCTCTTTTCGCGATGCACTTGACTAGAAGATGCTTAGGAATTTGTACGCGAGTTCTTTCTTCTTTCTTTCTCTCTCTCTTTCTCCTTCTGCATGGCTGAACACGCGATTTGCGCTCGTCCTTCCCCGCGGACCTCATCGTGACGCGCATATATCGGTCGTGAGTACGTTCATCGAATTTAGACGCGGGATTCTTTTGACTTTTCGACGAAAAGTTGTAAAGCCAGAATAACTGCGATAGTTTTTTATATGTTTTAAGTGAATTCAAAAAGTAATCTGATTTGTTCTTGAAGTTATTTAATTGAGCTTAGACATTAGGTACATTTGTTTGAATTCTCCAAGAATAAGAACCAAACAATTACTCTTAAACGAGGGCACTATAGAAAACTGTTAAACGTTTAAGATTCAAATTACTTCATGTTTAAAGTACATGAATAATGAGGCACGAAAATAAATGATAAAATATATTGGTTATTCGTGGACGGTTTATAGTGTTTTTGTACGATTGAATATGTTTATAAAAAAAATTCGACACGTAAAATAGACCGTTACGTACATTCTATTTTAGGTACATTGCCATATTTCTTTGAATAAATTGTTTGATCACGAACGCGTTTTTTGTTACATGAGAATCGACTAAGCTTTACCAACCTTTGTTATTTTTAAATAGTCTATTTGATAAATCTTCATAATATACTGCAGATTACATATTTTTTAACGAATAGCTGATTTATATTTTGTTTAATATTTTTTTCATAATAAAGTATTTTTTACATCTTTTGGCAACTACGAAATTAATCTTTTATAAGAAAATCTTACATAAATGAAAAAAAACAAAGGATAAAAACGGAAAAAGGGAATTGATCATGCACATGCTAGGTTATAGATAACATAAATAATGGATAACAAAAAATAAAAACAACTAAAAATAATTTTTAAATAAGAATTTTATAATTTCATATGTATAATGCTACATATTTTACAATTTTTATGTACACATATAAAAATTATTTTCTAATAGTAAGTAAAGGATAAAATAATTTTTATACATCCTAGATAAAAATCATAAAAGAATCGCGCGAATTTCCATCAACGCAGAACAGTCAATCTCCGTCAATTGAACACCACGAATGATCAAACGGAAGTCTTGTCGGTATTACAAACTTTCTTACAGACGGAAAATGCACTTTTACAGTTTGATATGCGTGCGGCCGATAAACATAGGGTAAATGGTACATAATGAAAAGACACAATGTTACTACAATCAAAGTACAATTGCCTTCTGTACTCGAAGTGGTCACTCGGGCGCGTAAATGCGTATATACTGTCGGTTTACTTTTCGCAGACGCAGAATAATAAATAAAAAGTTTGTAATTAAACTGAAACGTAGTATTAAGGACGGGGTCTAGGAAAAATCGGGTTAAACGAACGCTATATCAATCCGCGCGTTGGCGAGTGAATAAATGCCTCGTCGGTTCTTTCAAGTAGTATAAAAACAAGACAGAGCAGGCGCTTTTTATTTTGGACGTGCCTCCTCTATTTCGCAATTTATTCACTATTAAATTTGATATTTTTACTAATAATAATAGAATATCGAGTAAATATTCGTAGTGTCGTTATAGTAATAGATAATAAATATAATACAGATCTATAGATAGGTGTCTCGGTATAATACAGCTATGATACAATAGTCTTCGGTTATACATTCTTACCAGTCGCATGCTCTCTCCCTAGCATCCTTCCACTTCCTCTCACTCTCACACTCTCGAAGTCGTACGTCAACGTATATTTACTTTCTCTCGCATTATCGCCGTCGTATAATAACGCACACACGGAATAATAATTAAAAATAAAACAGAAATAGTTTAACACAAAGAAAAATATTGCGAAATTGACAGTCACGTGGATTTCGTAATATTCTTGCGGCGTCCCGCGCGGGGACGCTCTCTTCAGTCCGAATTCGTTTTCTTCCTCTCCTCGTTTATATCTGCTTCATTTTTTTTGTTTTTCTTTCCTCGTCGCCTACATCGTCAAAAGTGCTCTTGGGCAGTGGCTGTTTGTATATGTATGTATGTATGTATGTCTGTATATATATATATATATATATATATATATATCGCCTCGACGACGAGCGAGACGTGAGCACGCCGCCCCCGGCAAAGGCAGGATATTTTTAATTTACTTTTTTCATTCATTTTATACTTTTTCTCACCGGGGGATGCGTCGAGAGAGAGAGAGAAACAGAGAGAGAAACAGAGAGAGAAAGTGAGCGCGAGCTCGTCTTGCCGTATCTCTCGCTCGCTTACTCGCTCACACGCGCGCGCGCACGACCGCCGCATTTCTATAAGGAAAAAGCGCTTTTCAGTAGGCCTCTCCCCGCTGAACCGCTTCTATAACGCTCGCTAGGAATTGTGTGATTAATTCTTCGTACTATTCTTCCTCGCTTATTTACACAGAGGCGTGCTAACTTTTTCTCTTTTCCTTAAGCCGTTATGCGTCCGGGACAGGAGCTCAGGCGCGTGTCGCAACGGTTTGTCCCGGGCTCTCCTTCTTTCGCATGGAATGATGCGGGTTGCTCGCAAGGCGCGAGTCTGTCGAGTCGCTCTCGTTGTATACAATTCCATTATCGAATCGGCTTTCCAGTCGAGACCGCGACTTTCCGCCGCGCAAAGCCAAAACACTTTTTGGCAATAATTTCTTCCGAAAATTGACGAATTTTGAATAGTTTTAGGAGGCCTGCGAAGCTCATTCCGGTCGATTTGGTTGCTCGACATCGCGGAGCTTGCGCGCTTGGTTCGAGAGACGCAGAAGAGAGCGGTTATGCGGAGCTTCGCGCGCGCGTCCCTCTCTGTCGGCTTGCCGTCGATGGAACTCGCGAGCGTCGAAGAGGATCTTGAGTGGCCTGCTCTCGCGTGACTCGATCCTCGCGCGTCCTGCTCCGCATGAGTGACGTGCGTGGCAACGTCGACACGGCGGGGTCGCGCGTACATATATGCGAGCGGACAGCCGGCAGTATTGCAGGAGCAAGGAGGCACGTTTTATATACTTAATTATTCACTTGTTTTTTTTGTTTGTATATGCTCCCCCGAGCGAGCGGCCATTCTCTCTCCAGGCTCGAGGATGCATTGTTGCATCATCTCTCTTCTCGAATACATAGCACGGGTCGACGCCTAGCACTCGGAATAAATACCTAAATAGGATTAGCGCAGTGATAGTGAATGACAACCAATGTGACACGACTACCTTCTTCACACACGCACACACGTATACAGACACTCTCACTCTCTCGCTCTCTGAAAATTATAGTAGTGATATAATTATAGTGGGCGTACTATGGTAGTGCCTAGTAGTTTAGTGTACTCTCATCATCACATTCTCTCGCATCACGCTAACAGTTAATATGGCTTGCCGCTAAATCCGCGCGGGCGCGCGAACGCGCTGCGCGAGTGCGCGTCCGGCGCTGCAGCAGCATCAGCGTCTTCTCTCCTCGACCGCGGCGCTTGGCTCCTCGGACACGGGACTACGTGTTATACTTCCTTTCTGTCGCTCTCGCTCTATCTCTTCGGCCGGTTCGCGCGCACGCACACTTTACGCACACACAGACGCGCGGAAAGTTCGTGTATACACTCTCTCTTCCTCGCATAACATTACTTTTTTTTTCTTGATGCTTTTATATATCCCTTTCCAGACGTAGGCAGACCGAGGCGGAACCGGCGCTCCAGCGGAAATGAATTATAAACGTAGGATTACAATCACAGAAGAAGGGGGTTTTGTTTTGTTGTATCATTTTTTTTATCCTTTTTTCTCTCTCTCTCTTTTGCTTCATTGACGAGGTCCGACTCAACGACTCGCGGCTCGTGAGTCGCTTCACCGCAGCAGATACGGCAGGAGCGCGCTGCACAGCAGCACCAGCGTCCACGCGAGCTGCTGCTGCTGGGACAGCGTCCGTGCGGTCAGCGAGCTTGCCCCGTTGTACGTCAGCTCCTCGTTCTTCACCACTTCGTTGGGGTGGTCCGAATACTCCTCTGCAAAACGTTCAAGGTATACATTAGTTCCCATTACATTTAACATTTAAAAGGTACATATATTGATTAACAGCAGTCTTATGCAAGAACCCTTGATTTATTGAAACGCTGCGGAATTGAAGGTGTGTGAAAATTCAATCGTATTCCCGAGCGAGCACAAAACTAGCTGTTTTCGCAAATGCAAACATATTCCCAATGCATGTGTTAGTAGTACTATACTATCTCAGGCGCAGCTTTCAACTAACACGTCTAGTTTTAGCGAAAATTTCAGCAAACAATGAATTCCCACTCCTTAATCAACGATCCCTCCGTCTCGGGCGAAGAAAGGCAAGAGGAAGAAAGAGCTCGCTGTAGGGGGGAGGAAAAATGCAAAAACAGAGGAACGCCATATCCAAGAGCAGGAGAGCCGCAGTGTGAGCTGAATTTCGCAAGCTACGACGGCAGTTGTAGGCGGTGTGCCGCTGCTGCAGCTCGTTCGCTCGCGCGCGAGATGCAGCAGCCGCGAGTCATTATGCAGAAAAGCAAGCAAACCACGAGAATTCTCATTTTACCGCCCGGCTGCCGCTATAACTATACATGTACAGCAGTGTGGCGCAGACAGAGAGGTAGATGATTGAGCAAGCGCGCGCGCGTGAAGGAGCGAGCGAGAATTTGTTGCTAATCTCGACGACGAGGACACGAGTTTTCGCTCTTGGCGCGGACGCGATTTACAATTTGCTTTCGAGTACGCGGGAAACGTGACGGGCTCTCGCTGGGCTCGGCTCTGCACGCCGTCGTGGCGTATGTACTAGTACTTCCTCTCGACCGGGGCACCTTTCACCCATATTATATCGAGACAGAGAGAAAGAGAGCGTGCGCACTCATACGGATGCGACATGTACGCGTTCACGCGGCCGATGCGAAACTTATATATCAGAACGCGGCGATGCAAATGAGAAGCAGACCCCGCCGGGCTATTTCGAAGTCAAATTACTAGGTGACGACGAGAAAGACGAGATCGCCACGACGGCTCTCTCTCTCATCGTTTGAACAGATGGCCGACGTCGGAAAAAGTACTATATACCAGTGGCCTCCTCTCTCTCTCTCTCTTTCTCTCTCGAGGCAACTCCCCCTTTCCCCGGTGTGAGTAGAGACTAGAGACGGCGGCGACGTGTGTGCCTATTCAGAATAGAGCTCTTTCCATGTGGCCCGTGCTCGCGTTCTACTTTACTATTAAAAACGATGATAAGAGCATTCATTGTGAGCATGCGCGAGCTACGCGAAAGGGGCGGGGGCGCGACGAATGTTTATTAAGCTTTTCCAGGCTGCACGCGTGCCGCGCTGCATTTTATGAGAGGATGCGCGCATGCATGTACGTGTGGAATGGAGGGGGCTCTAGCAAAAGGGGGCGGCCGATTATGGAAAAGAGCTTCATTCGTCTTCGAGACCGTAGACCAGACAAAGACCAAGCAGTCGGAAATATACTTTCTTACAGGCTGCAATTATTATGGTAATTTTTTAAAGATTAGGTAACGATTTTCAGTTAAATGAATTGGCAGGTAGACGGAAAATTTCAGCGCGCTTAATTCTATGTATGAAATACAGTTCTCGACTTTTCGTACGGGCATTCTCGTAATTAGCGCTACAAAAGTGTTTCCAGAAGCAATTAATCTTGCAGCATTTCGGCCTAAACGCACTCGCAATAAAAAAACCACAGAAAGCCAAGCTGCGGCCGCGAGTTTGCCAGCTCTTTTCATACGCGAATTCTAAAACCTGCACGGATCTGCGCGACGGCGGCGTGCAGTCGCTCGCTCACTAGCTCGCGTAACATAATTCATAGCGCACGTCGAAATCTGACGCCAAAGGGGGACGGAAAGGCTTTCGCGGAGGTAGAAAAAAAAGCGCGCACGAGCCCTTATCTCCGACCCTGGATGATTTTACAGCCTCGGCGCTTCCATTACTTAACGGAAGTCCAAGGCTAATTTGTAAAGAAAAGCTGCTGCTGTTGTATGCAGCCGCGCCCGCCCGCCGAAACGTGCATGCGTGCGTATAATGCGTGCGTACAACGTAAAGAAAAATAAAACGGACGTCGAGTGGAGAGAAAGAAAGCGAGAGAGAGTGAGTGAGTGAGTCTGAGGGGGAAGGAAAATAAAGAGGCTGCAGCGCGGCTCGCCCGCCAGCTTTTCAGACTGTACGATACGCGAGCTGCTGCCGTAGTAGCCGCACGAATCAAGAGAACGAGAGAGTAAGAAAAAAAAAACGAGGGCGGGAGCGAAAAGCCGACCGGCGGCGAACGTCGCGGCGCGCCAACGTCACTGACGCTTCCGCGCTCTCACCGGACTCGACAGCCGCCTGCCTCATACGCTCGCACTTCTCCGATGACCGCGGAAAGACGATAGCGCGAGACCGGAGAAAGAGAGTGGGAGACCGAGCAAATGCATAATTAATTGGTTATTAGCCGCGTTGATAAATATTTTGCTAAAATTAAACCGATTATATATACAGCTAAAGGATAACTTATATACGATTCACTTGATACGCGATTTACTTGAATGTAAATGTATTAATATATTAATAAAAATTTTAGAAAGAATATGAAATCTTGATAAAATATTCAAGACACCTGTTTTAAGTATAGGCGATTGCTACGAGCAAAAACTGAAAATTGAAAACCAGTAGCAGGCGTAAGAGATGCAAGAAAGTATAAAAAGAAACTAAAAGTGGTCAGAAAATGAAGGGTGAAGGAAACGGAATTGCAGCATCGAGCCTAATAAGTGAGTGGGAAAGTAGTTAAATTATATGAGACCGCGTAACCAGCAGTTGATTGACTTCCTGTGTCATTTCTAAGCGGTGATATCGGAAATAAAAAAAAAAATAAAAAAAGTATGCATTGAAACTTATCTGCGGAATTCACGTACTATAATCAGTTTCACTTCCAGCTGAGGTTTTCACGCTCTCACATCACGCGAGATGGAAAAAGGCAGATTGAAAGATCGCACGCGGCTATTTTTTTCAATTATTTTGCGTGCAATCCAGTTTTCTCATCCCGTACAATCACGGATATCCTATTGCCTCGTTCCAAGAAGACTTCAAACGCTGTCCGAGAAATTCGTTGCTCTAAATATCCATAATTTCTGGCGGGCAATACGAGAAAAAAGAAACTCGGCGTGCCGGGAGAAAAGGAGACCAAGAGAGAGAGACAAGCGCGCGAGGGAGAGAGGAAGTGATGAAAAGACGAAAAATAAAAGTGAAGAGAGGTACAGCGAGAGATAAAAGGGAGAAAAAAACGAGCATACACATGCGATATGTACACGTGAGGCGCTTTTTCACCGCGCCTCGGAAAGAAGAGAGCGAGTGTATATATCTGGACGAGCGAGCAAGCAAGGGCATAAACGGGAAGGAAGACTGCTGCGCTCTCCTCGTGGTGATCGCGCAGATGTGATAAGCCCGGCCGCACCGAGTGTTGTTTACCGCTCTCGTTTTGGAAGACAATAGTGCGCGAGAGAAAGAGAGAGAAAGAGAGAGAGACAGAGAGACGATCCTTGGTCTCCTTACCTCCCACTCCCTCTAACTTCTCACCTTTTAAAGCGCCGAGTTAAAGGCTAAAGCGACGAAGGGGGCGACTGCTTGCAAAAAGAAAAAACGAGAAAGAGAGAGAGAGAGAGAGAGAGCCGTTCTCACTGATACGACGCGATTCTTCCGGCGTCGTAAAGTAAATGCGCGCGAGCGAGAGCGCTCGTAAACGTTATTATTTATCGCGCGTTCGTCAAGAGCACGCACGCGCGAGCGAGTCGGCAAGCAGGGGGAAATTGCGCGCGATTATTCAGGAAATGGAAATTAAAGCGCGCGAGTGCGAGCAAGCTATTAGCAGCGCGTCCTTTAGGCCTGATTTACAGCTGTTCGGCGCGAGTCGATCCAAGAGAGAGAGAGAGCCGGATTATGTCTTCAGCGGCTCTTTTGTGTATGTGCGCGTTCGCGCTGATCAACATGAAAATGGCCTTGGCAAAGCAATTCTTTTTCCCCTGCTATTGCACGCGCGTAGTTATTATCTAGTAGAGACGCCGGCTTCAATGATAATTAAGATAACTTCTTAATTTAATAAATTAGCGTTCGAGCGTTCGTTGCTGCATTGAAATCACGATAAATTAGATTTTATAGTTTTCCGGACGAAATTTACAAGGTAATGAAGATCGAGCCTCGCTTTTTTCCAATTAGCTGAATTATCTTATTGCACTTGTCTTACTATACATATATATTTTTATTCTACTGTCTAAAATTTATCTTGTAATTAGGAATTTTCCCACAATAAACAGAAGAATGTAACAAAAGAAATGGAGAATGCACAAGAGTATTAACCGTTGACTTCGTGCATAAAACTTGTTTTTATATCCGTTTATGCAAAATGTCCTGAGAAATACTTTAGATTAAGAAAAAAAATACTTGCTGTTTATACCCTAGGGGTTCTTGCACAAGATCTGCTGTATACAATATAATATAAATCGTAGAGAAATATACGCACTGTTCTTCTTCTTCTGGGTGATGGAAGTCTTGGGCGGTTGTGAGACCGTCGGCCCCTGGTAGATCGGCGGCTGGGGCTGCTGGTGAGGGTAGTTGGGGAACATGGGCGGCTGCGGCACGTGGGAGAGCGTCGGCGAGGCGGGCTCGTTCGTGCCGGGCAGCTGGTGCTGGCCATGCTCGTGGCCGTGGTGCACGTTGCTCGGGTAGAAGCGATCGCCGCCCTTGTACACAGAGGGCGGGATCGCCGCCGGGATGCCGCCGACGCCCTGGTTGCCGTTCAGCACTGCCGTGCTCGTCGAGCTGCTGCTGCTGCTCACCGTGCTGCTCGTCACTGCCACCGCTGTTGAAGCATTATATTAGTATTTTTCTCCATATAAATCAATTCAATATACGATTATATATGTTTCATATCTATAAAACACGATATCTGGGCGTTCGCGATGATTGGGCAACAAGCGAGCGACGATAGTAATTTACGGAGAACGTATGTATAAGAAAGGAATGTATTGTACATGAAAAGACATTAATTCTCCCGGTACATGTGTAGGGCCGCGGGAGAGTAAAAAGCCAAGCACCGGATACCCGTAGGTGCTTGATCAAAATCAACGGCTGCGGGAGCATTAGATGATTTCGTCAAACGAAAACCTCGCCGCTCTGCCGTGGCGAACGAGCGCGAGGCTTTCGGTTTCTCGTTAGGGATAATAGAAGAAGGCGGCGTCTCGAATCGAAGTCTCGAGTCGCGCCAAGTCACGCCGAGGGCAAGGATGAAAAAAGAAACGAGTGAGGCGTGCACACACGTATATACACGCATCACGCACGAACACGTATATATACATACATACAGAGAGAGAGAGACGAGCGTGTACCGGGGAAAAAACGAATTTGGTTGATGGAAGGAAGAAGACGCAGGTGTGTGCCGCGAGCGGCCGCGGTAAAAGGCCGCGGCTCGGCGGCCTTTTTTTCAAAGGGGGTCGCACGCGTGCGCGCGTTATGTGTACGGATTGCGTACGCAACACACATATACACACGCATTGGGGAAAGTATACTACTTGGATATTTGATCGATGAAACGCGTCGGTGGCGGTGAGCCCAAGTTTTTTTTCCTTCTTGTTTATTCTGAATTATTACGAGCTCTCGGTTTTGTCGGGGCGAGTGTCAAATTTAACATGTAAAAAACGAAGGCGAATTCAATATTTATGAAAGGACGTGCGGGATACGCGCGCGCGAGCGCCTGTGTCCATTGTGGGGAATTTTTCGTGTGAATATTTTAAAACATTCGTGCACGCGCTTGCGCGCGATTCCGTTCAAATCCGAGGGTATATGCCGGGACACAAAGGAGACCGAGATATACGTGTATACATATATATACATATACGTGTTTGTGAAAGTAATAATATTTTCGTATATTTCAAACTTTCGAGTGTCATTTATTATTGTTGTCTACGGCTTGTGACGTTTCAAAAGTTTGCAATCTGTTTTGCTATGTATTGTAACATGTATAGATCTATGTTATAGTACAATAAATATTTATGGTAGGCTTAAAACTAATGTAATCTATTCAATGGTATATGTGAAAGAACTACACATTGTCTATATTTAGAAAATGAATCGGAATACCAGACCACGATATGATCTTTAATTAACATCGTGTAAGAGCAAAATAGTTACAAGCAAAAGCTGCGAATAAAACGAACTAGAAGCTTAAGGAAAATCATCATCATCATCATCATCGAAAGTTAATGAATCAATTACCCGTGTCATTAGTCAAACTAATTACGACGCGGGTCTGAATTTAAATGAGCCGAGGCAATAAGAAGAGGAAGCAAGGTACTTACAGTTGTTGCGCGCCGAGGCCGGGTACGAGGACGTGTCGGCCTCGTTACTGCAGCAGACCTTGAAGACGACCTTCATATTGTGGGTGGTGCAGCGGCCCCCGATGCGCCTGTGCAGGTCGTCCTTGGACGACGTGCTGATGAAGTAGTAGTCACGGCCCGGATGGAACTCCAGGCCGCCGGGTTGCGGCGTGAACGGCCTGAACGTTATCGTGAAGTACATCGTCTTGAAGGGCTTGTCGCAGATCGCTATGACCCGCGGACTCGGATTCGTTATCCGACAAGTCTCGTACTCCTCCTTCGACACCTGCGCAAAATAAAAGCCAGCGAATTAGTTGAGGCTCGAAGCTGACGCAAACAACACGCCGGTGTCACACCGATTCTCTACCCGAAAGCTAACGTACCGGAAAACTGAATTTGAATGCTAAACATACGGTGTCTCACTGCAAACTATACACAACTACGTGAAACCAATTAAAAACCTTTCGGACGATTCTAATAAAAACATAGCTGTAAAAGAAGTCTCATATCTTTCAAGGTGGAGAGCCCTGATAAAAAACGTAAAAAGGGTGCATACATTTTCCCCCGCTCCAATAATAAATCAATTATTTTATAGAACCGACTCGTCTCGCGACTAGAAAGGGCCGCCACTATTGCAAAAACCGGCGCGAGAGCATCGCGGACAATGGCAAACGCCCTGGCGGCCGCGGCGAAAGGACTTTTGCAAGGAAACGTTACATTCCGAGCGAAGGACAAAACAATCAGCAGCAGCCGCCGCCGATATAATCCCGCGAGAAGCCGCAGCGGCGGGCGACACGTGTTTTTGGCCTACGCGGAGCGCTTTTTTCGAGCGAAGGACCTAATTTATAGGCGCGCGCAGCCGCAGCTGTCTAAACAGTCTAGTTCTTTTTTCGTATACGCGCGCGGCGATGTTGGTGCGGCTGCTATGCGGCGGCGGGTGGCAGACATTAAAACAAAAAAAAGACGCGCCCGGGCTCCGGATACATGTATTCCATTAATTTGCCGCGGCTTCTTCTTCATTCATAGAGGCGCGCGGGGGGGAATAACGAGCCACTTAACGTGAAAGCGTCTTTAAGGTGATTCTCGCGCCTGCGGCATATCATCATGTTTTATTTTCGTTTTTCGTATATCGTAAATAGGAACTCGCGTGTTTTCACTGTTGTGGTGGAAAAAAAGAAGACGACAGGGAAGTATCAAAAGCTCTCGTCTAATTTTATGGAAAGTGCGCGCGTCTGAGAGATTGATCGAAGAATCCCTGCGGTTATAACCAGCGGATATATCCCAGGAAATAACTCTGCGCTCGTACATATACACATATATATACGTTTTCTATTTTCGACTGCTAAACGCATCAAAAAGCCGAGGACGTTGAGGAGGTGCTAATTTCTGTTTGCTTAACGATTTTCTGCCCTCGTGCAAACAGCTTTTATTTCCAAGGCACACTTATATATTGTTATGGCTGGTAACGAGGTCTTTAGATTTTCGCCAACTGTATATACCGCGCAGAGCGTAAATCTTTGCAAACAAATAATTTACGCGGGGGAATTTCATTCTTTCCCGAAGTGCCTCTTCGATTTTTATTATTCACGCGCGAAGAGCTAAATAAATTCCGCGGCTAAAAGCGAACTCTAACTCAATAAGCAAAGCGAGAGGCCAGAAATAATATACAGACAAGACGCGATGAATATGTTGCCATGGGTGAAAATAGAAAATCAAAGATATACGTCGGCAATATATAATTATGCCGAAGACTTTGGAGTTGTTCATTATTAAACGGGCGCGCGTGTAGAGTAGCGAGCTTTAAATAGTTGCTATTGGAGCGCGACGTGGCAGTCGTCGAGCCAATGGGGATTTCGATTGGGCGGGCGGTCGCAGGTACGCGCGTCAAAGCGAGTTTTTTATTCAGAAGGGCTTCTTCCAGCCGTCATACTTACGTTGTAAATAATGTACTTCTCCGCTTCGTCATCGTACGTGCCCGGCTGGTAGACCGGACAAATTATGTTCACTTGGTCGTACTCGAACGCCGCGTTGTTCTTGTTCACGTCTATTATGTGATCCGTATTGTCTATCCGAAATCTGAAACAAAGAAGAAAAGGTACTTCGTTAGACGAGTCTGAGTTGTATTACACATTTGTGCTTCGTCAATTCTTAATAATGCTAAATTATATTGCCCATTACTTTTTCTCTACGGGACATTAATTATTTAACAATGTTGATCGGGAGCGATTGTCGGCGGGGGGTCGCGGTAATTACCGACAGCTATGTGGCAAATTACAAGTTAAATGCACAGCCCGTAAAAATAACGGCTTGTACTCATTATGCATAGCAAACAGATACACCTGTTTGACGATAAAATTACCCGTGCCAGCACGTAAATGAAAGTTCGTGAAAAATAATAAAACGCCGTCTAACTTTTATCGGTACATCATCTTTTTTCTGTAAAAGATAAAATACATTCTGTGGTTACTTTTCATGTCATTAATATCGATCTTCTCAGTGTATCAAATTCCGTCACGCCTAACAAAAAATATGACACACAGGCTGTACAGCTTCTTTCCAGCAAATCACGGAAATCAAAATCAGCGATGCGAAGCAAAAACAAGAGACGCCCTTGCTCGAACTTTGAAAAAAGACAAGGGAGATCGGGGACGCGCGAGCGCGCCGTTAATTGCAATCTTATTTGGGGAACAAAGCAATAAAGGAAGAGAATCCCGAGCGATCGGCGTCAACGAAGCGAAGAAGCTGAATAAGAGCTGCAGCAGCAACAGCAGCAGCAGCAGCGGAGCTTGAATCTCATCGGGATCGAGCAACGGCAGCAGCGACGCCGGTGTAGTGTTTTGTTGGCCGAAAAAGAAACAGGGATTTTTTCTCGCAAGCTTTCACAACGTATTAACATCGGGCGAGAGGAGAGAGGTAAGAAGGCACGAAAGGAAGGAGGAGGGAGAGAGTGTCAGTGTGGAGCTGCCGGGCTGGCGTGCGTGCAGAATAACATCGAGAGAGTTAGTCGAGAACGCGAGAGAGAAAGAGATGCTGCCGTACGTTGCAGCAGCAGCATCAGCAAAGGAGTGGGTGCAGAGAAGGAGGATCGGCCAAAAACGAACGCGCAAAAACACGCTGCAGCTCCTTCTTCTTCTTCTTCTTCTTCTTCGTCTTCTTCTTCTGCCTCGGTCTGCGCAAGAGAGGAGAGCCGAGGGGTCGCGGCGCGCGTAGCCGAAAGGTGAACGCGCACTGCCGCGAAGATAGATGGCCGGAGAGGATAATATAAAGGTCAAGGATATGTGAAAAAAGCACGCGCGCTCGCGCCGTCCGTGCGTGCGAACCTCCGCGTATTATGATCCTTTAATGATATATATACGCCGGGCAGTTCACTTTTCGGACGCGAGGGGAGATAATTCGAAGGTCTCTGTTCGCCTCGTCGATGACAAAAAACCCGAGCGCTCAGCGCGCAACGATATAATATACTGTGTGTTGGATGCACACATCGTGGCAGGTGTGTGTGTGTGCTTCGACTGCATGATTTGGAAGAATTTTGTATCGAGTTTTTTCGTCTCCTAATGGTCTCAATAAAATGTGCGCGGATAAAGAAAGCAAGAAACGAGGGAGAATATGTCCATGAGGTATGTACCCAGTTGAACTATACGAGAAACGCGCACTATCAAGATGCATCGTTCGAAAGAAAATTATTCCCCAAGCGCTTGTAAGTAAAGTTAAAGCTGGACGTAAATTCGTAATGTAATGCGTATATGAGTATCAGCAAAAAGTATCTTACGCCCGGCTGTTTTCTCATAATGCGCAACCGATATTTACAGCCGAAAGAAAATACTGGCAAAAATAAGAGAGACAAGCCCTCTCAAGCGAGGAGGAAGAAAAAGTGTGTACAAGCGAAGAGAGAGAGAGAGGCGAGCAAGCGAGCTAGAAGAAAAAAAAGTCGAAATAAAAGAAACGGAGAAAGAAGTCAGGAAGAGCAAACAAGAAAAAAATAAGAAGAAATGAATGAGGTTCAGGGTGAGAAAGGAAGAAAAGAGAGGGAGACGGGGAAGGGCAAACGGTTCGGATTCGGTTCCTATAGGGCATAACCGGTTCCCTTGGCTTCGGCCCTTTGCACGTACACACACACAGACACTCGCGTGCAGCGTATTAACCCGCGCGCGAGGAGAAGGACGGGATAACTCAGGGCCGCGCGCGGGAGCGAAAGAGAGAAAAGGCTCTGTTCTTCTCTTGCGCGCGTCTGTGTGTTGTGTGTGCCTTCATCGCCCGTCCTATATATTTCGCGACGCGGACGAATATGCACTCGTCGTTCGTCCGCTGGCCAGGCCTATTTTACGTTCCGAGATCTCCTGGCGATCCTCCCTCGCCTCCCCGTATCTCGCGCCCGTCCTCTCGCCGCCTTTTTTCGGCCTCCTCTTCGGTCCTTCTCTCCCCCGCCCTCCAGACAACCAAGGGGGACCCCTTCTGTGTATACGCTTCTTTCTTGCAAACGTGACGAGCGCACACGCGTACAGCGGGAGAAAGGCAACGCGCGCACACGCGGATACTCGATCAGGTGGATACTGCGCGCGTTGCTGCTGTGTCTTCCTCCTTTCTTTTTTTTTATCTTTCACTGCGGCAGCTCGCGCAAGCCTCGTTCCTGTTTTTCTTTTCCTTTATTTTTTTGGTTTGTTGCCTTGCTCGAGATTGTGCTCGGCCGCGCGCGCGCACTGTTTATTATGTATGCATTGCCTGCGTTTTTTTAGCGCGTGTTTCGATAAATGTTTGCACACTGTTCGTTTTAAAGACGGGGGTCTGATGATCTTTATTCTTGTGGTTTATACACGTAGCAGAGGAAGCCAGTGCCGATTTCAAAGGAAAATATTTTCTCTTGCGTTCGCTTTTATCTTAGCACAATAAATATTGCGAACGAACGTGATACACCTCTACAAGGTATAGTCCAAAACATAGACGTGGTTATGTCTTCATCGAATTAACAGTCTCGGCCCTCCTTTACTCTGAAAAAAAGTGCCGCATAGACCGCGGAAGCAACAAATCAAGATGTCTAACACAAACGCGCTAATTCACGAAAGGGGCAGAGGTATACAGTAAGAAAGGCCACGACCATCAGGCAAAACTCCTGGAAAGTGTATATAATCTTCGTAAGAGCCATCCTAACGAGACGCCGTAGCGTATAGACCACGTGTCACTCAGCAAGCGCGCGCTCCGCACAGAGTCGTAAAAAAGGCCGCGGCAACCTCAGCTCGTAAAAAAGCGTTCATCCCTTTTTCTTCCTCTTTCTCTTTCTCAGGTAGAGACGCAGAGCGAAGCTAGCGAGAAAACGCGGGCGTCGAAAGCGCGCGCGCGCGCGCGAGTTTCGGGGAGAAGGTAAGAGAGGGCAGAGGGCCTCGGGAGAACGAGCGCACACGCTGCATCGCCGGACAATCTCGTAAGTGGGCGTGTAAGGGCTCGAGAAATTGGAAGGTAGGCCGGTCTCGGGCAAATTAACGTTGGGCGATAATATCCGTTCTCTCTGTCTCTCTCCCTCTCGACGTTCCCTACGTGCACACTCCGGCGACATAGCTCTAGGTCGAGCTGACACGTATGTGTGAGCGCAGTGTCATTTCCCTTTTTTTCTCCTCTTCTTTCGTTTTCTTGTACACGCTGTAGAAATCTTTGCGAGATTTTTAAAACGGTTCACATTTTTAATTTGAGAATTCACTCGTGCTGTTGACTAAACGCAGAAAAAACTGTACTTTCATCGTTATATTATTCGTTTTCGTGTCGTTACTGTGGACGAAACACACTATTTAATCGGGAATTTACACGCTTCGCTAACCGTTCTTTCAATAAATACTCAATTGTACGAAATATCATACGAGCATTCAACGTCAAGTAAAATTCGTAAAGAATGTGTGCACTGCCGTTTTTAAAACTCCAGCACAAAAATACGAGGGCCATTATATCGCGCACAAAAGTGAATACACTATCGAAAGCTGAATCGGCGAGCTCAAAACAACTTAATAATTGACACACACATACGCATACACACACACACACACACACACATACACTTACACGCGGAAAAAGAATGAAATCGCATCCAGCTGAAAATACACTCAAGCCCCAATGCATGGCCGCGGGACTATTCTTCGGTGCGCCTATTTTCCCCTCCCTACGACTATATACTCCTATTCCTCTCTTACTTTCGCTGAAGAGCAGAGCCTTTCAGAATCCGATGATCCGGATGAGTCGAGGGCCCCGTGTGCGCTGCTAAAGTGGAACAAAGAGCCATCCTCCGTACGACGGTCGACCGCCTCGAGAAAATGTGCCGCGCAGTGGCAGCAGCCTCTTCACTCCTAGCGCGTGAACCCGAGCGCGCACGATTCTTCAATATTATATATCGGCCAAGAAAAATGGACTGCTCCAGATATCCATCTTCTTTTTTATCCTCTCTCCCTGTTCCGTATTATATACCATTCCTTTATCCACGTTTTGTTTACAAGCCTAAATACGCGGAGAGCTGAGCGGTTGCGTAATTCGGTGTGCGCGTGATCACAGCCAACACACACCGTCAGAGACATTATTGGGCCCCAATGAGCCGGATAAACGGAAATACCCAGCCAGGCGAATCCGGACGAGCGTTTTCGCGCGAACCGAGACGTGAAAAAAGGGAGAAGGAGAGGAGGAGAGAAGCGAATTCGCGAAACTCGCCGCTAATGAAATATCTCGCGCCGATCAACGGCACAAAAGAATTCCGGCAAAATCGCTCTGCGGTTTCTCTCGCTCGCTCGGCCATTAAAGGCGCACAATCGGCTCTGGATTTTCTGTGGGCCTTTATGCCGCGAGTGAACAGGCAGGCGCAACGCGTTTCTCGATGGGCTTGTGTCATCCACGATCGTAGCATGGGTTGCAGCTCGTAAAAAAGGTAATTTTTCGGACGATTCGCGCATAAGCCGCCCACGCGGTCGGACCTAGTTACCCGCTGAACGATTGAAAAAGTATCGAACCGTTTGCTGGTCCAACGGATGCGCCAATCAACGACGAAATAAAGTTGAGCGCTCGGCTGAATGAGATTGAGAGGGACGAATTGAAATTGAAATCTCGCACGTACGTGTGGTAGTCGGAGTGTGAAAAGACGCGTGATGACGGTAGGGAAATGAAAACAGTATTTTTATAGCAATGCCTCCTTCTTCATTCAATTACAATCAGGGTCGCCTCGTATAATGAAAACTCGATTAATTTGTAATGAATCAATGTTAATCGAATAAAATATATTTAACATTGCAATTCATCCTTAAAACAGCAGCAGCTGTATTCAACTCAATCAAGTTCACAACATTATACTAATGCATCCAATATTTTAATCTTACAGCCGAAAGCAAGCGCGATTCGACGTTAATTTGTACCGCGAGGATCGATAAAATAAATTGCATCGTAAAGTTGTATTTATTTTTAATCCGGCGAGTGATTAGCTGCTAGTCGGCGAACGTGAGGTGTTTACGCGGACGGGGAGGATGAAGGGGCGGAAAAACACAGGAGTCGAAGAGAGAGGAGGCAGGAAGAAAGGACGATCGTGGGGGCGAGAGAGAAAGCGTATATAGAGCCCACGCGAGGGGGGAATAGTCAAGCAGCAACAGCAAGCTGCACGGGGACGGAGGGAAAAGAGGCATAAAAAATGTAGGCAAAATGTATAGCCTCTCGCTCCCACAGCTGCACACGCGCACGAGGCGCAAGTATGTACGTGTATGTGTATATAAACGTCCCTAAAAATCCGGTCTCGTTCGGGGCCATTCTCCGTCCGCCTGCCGGTCATTATCGAGTTCGCCCCGAAGAGATAGCAGCGTCGATATTGCCGAGCGAGCGGGCGAACCGGCGAGATGCGCCGAAAAATCGATGCCGCACCGAGCGCACCGATGAAACGAGAGAGAGAGAGAGCGAGAGAAAGAGAAAAAAGGGGGTAGGCTGCAAGATAAATACATACGAGGGCCAGGGCCAGGACGACGGCGACGACGACGACGATGCGCGATAAGGAAATTTCGCCGCTGCGTTAAATTATTACGGCGAGCGCGTATATCGCCGTAAGGTTACATAAAAGCCTTTTTTGCGGGCGGCGCGGGTGTCGTCGTTTGATATTCGGCGCAGAATTCCTTCTACGAATTTTGTCGAAATTGCCTCGAATAATCGTTTCGCGAGCTGTTTCATTGATTCCACTTTATCGTTATACGCGCGCTTATCATATATACCTTACGGCTATCGACGTAATAAAATGAACTCCTCGAGATTAAAATAATAAGGTCGAAATGGCCAAGTCTTGTCGCTTCGACGTTTTTATTATAATTCATAATGAGCTCGAATTTACGATCAATTGACTTATGATTACAAAGCTGCAAGACATAACGTAAGGCTCTTATAATACGATATATGAAAAAAAGGTTCTTTTGCAGCTCTGAGAAATACGTGAACCTTCGCGTGGACTCTAGGCCCGAAAAATCGATTTTCGGCGTAAAGTTTCACTTACCAATGGCTCCTCCCGCCTCCTTAAAAAAAGAGCGAGTGTATTTACAATCCGTCCAGGCCACGGCTAGTTGGCGTCCCTTACTCGCTCACTCTCTAAACGGACTCGTCATTCGCTACGGTTGCAGCGCCGCGGCGAAATCACACGAATCGATGTGAAACTAATTACCGGGACGAAACTCGAGAGGATCGCCGAGTCTAAAAAAGGAATTTTCACTCAAGCCACGGTCGAAGTTCGGTTTAATCAGACTTGGCACATAAATTAAAAGATCTCCTAAGACGTATGTATATATACAATGTAATGTACGGCAAAATTTCTTGGTCGCATCGCGTCTTTGTCGACGGCACACGTCGAGTTCGGAAGAGCAAAAGGCGGACACTATTAGAGACAAAAGAGAGCGAGACGCCGAGACGTACGCGCGCGTCTAGAAATAGGAGAAACGCTTTCTTCGCAGGCCGCCGAGGGGAGGCCTTTTGCCTCGTATGTGTATCTATGTGTGTGTGTGTGTGGATGTATGCGCGCTCTCGAAACTAAAAAGAGTGCGCTCCGCACGTGCGACGAGGCGGTGGTCGTCGACGGGAGGGGAAGAGATCGTGCGCACGACTAAAAAATACAAAAGGGAACGCGAGCAGAGGAAAGGAGGAGGAGGCTAAGATATGCCGCGAGGTGTCTCCCGGCAGCCCTCTGTATGTGTGCCCTGCACTGTACCGTAATCACAATGGGCGAACACATACATGTTAAATAATGCATTTAGCAAACTCCCCGCACGTACGTTTTATTAACAATTTCAGTTTGAAAAAGCAGTCGCTCTGCCAGAGTAATGATTCTTGCGAGGAAAAAGGAATATAGTATAACGAAGCAAGAAACTGGTACACGCGTCTATATATATGTATGAAAGAAAGAGAGCTCGGAAATGTCTCGAGGAGGTCGCGTGGCCGCTCACGTTAAAAGCAAGATATATTCTGGCTGAAATATCAAAGTCGCGCAAACGCTATACGTCAAAGAGCCGCGTGAAGCGCGACAGCTAGCACCGCGCCTACACGAGAAATTCCGCAAATCGCTTCTTTAGCCAAATTACCGTCGCTCGTACCGGCTCGCTTCCAATTACCAAGCGAGTAGTGAGCGCGCCTCGATTGCGAATTCGTCCCGCGTGCTCACGCGCGGGAAGAAAAGTTCGCTCGCGCGTGAGCAAAGCTTTATATCCTCGGCTACGTCATACACGAGCTTAAAGAAGATAAAGCGCCAGTCTGCGGGTCTTTGCCGTCGTGTTATACATGGGCTCTCTCTCTCACTCACTCACTTCTCAAGAGTCGAGCGGTGACGGCGCGGTCGTATCATGCTAACACTCGCACGCGGGCTTTTGCATTTTACATTGGATTATGGAGTCCGAGACGTGATTTTCCTTGATGGAGTTAGAAGTGTAAAGTGTTTTACTGCTCTGAATTCTATGTGCATATAAATGTCCTGCTTCGTTGTTGCCCCGCGTAGAGTAATTTATTGCTATATCCCACAGGACTTTGGCGGAATTCGCTTTGGTGTGCTCTTGCTCTGTGTGTACACGGATAGAATTTTCCGGTAAAAATTACCGTGAAATTCGCGGTATTCGTAGATTATGTCTAACTCCAATAATTTTTACCGTGACGTTATAGTAAAAATTACCGTGATGCACTGTAAAAATCATTGGAGTTAGACATGATCCACGAATACCGCGAATTTCACGGCAATTTTTACCAGAAAATTCTATCCCTGTATGTATGTGTGTATTTATATGCAATAGTGGGGAATTATTATTGTAACAAATTGATCAGATTTCGGCATCAGGTATATAATTATACCGAAGCAAGTCAATAAACTGCTTATGCATGAGTAAACCTTGATAATAGATCGAAGAATGTTCGAGCTAATTGTTTCCAGTTTAAAATTCTAATCAGACATGCTCGCCGCAGTCTAAACAATCGCAGAGCTTATTATGTAAATGCAGCGGGGCGATATATAACCCCGCATCGACGATTAAAATCTCTTCTCACTCGACAGGCCGCGGCTCGCTCACCATTTACATTTGCATCGATCAAACTCTATCCAACTGTAAACATCTGAGGTGTTGTTTCGCACTCGGCTGTATATATAAACACCTAATGGAACTTATCACAGCTTGGAGCGATCGGAGAAGTATACGTTAAAGACAAACAAATTTCTTTCCACGAAGCTCTCTGTGCAGTACAAAGCGGCGCGAGTGCGTGATGAATGCAGTGCGTATGTTATATGCGGGACGCTCGAAATCACACATTTTGCATTCCGAAAATCGGTTCTCGTATTCAGTACTCGGTAATCAAACGAAGCGGAAAGAGGCGAGAGAGAGAGAAGCTGGTAGCCGAACAGAGGTGGCAGCGGACAAGCGGATTTCGCGCGCGCAAAGGGATCGAGAAGAGCGAGGAGAGGAAGAGAGAGAGAGAGAGAGAGCGCGCATCCCGTTTGCACCTGCCCGGAACGATCATCGGTAGTTAAGGCCGCCGATACTTCGATTGCTTCCCTCGGGTGCTCGGATTTCGCCTGAACTCGCGCTCGCTGCGAAAGAGCGAGAAAAAGAGAAAGGGAGATGATGAAGAGAAGCTTTCGCGCGCGAGAGAGAGAAAGAGACGCCGATCCATTCCCACGCGGAGGCGACGCGCGCGGAGGCGAAGGCGTCGTCGCCACGGGGCACGTTTTTCCCTTTTTTCTCTCTTTTTCTCTTTCTCCTCTCTGCGCCGCTCTTTCTTCTTCTTTCGCGAAATTATCGCCGCGCTCGCGGAGAGAGAAAGAAAGAGAGAGAAACCCCTCGTGTTTGACTTTTCGGAGCGGGATGAAGAAGCCCGAGGAATCCGCAAGAAGAGAGGGAAAGTGGCCTTTTTTCTCGATTTGTACCGACGCTCGAGGCGGTCGATCGCTGCATGCAGAAAAGAAGAAAAAAAATAAGCGCACGCGATATACTTATTTATAATATACACTCGCATTATGTGCAATCTTATTAGAGTTTATGTATACATAAATATGCAGGGAGCATCGCTTAATTTTGAGTTATTGTGTGTATCAATTTCAGATAGAACGTCGCGCACGTTCGTAAAGCCGGTTGAGTAAATTTCTGGAAGAAAAAGTGCTGTGAAAAAAACTGGAGGTACAAATCAGCTGACCAACGACTGCATTAGAAATGAGCTACCCGCAGCAGCAGTGAGAATTTATAACGCGGTGATGAGCCTTAATTGCAGTTACAGTTACGCTTTCCGGGTAAGAGGAAATAAAGACTAATAATCGCCTTATATGATTCAGAAATTGTGAGCAAGAAAAAAAAGTATCGAATACGCACAAAAATAATAAATTGTCTCGGAAAGCGTATACGTACGCGAAGAACAAGCGCGCAAAGGGGAACGAGGGAGACGAGTGAAATGCGAGGGAAAAGGGACAAAGAAGCGCAGAAAAGCCCTGAGAAAAATGAAGATACAAAGGCGAGGAGGAATAAGAAGAAGGAGGAGGTGGAGGGAGCACGCGGCTGAAAGAGAGAGAGAGAAAAGAGACGCAAGGAGGCAACGAGAAGCGAGAGCGATGTAATACGAGAAACAGTTATGCGAAGTTACGATGAACAGTCGCGTTGCGATTGGCCGGGCGGCTCCCTTTCAAGTTCCGCTCTCTGTCTCTCTTTTTCTCTCTTGAAGCGCGCGCGCGTGTGCTGCTCGCCGACGACATCCCGGGCGTTATTATTAGTTTGCCTTCAAATATTTATCGTATTCTCCGCCTCGCGTATTTTCCGTCGCGCGGCCTATAGCCGGCTGTGCGTACACGACTGTGTGTTTTCGTATTCCCTCAGCTGTCGCGTCGTGGACATTTAAACGTCGCGTTGGGCTACGCTTTCTCGGTTCGCTCTTCTCGCGAGACGCGTCGTTCGTTTTCATTGAGTTATCGGACGCATCTTCGTAAATAGAGTCGAGTCCCGTCGCCGCACCCGAGACACACACACACACACACACACACACTCACACACGTATACTGTGCTTCTCATTTTTACTTTTATTTCATCGACACTCGGATATGCATAATTTTCTTCGAGCACATGCTGCGAGTATCGCTTACGAGATCTATAATTAAAATCTTGATCAATGCACAGTTGAGTATGATTCGATGCGAATTAATGTAAACGAATGTGTTTTAAAAAACGGGGACGTATGTCTTATACACAATCGATATAGATATATTGGAACGAAAACCACAGCTCGCAGCTATAACCTCTTCTAAACAACTTCATCACCACGTCTACGAACAAAGTCGCATCGTGTATTTAAAAGCCCGGGGAGAAGCGAGGAATGCCTCGTTCGACCCCGAAACACCCTGGCATCAAAGAGAGCGGCGGCAAAGTGCGCGCGAAAATCCGAGCCAAGGCACATTGGAGCTAAACCTCGGAATAGCGTTCTCTGCTCTTCTCTCGAGAGGAGAGCTTGGGCGCATCGAGAGAAATTCCTCTCTTTCTCTTTCTCTCTCTCTCGGAGCAAGCGAATCGATGATGCGTGCAAAGGGAGGTAGGCAGTCAGGGCAGCGCGCGCGTAAAACGGCCAGTCTCACCGAATTACGTGTGTTTCGCCGCTAGCACACGCGCGTTACACGCTCTGCGGCCTCGATGCACCGGCGGCGGTAGCAGTGGCCTGTCACAGCAGCATCCTATTAAAAGCTCAGCCGGAGCACGTAAACGTACAAGCATCTCTGCCGTTCGCTCCTCGGCGTCCTTTTTCTCGCTTTGACAGCTTGCGCGCGAGGCGTGGGACAGAGAGAGAGCGTGTGTGTGTGCAAGTACAGTATAGAGAGAGGGAGATGGAGTACTAAAGTGGCTGGTCGCCGAGTGTCAAGAGCGAGGATACCGCGGAGCAAGATCAGAGAACTCGCTGAAAGAAATAGTCTACTACTGCAGTGAGCCGACTTTGCTCTTTCTCTCTCTCTCTCTCTCTTTCTCCCTTCTCCGCGACTCGAATCTCGACACGACCTAATCTAAGATTTTCTCTCTCCCTCCCTTTCCACTTTTACATGCACGTGTTCGAATCTCACTCTTCTCGGCTCCGCTAATTTATCAGCCGGCGCGCACGCGCGAGCTATGTCGGACGCCGCGCCAAAGGCCTGCTCTCTTTCCATCTCGGTCTTGAGCATCCTTTGAATTTCGGGGTCGGAGCAGGTGATACCGCTCGAGGTTGCACGCCTCGCTTCTTTCTCGCTCGTTATCTCTCTCTTTCTCCTCTCTCTCTCTCTCTCTCTCTCTCTTTCTCCTCTCTCTCTCTCTCTCTCTCTCTTTCTCTGCTCATCTTTCGCTTGCCCTACTCGTAATCTCTCGCCTCTTGCTTTGAGCTACGCGCGGCCGAGTTTAACATCAGGGTCGCGAGGCGGGCCTTGGGTAAATAATGCGGTGATTAGCATTTTAAGTTGACCCCGCAAACGCGACAATGTGGAAAGGTAGAGGAAAAAGAAAAAATGAACCGTTGCATGCGCAGTCAAGCGTTCATATTTTCATGTTGCTGGGCTATGCATGCGTTGTGATATTCTCGAAATGAGGTGGAAAACGCGACCGTGGCCTATAAGCGAGTGCATTTTTAAATATCAAATGCCCATCTCGCCAGCTGCACTATTGTTTAATTAACTTGCTCTTCCTTTTTTACTCGCCATCAATGTTACGGCCGTGTTTAAATCAAATATTATATACTAAATAAATATTTCATGAACGGTCAAGACTTTCATGTCCTTCTTGAAAGTCATCATATTACTATATAAAAGCCATTTATTTAGCAGTGTGAAACAAGGGAAATAAACGTCGGCGGGTGACTCGTATAGAGAGAAGCAGTAGTGTCTATCTACGTATACGGTGAAAAAGAGAAAATATACGCGGACGCGAAGAAAAAGGCGGTAGTGACTGCTGCTGCGAGAGAGAAACGACGAGCGATGAAAGGATGAATCCCTTTTCCCGATCGGACACACCTGTCGGAGTTCGCTGCCTCTCTTTCTCTCTCTCCCTGCTCTGCTTTACTACACAACATTGCAGCGCGTATGCGCGCGCGACTCTACGGCAACTCTTGTCTAGCTGCCGTGTGTGTGCGTGCAGAGCAAAAATCGCGAAACGTATATACCCGCCGAAGGGCGCGCTATACACGTATATATACCGGGTATATACAACACGTATACATATACGCGCCAGCGTGCACGCAAGCCGCAAAAAGGGCCTATACGAGAAAGAACGCCGCCGATGCTCAAACGAACGAACGAACGCGAGAGAGAGAGAGAGAGACCCATTGACGACTTGTAATGGGAGGATGCATGCCAGCGCGCGAGAAGGAGAGGGAAAGAGGGAAGAGCAGCAAAAAGCGAAAAAAGCCCTCGCGAGTGAAAAAGTGAATGAGGGGAGAGAAGTGGAGAGGGAGGAAGAAAGAGAGAGAGAGAGAAGAGATTAATAAGCCGTGTACAATATTGAGTTTTACCGAACGGCCATTGTGCCGTCTCTTCGCGCTATTAATGACGCACGCACACTTATATACCCGCCGCCGCCCGCGCGTGCGCATATAGAATAAAATACATTTTTTTTCGCGCATACGTGCTTAGTGCTTCACTCGGTACCGTTAGCGCACATTTTAAACAGGTTTTGCCAGGCTGACAGGTAAAAAATATCCAACTGATAATAATTATCGAAGTATGGATTCTTCTCACACGCGGCAGTGGCGGTAGGGTGTATAAAAAAAAATTTTAAAAAAATTAACGAAATTTACCGACATTCGAATCTGTGCACAGATACATGCAAATCACGTTCTTTTGCTAATTTCGAGAACGAGCACAGGCGGTGGCGTAGAAAAATAGACGGAATGAGTAGAGTACGGCAAAATTGCTAGTTTTTTCCTGTAAAACGCGGCCACTTGCCGGAAGCATTTGCACTGGCAAAGAAAGCTCGAAAGAAAGAGAAGCGATAAATTTAGCTTCAGAAGGAGAAGTCGCGCACTCCGCGAGCATGCGCAGTGCATCTACATACGCTCTCTGTACGGCTCTCAAGGTCGCGAAATGATGCAAGTATCGCTGACCTCTCTACCACCTTGTACCATGTTGTGTACCGCGGGAGAAAGATCAGGCCGTAACGCCGGTGGCGGCGATGCCCTCTGCGCTGCGCTTTTTCGATCGCCGCTGCTACACACGACGTCGAGTTATATCCGTTCGACCGCCGATGCAAATTGCAGGAAAAACAGAATTAGCGCACACGCGCGCCTCGTGTTTTTCCGGGCGCACGCGGTAAACGGTGCGGCCGTTAATCGCCAAGCGCGTTTTCACGATTTTGCAATGGGGGAAGAATATCTGCGAGCTCAGCGTGTATATACGTCTGCGTACGCTTGTAATTGATGGTTATATACTGGGGGCACAGGAGAAGGAGGAGGAGGAGGAGGAGGAGGAAAAGTGCAGAGGAAAGGCAAAAAATGCCTGATTTTCGCGAAAGGCGCATGAAGGCACGGGTGAGCTTATTGTTGAATTTTACTTCTGCTTTTTCGGCCCTCTACTGCGCGTGTATAGTTTTCTGCTTTTGTTCTTCTGCTTCGTGCTTTTATACAACCTACCGAGCAACGGACTATGTTGCGATGCAGCTTGTAATTAAAATTCCACCATAGTTAGGAATTCGTAAGAAGCTAAAAGCTTATTAATTTCGCGAAATTAAATTTTCCTCCGTAATTAATACAGAACACTGTTTTTTTATAAGAAAAAGGTGAATTAAATTATAATTTGTTATAAAACATATCATCTCCAAAAGATCGCTAATAATTTCTCGATAAGGCGACGAAGTGTGAGTGATGCTGGCGACGTGCAGGAATTTAAATCAAATCGTGAAAACACGGATACGACAGTGGAAAAAGATGAAGACACAATGTTCCCACATGGAGCCATCAGCGGCTAACAGCATGCTTACACGGAAAAATCAATCTCTCTCTTTCTGTCTCGAGTGCACACGACTCTCGGAACATCATTCTCACACACACACACACCCCTTACACTTGGAAGAAAAAAAGATCAGAGGGAACCCGCTCGCTTCTCATGGCGTGTAAAAATTTCAAAAATTTTTCCCAAATCCCCATAAAGATCAAATCTCTGACTGTGTTCTCGCGCTCGCGCGTCCGTAAAGGAGGGCCGAGCGAGAAAAATCTCTCCGTCGGCGGCTCGTACAAATCATCCGGGCAAGTGCGCGCCTCTATAATATAATACCCACACGCTAGGCTGGCCAGCCCCATCGAGATCTGGCCGCGGCGCGCACATGACGGCGTTGCTGCAGCAGCCCCCCTTTGTCTCTCACTCCCTCTCTGCTACATTGAGACATTTCTGTCGTTGCGCGATATGGTATAGATAGCCGCGCGGGTTATGTGTGAGCCAAAGAGGGGGGGGGGGCAGAGGTGGGGAGGTCAGGGCCCCGTTCCACGGGGTCAGATCCTCGGGCGGCCATGGCAGTCGTGTTGATACCCGGAGATAGCTTCATTGTTTATGGGCATTGTCGTGTGCTCGCGAGGAGGGAGCGAGAGAGAGGCGACGTTTTCGGGTCACTTCCCGGTGCGGGCCGATGGCGACGCTTTTCACGGTGTGCCCAGTTCCCGCCGTAAGGATGTGCCGAGATCACGAACGCTCGCGTGACTCGCTCGCTCGGGCTGGCGAGGAGATCCCGCTAAGGGGGAGTGCGCGAAGGGGAGATAGCGAGGTAAAGACGCCTCGAGACACGTGTCATTTGTCGCCGCGGTGCCGATAAATTCGCGCCGATCGACTTTAACGGCGCTTCTCGCGCGCACGCGCCTCGGCCGCCGAGGGATCTTTTTTCTCGGTTTTTCCGCCGCGGATCCGCTTTGCCGGAGAGCAGCCAAGAAGAGAGAGAGAGAGGGAAGAAGAAGATGCGCCAGCCGCTCGCGAGTGAGGGATCGCGGAGGAGGAAGCCACGGCGAACGGCACGTATATCGAGATTCGAGGCTACGAATCACCGTAACGTAACCCAGTTCGCGCGATTTTTCTACCTCCCGCGTTTTCCCACTTTTTTTCGGCCCCCTTTCCAAACTCGACGAGATTTAGCGTGTCTAACGTGTACTCTCGCATCCGTTACTCGGATACCCTAAATTCCAGATATCCTTAGAAATTCAACTCCTCCGCGCTTACTCGCGCACTTTTAATTTAAATGCGCTCAATGCAACTGATTTACTAGAGGTCTTAAAATTAGATTATCGCTCCCTTCAATTAATTTTAAATCGACCGAAAGCATCGTACACGTGCACTTCTCTCTCTGGCCCGAGCCATTACTTGTAAAAACCACCAGTCGTCAGCAGCAGCAACGGCATTCCAATTAACCCTGTCGCAGAGGAAACGAAGTGAATATTCACACACACAAAGAGAGAGCAGGGGGGAGAGGGAAAGAGAAGGGCCTTCCAAACAAGCACCGCAGCCCCTTAAAAAGCCATTTCGCCGGGAGAGCGAACTCGTCCGCCGCAAAGTCCACGCCTGATCAAACAGACGTCCTGTTTCCCCGACTGGTATGCTTTTCCGTGCTTTCCCGCCGCGCGCGTCCCCTATAGCTGCGAAAAGAGCCGAAAGCCGGCGGGGCACAGCGCTCAAGTTGTTTTATTAACGACGCGCTAAGCAGCCAGGTAAACAGCCCCGCTCGTCTCCTTACGTACATACTCTACCGCGGCCGGCGTTTTCGCACGTGGCTGCAGCGACGACGGTGACTTTACGACGTTCTCTCCTTCTCTCTCGCGCCGCGACAAAGGCTCTACTCGAGAGGAATTTTGGGGCTCCGTCTTGTTTGCTCTCGGGGAAATTTGGAGGAGTAAGCGTGCAAGTGGCTCTGCCAATACACACGAGTGCCTCGGCCCATTCTCCGTTTCTACTCGGTACACACGCGGCCCACGACGGCCCGTCTTTTCTAAGAGAACGCGAGAGCGCGTCTAGGCTAGAGAGCAAGCCAATCCCTTTTAGTTAGAGAGAGGGAGACTACAGACAAATGGGAGCCATCAGTACGGATGTATACGAACCTTTGTCCTCGTAGCGCGAGATCCTCTCAAAGAACTCTCCTTCCACCCCTCCTGCTCTCTATCTAGCTCGCCTTTAAACGCGCGTGCACGTGGTTTGTGTATATACCTGGATCGAGCTCACCCCTGAAGCTCCTTCTCTCACATTATTATAAAGTACCTACCGCGGTATTATGAACTAGCTCGTGCCTTTCAGAGCGCTCCTAGAGTCTCTCACTCTCCTTTCACACAAAAACCTCCCCCTCCGACCTTTCCGAGGACTCGCTTTTTCGAAAATCGCTCGGAGTGTGTTGTGTCGCGCAGGCTCCTTCTTTTTTTTCATCGTCATCATTCACTCTCGCTCATTCACGCTCTCCTCGTAAACGTGCGACACACACACTCGCACGCTGTACTCGAGAAAAGCGTCTTATATGCCACTCGAGGAAACGCGATTGAGAATATGCGTTCGAGAGGCAGAGATTTTCGCTCCCTCCGCGCGCGCGTGACGACGGCTGTGTCGCTCTGCCGCTGGTGACGGTAACAATGGACATTGTGGAAAAAACGCTGAGAGCAACGTCGGAGGACCGGTGCGTGTAACTCTTCTCGGAGCCCTCGAGTGGCTTTTTTCGAGATTCGAGGAATGCCTCTTTTGTCCTGATACATATATATTATACACTCGCTGCGACGCTACTTTAAGGACTTATGTCTTGGAAAATTTGAAAAATCGATGCCTCTCGAAAGCTAAATTTATCGGGAAGTGATGTTTTGTGTCTGAGTGCAGCATAATGCTGTTTTATAGCGTCCAAGTGTTGGGTATTTATCTTTTTCACTTAAACGAGCGATATATATATATTATGCACAAGATGAATTTCAATTTTCATATTAAAAAAGTTATCCAAAAATAACGGCGTAAACAAACAAAAAGCTTTGCGTAAGAATTAATAATCCGAAATTTCGGGTGAATAATATTGTCATTGACCTTGGTAGGCCCCTCGACTTTATCAAAGCGTAATAAATGGACGCCACGAAAGCGTGTAATTAGAATTTCAATTAAAAATCGACCTCCCGACGTCTGCTTTATTAAGGAAAAAATGTCAAAGCTTCCGAGAAGCACCGAAAAGGAGGAGGCGAGAAAATAAATATACAAAAATCCGGCGGACACTCACGTGTATGTGCACGCCTCAATCGCGATTTCCCCGGGTTAAAAAATCCGGCGCGATACTCATCGGCAATTTTGCATCTCCGCGGCTCGTTAAACGCGCTACTTAATCATATTCATAAGATCCGCCTATTGATATACCCCGTGCGCATAAGCACGCAATGTCTCAAAATTATGTCGAAAAAAATATTTGGTTAGGCCTATATGGACCGCAGGCAATGACCGGCCCTCTTTTCTCCTTTTATTTCTTCCTCAATCTCCCTGCCCCGGAGTTTTTCGTTAATGGCATTTATTAATTACTATTTTGCGATTTATCAAGTATATAACAGTCTTAAAAATGAAAGCTTATAGATTTGCAATCGGTGGGCCAGAGACTTTTCGGATATGCGTTATAAATTTTATTTTTCAATATATAAAACGCATCTTGATAAGATTATTACGGTACAAAATGATTAAGTTTCGGCTGCGTTCTCCCAAAAATTTCTCGATATCGAATATTTTCGCAGATAATGTCCGAACGATTAAAGCAAAGGCAATCTTTCTCTCTTTCTCTCTCATTCGACTGGGTAAAGCGAATTTCGGTGTATTAAGCCCGAATATCGAAATGAAATTCAGAGTTTAAAAGAATCTCTCGGTTGCTCTCGGCGCAAATTAGTTAATGCTCAAGTGCAAATGGGAATAATTAAAAGCGAATCATCGGTCGAAATCCGGTCCTAATTGAGTTCTTATATACGCAGTTCTCTCACTCGTTCTCTTGCAAGCGTGCGAGCGCAGAACATAATAAAGGACCCACCGCGCGCGTATCGCGCTCTCTTTCTCGCGTCATCGGGACGATGAATGAATCGACGATAATGCGCGCACGAATCACGCACACGCACGCACCATTACAGATAGAGAAAGAGGGATTTCGGCGACTTCATTCGTCATCGCACAGGGCAGAGCTGGCCTTTCTCCCTATCGCTTTGCACGCGGACCACCCGAGGAATCCCCTCGCGATCCGATCGCTCGACAGGATGTATATACCTCACTGTACGCTCACGGTCGAGAAAGAGAGAGAGAGAGAGAGCAAGTATATGTATAAGACGAAAGAGAGCAGCGATTCTTGCGGTTGCAGCAAAGAAAGAGAGGGGCTTTCTTGCATACTTGCTGCACTGCGTGTACTCACACATATATAGCGATGTGCATGCGCAGTAAGAGGGAATTCGTCATTAGGCCGACCGAACGTCTTTCCACAATGCTCCTTCCGCAAGCGCGCGCAGGGGAGAAGAGACGGCCGCCGGGAGAACGAGAGAGGGATTGGTGTATATATATAATGCTGCAGACGCGCGGTTATGGATGTCCGAAGAAGCGCGAGCGAGGGAGCGGCATTAATCTTTCGGAGCTCGAAAATTCAAAGAATCCATTCTCTCTTTGGAAATCGCGCGCGCACGGCCCGGTTTCGCTTTCTGCTCGCTCCCTCGACGCCCATATCCCCTCGCTTCATTTTTTCCCTGTCCTTTTTTTCCGCCTCCTCTCGCTCTGTGTCTATTCCTCTCTCAATGTCTCTCTCCCTCTCCCATTTCTCGATCTCTCGCGGAGCGTCTCTCCTCTATGCGCACGCAGCCTATACGCGGCCGCGTTGATCGTTCCTTTTGGAACCCATATATTTTTCGTTTCGAATGCCCAGGGCGCGCTAGCCTAGCGCGCGCGGCGCACCCATTCTCGGGGTGCATCCTCGCACGCAGGTATAAATTTCGGCGTCCGCCTCTCGCTGTTTCTCTCTTCCTATACGTGTGTGTGTGTGTGTGTGTATGCCGCGTCGCCGTGCGGCGAAGAAGGTAAGAGGGAGGAGGAGTGGGAGCGACTAAGAAACGGTCTCTCGCGATAATCGATTATACGTTCCTCCCCCGTGGGCACTTTCGGTATATACGAGGCTGACTCTTCGTCATCCTAACGAATCCAAGAGATTCCGATCTCATCGTAGAAATTTCGTAGGATCTTGGTATTTTACGACCAATTAGGTACTTTGTGATGAAGCGAGAAATGCCTTCATTCCCATGCCTGCTGAATTAAAGATGCTATATATATTATTCGTAGCCGTCGTCCGCACGTTCAATCGTAAATCTTTGCTGTTTTTTTTGCGCTCCCCATTGAGCAAAAATAGACTTTAAATAACAATATTCGTTTATTGGAAATGGAATCACCGCTACTCGTTACACATCCGATGGAAGCGAATTGTAGATGAAACCTTCGGATATATATACACACACATAGTCCTAGTCTGCTCGTGACTTTTTATACTTGACCCGTTTATTCCCATCCCTCTCGTCCCTTTCACATTCGTTTCTGCTCTACCTAAATAATCGGCCGCTCTATTTTTGACGATGGCCACTCTCGGCGACGTAATTCCCTCTCTCTACTCTCCCGCTGTCCGGTCCGAGAGTCAGCGCGACTCGCTCTCGACGCGCTCGAGTGGACAGTTATGCGGGACCGGAGAGAAAGAGAGGACAGCGAGCGTAAAAAAGAATCGCCGAGGTGTTCATTAACGACCCGGGTTATGGATCGCGCTTTTTTCGCGAGCGCCGTCGCCTCGCGCGGCTTATCATCGCGCCGGACCGCGCCGGAAATTTACTCTCGGCAACTTTTTCGCCCTCTCTCTCTCCCTCTCTTCTTCCCCGTCCTTTTAATGCACTTAATTAGATGATTGCCCACGGAGACATTTTTTAAATGGTAATCGTTCCACCGCGCGCTTCTGCACCTTTAAGTGCCGTAATATTAGCAAGAAATTACTGTGTTTTGCTCGGTCCGATTAAATATTAATTAAAATAGCTGTATAATAATTTAATACGACGCGCACGCGTACATATACACCCTGCTACTACGTCATTACATAATATTAAACGCCTGTATTAAAGCGTATTTTAATAAAGCTCAAAGTCTCGCGCGCGAGCGAGTTTCCGGCTATAGAGACGTCGCGTTTTTAGAAAAGCTAAAACGCGTCCTGGAAAATATAGCCAAGCTCTACGGCATAAGCGTAAACATAGCTTAAGTCAAGCGCGCCGACGTGAAAGAGGGCGTAAAAGAGTGCAATATCCGAGCGTAAATCAGCGATTTAAAAATTTAAAGCACGAGATAATGTCGTCTAACGCTGTGAGCACACACAAACATATACGCACAAGTCGAGTGCATGTATATACAGACACGAAAAAAGTGCTGCAACCATATTCCGCGGAATTCGATTAAAACATCACGTCGGGGAGAGGCGCGAGCGCTCATCACAAACGCATTAAGTCCACAACGATATTCAGCTCCGATAAATCCGACACATTTCTTTCAAAACGCATACAAGCGGGAGAGGGAGGAAGAGAGAGGCACCGGCGCGCGCGCAGCTAATGAAGCGTTATTAAAGTCGAGGCCCGTGAATTTACGGCGTGCAACATCAGATTTACACTTGTGAGCGAACGTGTGCGATCCCATGAAAAGCGATTCGTTTATCGCCCGCTCACGCTCTAACGGGGGAAGAGAAAAAATTTCGCGTTTAACGTCGCGCGTCCTCCTCGCCTCGCTCCACTCTTTCCAACTCGGCTCGTTTTTGCGCTAGCTTCGCACGTATACATAGCTCGTGTGTCGGCGCACGTGTGCCGCGGTGCTGCTTTATAGAGCGAGTGGCACATGGGGTGTGAAAAAAATAGTCGCTCCGCGCTCAACTACATAACCCGGCTTGTTATTTTCTCCTCGTATCGTCTCCCGAGGGGTAGATAAGCTGCGCCGATAAGATCATTTCTCTCACGTATGATTTCGTCGACTCACTTCCCTTTCTCGCTCACTCACTCTCTCTCTCTCTCTCTCTCGAGCGATATACGAAGTCGGAGGTAAATCGACGAGTGCGAGCGCGCGCTTCCAGTCGATATTTCGTTATTACAGCGGGACGCACAAATACCAATGCGCACATATATACACACTCGACACGCCTGCAGCTGCCTTGGGGCCTTTTTCTTGCCTCGGGGTTGCATCTGCCTTCCTTTCCCACCCTGTCGCGCACTCGCTCGCTCTCCTTTCCCTCTCTTTTTCTCTCTCGCTCGCTCTCGTTCCTCTCCTTTTCCACTCACGTGTGTAGCACACACATAGAGGCGGTTCAAAAGGCACTTGCGGAACCGTCCGGTCATCGCTGCAACGTCGCATACACGAACAACACAGAGGCATTACCTGCGCTTGCGGGCCACAAAATCTACGTGGCCTCTTTTCTGGCTAAACGGGGCTGTTTTTCCGAATGTTACACACATACTATACATGTACGTATATAGGACATCACATATTTTCCTTTCATCCTCCCGGCGCGGTTGGACACGAGACAGAGGAGGAGAACGTAGGGCCAAGTGAAAGCCGTCCTGGCACTTTGTTATTCATCTGACACAGGGGGACCTTCGCTTCTTTTTCTTCGGACACCGGTACGGGGGAGGGGAAAAAAATGACCCGACCGAGAAAAGTGTTTCCATTCCGCGTCTTGTGTATACGGTAGACAGCCGTGGCAAAGATCGTTAGATGTATGGTTATATACACACACACACACACACATATACACGACTGATGCGGAGCACCCGCTGTTGTATTCACGCGAGAATCCACGGGTTGCCCATTTCATTCAACCGGATTTTCGCTCCGCATTACATAAACATGCGTATAAAAATGGAATTTATAAAAAAAATATCACGCCAAACGACGCGGATATATAGGGGGAGAAATATATTTCTACGATATATCGTGGGAATGGTTTAAATATTAATACTTTTATTACTGTATGGCATTGCGAAAAAGACGGCGGATAATGGTGTGTTTTCATAATTTTTCGTCTTTTAATCAGATAATAAATGTGTATTATGAATGTTAAATATGTTTGCATTTTCATAATGAAGCAAATTAATTATTGTAAAATATGATAATGATATGCTTAACACGCGTATAATACAACACACCACTCTTTTATCCAGAATCTTAAAAAAAAATAGTAGCTTCACCAAAGTTAACACATTTTTTCCGACATTTTTTCCGACATTTTTCCCTGCAACCGCAAAACGCAATACATTTATACATATAATACACACAAACAGATCTCCTGCTGCGTAAACAAATAAACGAAGTCAAGAAAATCTCAATTTAAACCCGATATTATTTACCATCTGCGGCGAGCGTTTATAAGCCACGAAATCCCTCGAAGAGATTATCCGAAAAGAGGGTAGTCCCGTCGACGACCAGCAGAGCTGCTATATGGATTATATACAGAGAAAAAGAACGGCGAGGAGAAGTTATATAAAGTGTATATATAGCGCACTAGCGGCGAGTCAACACGCGGCGGTCACCGCAAATCCGAAAATCTGTGGCGCGCGGAGAGAAGAGGGCGAGACGCATTGTTACCCTGAGGCCACATTTTTCTGTATATAGATATATATTCATCGCTAACGCATTGTGCAAACGCTGCCACGCACACACGTACGTGTATGCGTATAAGCGAAGAGTAAATACACGAGACGATCTTCCGTCCCACAGCAGGTATATGACGCGTGGGGAGCACGGCGAAATAATGGCAAGGCGGACCGCGGATTCCGTCGTTTGTGCTCCGTTGCTGCTGCTGTGACGACGACGTGCTGCCATTCACAGCTTCGAGGTACACACACACACACACACATGTCTGCATATACAACACCACCGCGATTCCATTCACTCGGATCGGCTTCCATTCAGCTCGCGCTGAATCTCGCGTGCAGCGTTGCGTCGTGTCCTAGGTAAATGGCGCTCGAGCACTTCCGCCCAGCAGCAGCAGAAGCAACTCCCTTGATTTTTATGTCGCAGGCGCGTGATTTGTCACTATCTCCTTTTGTGTACGAATCTCCAGGCGCTGCTATATACGCAAATACGTGGAAGCCGGTCTCTCGTCGATCGACGAACGTCATAGTTGTCTCGGGATCGATTGTCGCAGTCGTCTGCGATACGCCGTATACATGCGTACAGGAAGGTAAAAAATCCAGACTAGCATGCTAGTTGTTGTCGAGTGGCTCGGCGGGGCGAACGCAGTTGAGAGTCGACTCGTGAAAATGCGATTTTTCAGGGACTTTTTCCGCGTTCATTATCCGGCAAAAGGGTAGATTGTGGGTATGTGTGTGCGTACACGGCACGATTATGAACTCTCTCGGGTAGTCTGCCTTTCGTGTGGATTCCTTTATGAATGAGTGGTGCCCCGGGTATTTTGAAAAAAAGGTCCAGATTGATGGGGGGGGGGGGTTTCGAACTTTTTAAAATGTATACCTGCATCCCATTAGGAACAGATTGCTTCTTCTACGGAATATTAAGCGGGCCTTGGCCCGTGAGAAGGAATTAAGTGTTTTTTTTTGTGAATATTTGACTTAATTGAGGCATAAATAACGGAACTGATGATAATTTATGTGGAAAAAGTGTATTTACGAAAACCTACTTCTAAATGAAGTAATTATAGAGCTCACAAAAGGTGCTTAAGATGAAAAAGTACGCGCCGTGAATTATCCGGTTGCAATTTGTTTTAAAATCAATGCGAAGCCCAATATTTTGTATTTAATTACGATTGCATTTATTTTTCAATAGTCGCAGGCCTGCTATTACAAAGCAATCAATCTCTCTCCCGTTCTCGCAAATCTATATATACGTACATACATACACATATATACTTGCGCGTATCTTATCCAGTGAAATGAATTTTTAATTAACGGCCAGCAGCGGTGTATATGAAGAATAATAAATAATGGGTGAAGAGGGGCTGAGTGATCGGCCGCGATAGAGAGTGCGGCGCTTTAAGCGAACTCGAGGAAAAAGTGGCGAGCGAGAGAGGAAGAGAGAGAGACAGAGGGAGAGAGAGAGAGAAGGCGATCCTTAAAAGGATTTTTTTCATCGAAGAATTACATTCCCGCGGCGATGTCGGAGCGAGTCTGGCTCGCTGCTCTCGATTACAGCCGCAAGCCAGCGAGATATAAAGGAGGAAGAAGGGAGGACGGCTGCTGCGGCGGGCGGCGAGAAACGAGAAATCGTTTCTTCGCGATATCGCGAAGAGTCTCCACCGCAACGTAGTACGGCACACATATATATACACGCACTCGCGCCCCAGCCTGGAATTACCGTCAATTGTCGATAACTTATCGCGGGGGGCCCCTATTTAAAAGAATGCCGCCGGAAGGTGACGAGCCTCTACTACGACGCCGCAGAACCCGACAATTTGTCGACATTA
>JAWWEQ010000027.1:9506932-9618520 GCA_035583055.1 Torymus tubicola | reverse complement strand
ATATATATATGCACGTACGTGCGCGTCCCCCTCCTATAACGCCCCTATATATTTCTGCATACGCGGCTGCTGCTCTCCTTTTGCTCCAACTTGCGTTCGTCCCGAGAATTATTCGCGCTTAGAAAATAAGGCGCTTTTCGCGTTCATATATATACGCCTGTGTATACATATATATATATACACGTCTGTGTATACATATATGTATATCTCTCGCACGTCGGGGCCGTTGATGCCTTGATCGCCGGCTTCCGCTCGCTCTCGTGCGTATATATACACGTACACACCTCGGGGACGGGTTTTGCCAGGATTCAGCGCGATACACGGTGCATCGTTCCGCGCAGAAAAGAAGCATTTCGAGGCTCGTTGCATATAACGTGTGATGCCTCGACGCGAGCACGTCGCTCGCTCGTTCTCTACCTCGACGTGGTTCTGATGCTTTACAATCGAAAACGGTACTCATGTTATTTTGCACTTCGCTTGTGTGCTGCGTGTACGAGTGGATCAACTCGACCTCCAGAGGAAGTTGCCGGATTGAGATATTATTGCGGGATTACATTCGAATTTAACGCTCGGTTATACAATGTCCGCTTAATTTTTCTTGAGCTCAGCTGTCATGTACGGTTCGAAATGTTTTTCTGACGCTTTTGATAATTACATTTAGAGGATGACGTTTCAGTTGACAAAGCTCATTTTTCGGCTTCTGACCGAATGTGAATCGAACACCAATCACAATAGCCTTTAAATTAATTATTATATATTTCAAGTGCGTGCACGCTCGAAATATACACAAAGGCGTCGCGAAAATGTATGTCGCATTAATAAATTCCTCGTTACATATTTTAAAATGTCCATCAGTTTAATTCGAGTGCCGCGCGTGGGACAATGGGTAAAATGGCTTTTATTCAATAAAACGTTTCAATAAAACAATTTAATTTTCCTTGGCGGTCGCTCGCTGCTGCGGCGGCCACGGCGGCGTCGGGCATGAATCAATATTTTTCCCCCGCGGCCTGCAACACGGCAGGCGACGCAGCAGCAACAGCAGCGTGAGCGTATATACTGCACTACAGCACAAGTGCGGCTAACTGGTCGTGTACATAAATCGCGCGCTTCGCGCTTCATTATCGAGCCTCGAGCCGCATTATTTACCATAATCGCGGATCCGGCGCAAAGCGGCCAACAAAAATCTCGCATTACAATCGCGCGAGCGAGCGAGCGAGCGTTGCTGCTGCTGTTGCTGCTCCTGCAGCCGCGCGCGACAGAAGTCACGCGCGCGCACGACGGCATGAGCGGATTAACAACGGCTGGGATACCCCATCCTTCGAGAGCTCTACCTATACCTATATACATACATGTGTATATATACGTGAGCGAGCGACATCGTACGCGACGCGATGCACCTTGGTATACTTTCTTACACACAGGTATGTGCGCTCGCCAACCGTGACGAGAATGCACGCAGCATGTTTGTGTGTGTGCATATATATGTATATATGTATACACGTAAAGCAGCAGCAGCACGCGGAGAAAACTATTTCGCCCTCTCTTCCTTCTTCGCCGATCCATCCATCCCTCTGCACAGGCCTCAGGCGCGGCTTGCTTTATTCGAGTGCGCGAGAAAGACGGTCGCCGCCACCGACGCCCTCGCAACGATCCGCCGGTTAATTTAATTACCGGATCGATCGATCTGAGCGGGGCGCGCGGAGCCTTTTGATTTAAAGGCTCGCACGTATTGCCGGTAACTAGATCGAGCTACAAGCTAGAGCGAAAAAGAGAGAAAGAGTAGTAGTAGTAGTTGAGGTTTTAGCGGGCTATGCGCGTACAGCGTTGTACTCGAGACACTTTCGTAATGCACGCACTTTAATACGAGCGAGCCTGCCGAAAAGTGCAACACTCTTGCAACGTATTCTCTTTTGCGCGAGCTGCATTAACGAAACCCCTAAATTAATTTCGGCGGTCGTGAATTCAATTTGCAAAGGCATCGTGCCTGTCAAAGAATCTATAGGTGATAAATTTATAGTGTCGAGAAGGTGTGAAAGTATCGGCACTTTTTTGGCCTCGTCGGCGGCTTCTTTCTCTCCTGTTCTCTCTTGCCTCGTTAATTCTCGCGCTAATTAATTTTGATGGATTCCGGATTGTTTATTTGCTCAATTTGCGTGCAAGCCGTGCGTGGCCAAACATATTTTCTCGGGATAATTCAGTCCTCTCTAGCGGGGCGATCAACCGTTAAAATCTCGTACCAGATGCAAAATTTAACAAAGGAAAGATTAATTAAATGCCATTATACTTGACACACTTTTTGCTTGTCTCTTAAAAAAATATTGTATACATTATTCATTCTCAGAGGTTGCTATTATTATTAATAATAGCTATATCGTACGCATCGAAGCAAAAAGTAGAGAATAATATACAAGTTTTTTAAGCTCGTAATAATAAAAAAAGGGATAATGAAGTAATTATTCCTTCACATTGTGAATGAACAACAGGTTTTTTTTCAAGCACCTCATTTACTTTTTCGCTAATTTACACGTAACTGTTCAAATGTGCGGTGACGGCGAAAACGAAGAGCATGAAGAAAGAGTCGACCTTTCACGCCAGTGCACTGCAACATCAGCCGACAATGACGAGAGACGTATGTATATATAACGCGTATACGCAGGGACGAATTGCCATGCACGAGCTACTGCGCTCCCCGAATTCCTCTCGGCGCATATATGCGTCCAGTTTCTACCTGCAGCAACGGTCACGGGCGTTTGCGTAACAATAAGTGTCGACGGTGCAACCCTTTCTCCCTTCGTGCGTAATTCGCTAGCTCGTTGGCTCACGGTGATGGCGTGTCTCTTCTCTCTTGGGGGACGGACGAGATCTCACAGAGTCGGCATGCATTTACCCTTTGAATAAGGATGATCCCAGGACGGTGCGCACGCGTGCGCGAATCGTAATTAGCGCTTTTTACGCCCGCGGTTTCGGAATCGCGCGCGGCGCTCTATTGGAATTTCATGAAGCCGAGGCTGCGGCGCACGCTTGCGCGCGTGCTTAATGACGGTTTTGCTCTCTCTCTCTCTCTCGCTCTCTATATACTGCCGATTTGTATTCATTGGCTGTGCGTATCAAAGTGTTTGATTCGCCTGGCTCTTCTTGCGCGCGGAATCTGCTGCTGCTGCTGCTGTCGCTCTCGCGTGATTTATCTGCCGCCGCTATAGTGGGGGGAAAGGGGGGGTTTTAGGATTCCCTGCAGCGCGCTCGCCCTGCGTATATGGCTGTCCCATCAGAGAAAGAGAGAGAGAGAGAGAGAGAGAGGCTACCGCACTTTTACATATATTTATCAGTGCATTTAGCGATTGATGGGCTTTTAATGTATTTTAATTTATAGCGATTATGCTCGCGGACTCTGAATGAGCTATCGCTTCGCTTCTCTCTCTTTCTCTCCCCCCAGGTAAATGCGGCCATTTAATGAATCGCGCGTCACTCGGCTCGTGTGTTTAATTAACACCGCGGTTAGAAAAAATCACTTTGGAAAAAATGATTTATCAGCCGTCCTTGATAAATTCCTCCTCCGATCGCGTGCTTTTTTCCAGGCTCGCGTCAGCAGCACTATTTGTTAACTCTCCCCGGAGAGGCTTCTTCATTTAAATTCGAGATTCCGTTCCAACAGGTTCTCGCTGGCATCAATCAACCATTCATCGTACAGTTTTTAGGCATACTTAGTATTTATCATTTTTTCTGCTTACCTCGCTTTCTCGTATAGCTACAAAATACGCTATACGAAATCCGACTCGGACATAAAGAAGAGGCAATAATTTCCATCTCCGTTTCTCCCTGGTTCTCCTATTATCTTCCGACGCGGTAGCAGAAAGTGCGGCATCTAATCAGCCGCAAGAAAAGCCGCGCACGCAGTCGAAGAAACGCAAAAGGAGCCAGCATTCACGAGTCTATATAGCCTAATGACGCAGCTCTACTTATCAAAGCGTATAAAAAAACGCCCACGTTGCGTCAAGACGTGTATGTATATACGTGTATGTGTGTGTGTGTGTGTGTAAGCGCACGGGCGCCTGAGAACCGCCTTATTAGCGCAGCCCCCAACGTGCGTTATCGCCGATAGCGCGCGTTTTTATCGTCCAACGTGTGCGCGGGCTCGGCAAGAAAGGGCCTCCGCGCACACATACATACACATATATATATATACGCGGTCGCCGGAGGCCGATTATCGGAGGCTGACCAAGGGCGCACATGCCGCCGGCGGCCGCATGTGTGGAAGAAACTGCGGCGACGCACATACACACACACGAGGTTGCGTAGGTGCTCGTGCAAACATACACACACACACATACACATGTACACGTGCGGGTACAGGTAATCCGATATCGCGGAGTAGCCGGCTCCCGCGTATACGCCTATCTCCGTGAGAGAAGGAGAAGCCCGATATGCGTGCATGCGGTGGTGGTACGCTGCTGTTGCTGCTGCTGCCGTCGACGAGGCGGCTGTTGTTGTCTCTCGTGTGTCGAGCGGCCGCTCGTCTAGCCTTTTTCCATTTTTGTTGCGTGCCACGCAAAAAATAGGCGAGCTCCTTCGAAGGAGGTCTGCGTACCCGCCTTATATTCCGCGAACGCAGCCGCCAATGTGCCGCGCTGTGGGCCCGACGTCGAACTTTAAGTCGTTTTCCATGCTGCCGAGGGATTTGAAACTCAACGCCCTCACTTCCTTTTACGTATCATTACTTTTTTCTTTTATTCTTCACTCACAGCAATATATCTAAAATCGAGATTAAAAGTCACATGCGGTGGAATGTGTTTATATATGGTTTACAACGCGGCTAGTCATAAAAAAAAAGAATCGAAACGATTTTGTTTACGATTTTCTTTTTACGCGACAGTTAATCATTCGCGGAATGCCACATGGCGAGGGATTATCGTGCGGTTATAATATATACGCGAACGGTTACTAACGATTCTATTCGCGCATAAAGAATCATAATAATCGTATGCTAATCAATATGATAAACTCTGGTCCTCTCTTCTCCCGAAACATGATTTATATTCATCTTTCTCTCGAAAATCCCATTCGAAAGAGCCGAGAAAAAAGAAAGGTCTGCTCGAGTGTGTCGGGATATATATATTTTTGTGTACTCTAAAACGGTCCCTTTGTCCCTCCCGCCCGCCGCTCATATCCGTTTTTCGTTTTTCGACGAAACTCACGCGCGGCTCTCGAGACGCGAGCATACACACGGCGAAGGCCCCCAAAACGACTTTGTGACTTTCCGAACAGCGGCGCCGCGGTCCGCCCATGGCACATGTCACGAATTCAGCTCCTCTCTCTTTCTCTCTCTCTCGCGCGCATATATGCTAAACCATAATTTTTCCTCCTCCTGCTTCTCCGACTTCTTCTTCCTCCTCCTCCTCCTCGTGTGTGTGTGTATTTTTTTCACGACGCCCGTATGGCGCGTGCGGTTGGCTGTCTCGCTTTCTTACTTTCTTCGCATGTGAAAAACGTCGTTAGTTACGCTTAACACGTGTTTTTCCGAGGATCGGCCGAGATAATGCGCAACAGCGAGAGATGAAATTTCGGATATTTCACGCTTCGGCCGCGAAGCGGCTAACGAGGAGGCGGTGAAGAGAGAGAGTGTGTATATATATATATATGCAGAGGAAGAAGAGTAACGAGCGCCGAGCGATGCCTTCCGCAGAGGAGAGAGAGACGCGACAGGACACACTCTGCGCGCGTATCCCAGTCCGTATACGCCCGCTCTTAATATGGAAATGGGCTCCATTGGAATTAATGAAATAGCCTCTTAGGATAGATTATGTAAATCGGTCGATTGCGTGAAACTATCGGGCGCTCGACGCAGCCCGAGAGAGAGAGACCACGCGGATTTTAATTATATGCGCGTGTGCGTTGGACGATCGAATATAGATTGTTCTTTTATGATGATCGCCAGACCGCGGATATCGCTCTGCGCGAGCATGGAACAAAGGCGATATTTACGAGTTCTGGACGAGAAGTGAGAAAATATCTGTTTGAATAAATAAGTATACGCGCGCGAATGAGCGGCCGCGGCGCGCGGGCGAGCTTCTGCGGGATATAATGGCAATTTTTAAGCGTTCGAAAAACAGTTTTAAAGCTGATTTACGCCGAGTTTTATGACCCCTACGTACGACCATAAATTAGCCCGCTTTGCCAAGCGCGCGGCGAACATCATTCGACCTTCTTCTCGCTTGCTTATATACACGCGAGAATGGCATTATTGCAATGAAAAATTCCGCGGCATTAGTTCACGCTCTGACGAGGCGTGCGCGCGATTATCAATTTATCGAGCGCGTTTCAATCCAACTGATGCCGTACAATTAATATCGTCTCTCGATAAAAATCTACACTGCTCGCAACGATAGCAACTATTCATCTTAATAGCCTGCGCGCAGCGGTCGATTTCCCGCGAGAAAGAATTAATTTCGCTCAAACAAAGCCACCAAAAAAAGCGAAAAGCGAAAGAGGAGCACAGCGCACCCCCGTTAATCCAGCTAATAATTGACGACTGAAATTTATCTCAAATTAAAATCACGAGTGTGCGTATCGCTGCGGCTGCTGTTGCTGCTGCTGCCAATGTCAGGCATTAATATCAGATCCCATTGAACCTATGAAATATCGCGGCGCGTCTTCGCGCTCACGCGGCTGACCCTCTGCAGCAGCAGCAGCAGCAAAAGCCCTTTCACGCACAGCCGGCTGGCCATCACGCACACGTTTCCTTCGCCTTCGCCACCGTGTGCCTGCGTGTTCCCCCTGGTCGCGAATGACCCGAGCGAGCGAACCTTCTCCCTCTCTCTCTCTTTCGCTTACTCGCTCTGTGTAAGGACACACAACGACCCCTCTGTAAACCCTTGGTGCACAAAGCCCGGCGAATCGAGAAGAAGGAGGAGGAGGGATGAAGCCTTGGCAGAGCAAAAATTTTCCTCTCTCTCTTTCTTTCTCTGCTGCCCTAGCAATGTTGCGTGTATACGGAAAAATGACACGCGACTGCCTTTTTTCGGACTGCGCGCGGGGAATGTTTCTGATGTCCGGTCTGCAGAGATGCGAAGGGAAATCGCTTCTTGTCCCACATGTGTATACTATACATATATATACATGAGATGAAATCTTGCGGGAACGCTTTCTATGTTATATATTGCTCACATAACTGGGCGCGATTTGGGCGATGACAAAAACTTTCTGGAAGAATTTTTTCATTTCAGAACGAATAAAGAGGTGAAGGATCTTGTGCACGCGTGCATGCGCTGTAGGCCGATTTTGTTCTTCAAGCGTGAAAAGGGTATACAATAAAAAGCTCATAAACGCGCGAATTTCGCTCTCTAATTTTCTCGTAGTGTGGATATAATATTCGCGTCGTGGTCCTATTAGGTGGAGCATAAAAAGTACCGCGAAATTTCTGTTTACTTTCACTATCCAATTTGTTTTTATTTCCCTTTATTTTTTCCGAGTATCATACTTTTTAATTGTTAAATATTGTACAGAAATTTCGTCATCTTTTTGTGCTACCGCACCTAACGAGAAAGTTTTAAATTTGCGCTTGGGGTCTCTTGAAAAAAAAGACTCGCCAATTATTTCAAAGTTTATGCTTCAAAAATGTCGCCACGTACTACTTTCGCCGCTAATTAGCTGGTTGTAAAAAGTGAACATACTCAATCGCGCAGGCGAATAGAGCCTTCAATTTCTAAGGCGAATCGTTATTGGCGGGACAGGACTTTTCATAGAAAGCAAAACTTACAAAACGTCGCGACAATATCAGAATTCTTACTTGCTTTCGCGTCTTAAGGAGCGAGCTGAAGCGAGTGAGTGAGAGACAGAGAGACGGGTGAGAAAGCCGGGAAGATCCTAAAAAAGACGGCGAGGCGACGAGAGGAGGCATGAAGTAGGAGGGGCAAAATCGAGGAGCAGATAAAAAGGTGTGCGCTTGCAACGAAGTAGAATAAGGCGCACAACTGCCGTTGTTGTTGCACGTCGCCCCGTCGCCGCAGCGCCGTGCGCGTCGTCGTTTACCTCGTCGACGGAAAAGAGAGGCGACTCGGCGCCGCTGCCGCCACCGCCACCGCCAGCGCCGCTGCCCAGGTATTCCATTATGGCCGCGGTTATCTAGATTATGGCATTCCTGGCTTCGGGGAACCTGGTAACGCGGCCGGCAGCGAGAGTGAGAGGGACGAAATGGGGCGAGTTAAGGAGGAGCGAGCGAGCGAGCGAGCAAGAGAGAGAAAAGGAGGGAGAGAAAAAGAGAGATAGGGAGGTTTAAAAGAAGGAAAAAATGACGAAAAAGAAAGAGGAGGAGGAAGAGATGGAAGAATAAGGAGAAAGAGTATATGGGATCTGCGGGGCCTCTCTCTCTCTTTCTCTCTCTCTCTCTCTCTCCAAGGCCCCATTAATCCTCGGCGCTGGACGAAAGCCCGAAATTAAGAGAAGAGCCAAGGACTTTGGCTCGACGTGTCAGAGACTATCGCGCTCTCTTGCTCCCCTCCTCCTCGCCTCCTGTGTGCCACGGCTTATGAACAGGTAGCGAGGCGAGCGCATTCGGGTGCATTGTGCTGTGCGCGATATGAACCGCCGAGGTGAGAGAAAGAGCCGGCTGCGGAGTGAGAGGGAAAGAGACGAGAAAATGCAAAAGGACGAGCCTCGCCCCACAGTCAAAACTCCTTGAGAAGAGATGGGAGAGGAAAGAGCGAGAGAGAAGGATGAAAAAAGAACGGCACCGCGTGAATTAGCACATGCTTGAACCCTTGATTAGGACATTAGCACGACTACGTTGGTTCTCTCACTCTCGAGAATACGCTTTTTGTCGCCCCTCGTGGGAAAGTCCTGCAGGTTTTTACACGGCTGTATATATACATTGTACGGAACAATTGCATTATGAAGAGTCACTGAAGTTAATACGAGCAAAGCACAAAGGATTAATATTTTTCGAGTGGTCCGGGATGTTGTGCTTTGAAACTTTTTTTTACGACGACAAGTTAAATATTCATAGCAGTTTTCATTTTTCTTTTAGACAGACTTGAAATATGAGGTATTTAAAATTTTTATAAGCTCTTCATAGGTAACGTCAATTAGTATAATCATACAATTCGTAATTATTCTAAATGAACGCGAAAAGGATAGACACTAAGAAAATATATGAAATATATATATATATATATATATATATATATATTTCTCGTCAGACTGGTGAATGTATATATGTATATGCAAGCAAGGTAAGGCCGTTTAACGACTCTTCAAGGGAAATCGCTATTGAAAGTTTTCATGCAAGCGGAATAATAATCCGAGCGCGGCGATATCACACGAATATACATACTGCACACACAGACATCCCGGTGCGCACTTATCCTCGCTAGAGCGGCTTTTGTAACTCTCGAGTCGGCAGTGCGAGTGAGTCAGGACGTCGTTCTCTCTTCTCTGCTCTCTCCTCCAGACGCTGATGACGACGACGAAACGTCGCGCTGCATTAGCGGGTACTTGCTGGGTATTAATGGTCCTGATCTCTCGCGCTCCAACGGAATACATAGATATTTCGCGCTAGCGAACGAGCGTCGCTCGACGAGCCGTGAAAAATCCAATGGACACGTGCGATCGAGAAATGTCGATTCTCGGAAAAAACTTCACCTTAGCCAATGCTTCTCGCCTTTTTGATGCAGATTTCCTCTCGCAGAAGAAGAATATTGGGCGCGAGCGCTAGCTGTAGCGAGCATCGAGCGAACAAGCGAGCGAGTAGTACACTCTCTCTCTCTTGTGCTTTACGGCTTTTCGCCGAAGGGACTGCCGCGCGAGGGGGATATTAAAGTGTCTTTTCATCGCGTTTTTGTTCGCGGCGAGTTAAGGTCGTCCCTTCGCGCGAACGTTTAGCGCGCGAGTTGGAGACGAGCGCGCGAGCAAGAGTGCTTTAATGGCTGTTGCAAGGCGAGATGTTTAGGAAGTACCGTTGTCCTGCGTGTGTATGAAATTTGTAATAAAGAAAAACTCGTAAAATGCAATGCAGTAATCTTCGAGATTTATCTTCGTTAGAACGTTTACCGAAACTTTTGTGTGCATCGTACCTGTCGGAGGGCGAGTGAGAAAAATTACCAGTCGTCAACTCTAGGCGCTCGTGAAACACGCGCGTTATATACATTATAAACGTAAATTTCTTCGAAAAAAAAGGACAAGTTGATTACAGGCTTTTTAATGCGTACCAGAGAGGACCGCTTAATTTTTCTGCTTTCACAAAAGAGAAGACCCCGCCTATAGAGAGAAGAAAAAAAGCAGAAATGGAAAAAGCCTATTAGAGCGCCCTTAATTGCGCTCCGAATCTCCGTTTTAGGAGCGTCCGCGCGCGTGCACTCGAGAGTCCCATGAGGGCAGAGGAAAAAAGCGGAAACGGCCTTAATATTCGTGTCAATTGTGTTTATCGCCATTAAGGAGGAAAAAAATGTGGGCACGAGCGATTAACCAAAAACCAACGTGAAATTAACGCGAGCGTCAACTTAATCAGGTGGAATGAGGTGTTTTTTCATCCTCTCCCATCGCGTTCGCTCTCTTGTCCCCGTAGGCGACAAAAAAGCGGGCTGCGGCTACGGCAGCTCAACGGTTGACTTGCGATGCCGCTCGCTTGCTTCTTTGCGAGTCATAATTTTTCGGAGAGACCGGCAGACGATTAACCATTGCGAATCTCGGCCCTCTGCAGTATATATACTCGATCGTGACGTCAAACTTCTGCTTGAGAGAACGCGTGCATCCCGTTCGGGGAAGAACGGCCGTTGGCGACTGAAAAACGTGCCCCCGCGGGAAAAAGCGAGCAGACGAGAGAGATAAAGGAGCGAGAGAGAGAGAGAGAGCGCGAGAAAAAGAACGAATGCGCGAGCAAATATACCTGTGCCACGAGAGCGAGCGCGTGTTTATATGGCGGACGTATATGTATACTGTGCAACGGTTAACGCGGGACCTTCAGTGAGCCGATGAGAAGCTGTGTTGCCGCGAGAGTTCCCAGTCTTACCGATAGATGGCGTCAGCTGTACCAGTAGTGAGCAGGGAGCTCTCACCGACTCCGTTCGATGCACTCTCGCGTGCTCGTCGTATATAACGCGCGTATACATGTATGTATATACGTGTATGTGCATATAACGCCAAGCATGCACTTGTGCTGCCATTCATTCATTCATGCTGACTAGATATTGTATAACTGTAATTGATATTCCCTTCTTTTAGCTGCTATTTATAATTTCATTCATAGAGCGTTATTTGCGGATGCGCGTATTATTGTGGGAAATGTTGTTCTATTTTTAATTGTGCTGGCGTATAGCGTATATGGAAACACTGACCATTAATGTTATGTATTACCGGTACACTGTTGTGGTTGCGTGAAGTCGTGCGCATGCTCCTGGTACGAAAATGTCTCGAAGATTAATTAGAAATTTCTCAATTCTCATGAGTAATGACGGGCTCGCCGTGTCCGTGAAAGGGGATAAATAATTTCGAGGCGAGATAAAGATGCAGCAGGGCGCGCACAGCCAGTGCAGCGGGAATCATCAAGAGATGAATTGAAAAAAGGGGGCCGAAGACGAGAAGAGAGAAGAGAGAGACGCGCGAAGAGAAGGAAGGGCGATTTCTCGGGGTACGTAACGGGGTCCGTTTTCTATAAGCGCATTTCTCGCGCACAAGGGGCCGTCGCCGCCGCAACGGGGGACGCGAATGCGCCGCTCATTACTGGATAATGGGTTATTTCGATCCTCCTCGAATTACCGAGTCGACAATGAGGGATTCGGGGCCGGAGCGAGAGAGAAGGCCCTTTAAAGATCGCGCAAGTGGGGAGAGAGAGCGAAGAAAAAAGCGAGCGAGGCGGACGAAAACGAGGCGGCTGCGTGCAGTGCGTGCGGGAGGATAAAGAGCGCGAGCGAGAAAGAGAGTGAGAGAGATAAAGGGAGATACGTGGAAAGAAATGAAAGAGGCTCGCGGTGGCTGTGCGAGCGCGAGAGAAGGAGACAAATGAGAACGCAGATCTTGAAGAGAGCAGCTCGTCTCCCTCCCTCTCTCTCTCTCTCTCCTTCCTTCTCGCCGCGTTTTCTGCCTCCTTTTCTCTCCGTCCGCGAGATTGGGCCCAAAGACGACGAGCGCAGGACCCCGAGGTGTAATCTCCTTGACGGTTCTGCGTGTGTGCATGCACGCCCGAGTCCCGCATATCAACGCACGTCGCCGCAATCTTCTCCTCCTCTTCCTCTACCTCCTCCTCCTCCTCCTCTTCCCTGTCCCTTTTCTTCGACGCCGACGGAGCTCTGCGGCTCGCTCCCCTGCGTGCGCGCACGTCACTCACGCGGCTGCGCGCGTGCGCGCCTGGAAAAATCCTTCCCGGACGCGAGCTCGCGCGACGAGCCGGAAATCGCCATTGTGCGCGAAGGGAGAGAGAGACGACGACGACCCGGAAGAGACGAGAAACAGTCGCGAGCGAGAACGCGCGACGGAAACGGAAAATCCACGCACGAGGTAGCCGAGTGTGGAGAGAACGGCAGGGAGAGGAGAGACTCGGCATTCGGATTTTCTTGAAAGCTTTTTTATGTCGCAACGGCGTTGATGCTACGCAGCGCCGTGATTGTTTACTCGTGGTGGATGCATCGTTCGAGCTCTTACGCGACGCGCGTGGGGTCCTTGCGGCGGGCGTTAAAATAAGCGATTGAAAATAGCCGGCTTAATTATGACGCGTGCCGCGTTTAAGCTCAATTTTCCGAGCGCGATACATTGCACTGATGATTTATACGGAAACTGAAAAACAGTGGCTCTACACGCTGCAGCAGGAGTGTGTATAGCTGGCATAAAGCGTCGTAATTTCGAGAGAGGCGGCCGTTAAAACTAGAAATAAATCACGCGAGAGAAAAAACGTCGAGGAAACGGGGACGCGACGCGCGCTTTCGGAAAAAGCCTTTTCCAGCAACATGCGCTCGCGAGGATATTTCTCAGCGCGTGGAATCAAAGTCGCCTCTAGCGATTTTAAAGCCTCTTAACTTCTCCTCCTCTTCCTCCCGCGCGCAACTCGTCATTTCTATCGCCTTTTTTGCTCCTGCGATCGCGAAGTCGAATCACGCGCCAACGAGTCGCGCGCGCGCGCGCTGGATAATGCCCGAAACACTCATCCTTTACGAGCGAGCTAGCACGCGCGCGCGAGTTCTGGCGCGATTTTCGCGTTTTACGAGCCGCGTTAAATTAGTCGCTCACTTACTCGCCAGCCTGCCTATCGCCCCTCCACTAGAGACGCGAATATCGCGCTTGCAGGCGACGAAGAGGAGGATTAAGAGACGCTGGAAAACTTGTGCGCGAGCATCGACGAGTGCGAAAATTCCCTATGATAATAAAAGTGAGACGAGCATATATATACATACAAGAGTCGCCAGGCGCCGTGCACGAGAGATAAATGTAAGAGGGCGTAAAATCGCACTTGTGTATAACAGCAGTGGCAGCAGCGGTGTGCGAGTCCAAGATTAAAGCCTCGGCGAGAATTACGAAGCAGAGCAAAAAGGCTGGAATGTAATTTCTAGTATTATGCACGTGTAAAAGAAGGAGATGGAGAGAAAGAGGCGAAGGAGAGAAAGACCCCCGTGGTTTTCGATGCTCTGCACGGCAGTGTCTTTCCCAAGTAGAGCGTTTTTGTAACAGGAAACAGCTGCTGTAGCACTTCGGGGCACTTTTCGGTGATTATTTCGACGGTCGACGCGATGCACGAGCACACACACACGCGCGCGCACAAGTTATTATAACCGATCGCGGTGGGCTGCTGCAGTTTCCGCGTCTCGGGCTACTTAATTAAGCCGGGCGCTGGTGCGTTTACGCATACATATTCGGCTCGACTTTCGCAAGGCGCCCGCGCTCCGCGTTTCTTCGCTTTTTTTCTCTTCGCCAGCCGCCTGCTTGCCTATTATATGCACGTGCTATGCATAGCAACGTGCGTGCGATCGAATGTATATGGTTTTTCGTCCCCGCGGCCGCGCCTCGTTTCCCTTCTTTTTCCATCGCCTTAGAGTCCCGACGGGATATCGTTAAACATAAGCACGAGCGGCGAGTTTCTCTTGTTTCGAGTGCCAATTATCGACGGTCGCGCGCGTACAAGAACCCGGCAAATATATATACATATAAAGGTTCTGTGTGCGTATACAAGCAACACCAACGCGACGCAGTTTGCATTATTATGCGGCTCGAATTAAAACGTCATTATTCGCGCGTGCGAGCGGGAATTTTAAATTTTACGAAAGTAGCTTTTGCCCATTTTAAGCTAATGCAATGCGCCGTAAAGCGGTTTATGAAGAAATGCAGTAAATCAAAGGCGCAGCGTGCGTAGCTATACGATTTTCCTTCATTATCTGGTATAAATTGATAAGGAACGATAAGTGGCCGTGACTCGCAGTGAGTGAGAGAGTTCGTCGACTCTCGTTATACATTGACGGAACTTTTCTCAAGAAATTCCAGTCTCGGCAGAAAGCTAAACTGTCAGAGTAATGTCAACTATAGTACCGCAATTTTCCGGCAAAATAATAATCGCATTACCGATCCATGCATATTGCCCACTTAGCATTAACCACATGCCTTGTGGAAACTCCGCGCACCGATTTCGCGCCGCTTGCAGAGACTTCAATTACACGTTCGCCAGCGCTCCCGAGGCTTGTACGTTTCTTTTTATCGCGTATAAATAGGTTGCAGACGACGGCGAAAAAAGAAGTCGGCTGCTCGGCACATCGGCGCTGCAGCAGCGGCAGCAGTGGTGGCAGCAAGAAGTTGAGTGTAAACGTCTGTAGTACCGCAAACGGCTTTAATCGATCCCTAAACAAGGCCTCGATCACGCGCCTCCCGGGACAGATTACGCGAAAAGAAGCGTCAAAGAAACGCGCGTTATACACGCCTGCGTATACAGCGGAGCAGCCGCGGCCGTAGCAGCTATGTTTAAGATCGTTATAAGGCTGTGCCGCTCGCGCCTCTCGCGAAAGGAAAGTGGCGGACTCGCTGCTGCACGCGCGCGCACTGCTCTTTTCCGATCGCGTGAGTCCTCGCCGTCGCTGCCGCCGCAGCCGACTTCCCCCCGGAGAGGACGGCACTTCCGGCGCTGTAGAAACTATACAAGTGGCTTCGGGCGCGCAACCTGTTCCTCCTCTTCGTCTTCTTTCTTGCCTCTCTCCTTCGCGCGCGCGCACTCACGCTCTATCCTTGTCGGTCGTTCGCGTTTCATCCGGCCCAGAAACCCTGCGCACCACCGCCTACGGTCCGTCATTACGCACGGATACGTATTACTATATAGCCGATGGATCGTTCGCCGAACGGAAAAAATTCACAGTCGAGAGGCGCGAGAACTAGACCCCGAGAATGTCTGTGTATGTTTAGAGTCTAGGTCGATCGCGATGGCGTGCGCGCCAGACGAAACCATATCGCTCTCTCTCAGCACAGCCTGCGTGCGCAAAAAAACGACACGTCTCGAGGGGGGAATTAGGCTCCGGGGACGCGCGTCCACTCAATTTTCGTGTCTCCTATGTAGGTCTGTCGTTCTATTATGTTTTGCGGTTTCGACTCAATTCATAGAATGTCAGGTTAAACTTCCTCCTCCTCTCTTAATGCTCTATACTTTTTTGCACAGACCTCTGCTTTCTTATAAACGTATATTACAACCTATTAAATGAATTAATTAGTGTAATTTATTTTTGCGCTTTTTCATTCTCTCGTCGCATGAAGGAACACGCTTCGGTTGTACAAGGTGAACGATAAACTTTTTTCAGACGAAAAATGAATGTAAATTATACATGTATAGACCGTTAGTAATGTTGACATTATATTATTCATAATTAAACGTCATTTTCGTTTCTCCGGGGGCGTTCGAAAATACATCGGAACAAAAAGAAAAAAGAAGCCGAGTCAGCCTAAAAATGATAACGCACAGTCATGGACCTGTCATGTGCACACACATCAGACATTTATACACGGACAAGTATCATGCGTCATGCGTGTCTGCACGCAATTTTGTCACCCGTTTCGTGACTCCCAGTGTTATACCAGTAGCGCAACAACACTCAAGAAGTGATGTGTGCGTTGAAAATAAAGCAGGCACGAGAAAATAAAATAATATTGAAAAAAAGGAATCGCAATAAGCGAAGCGTATTACATGCATTTTCACGGCAATTGCTATTGGCAAGGACTCACACACTCGAAGGATATGACTTTTTTTACGCCCGCGGGATTCCCTCTCAGCGCTATTGCCATGCAGCGCGGGATTAATTATTTAATTATTCGCGTGTGAGAATGTAAATAAGACGCGGCTGCACGTAATTGGCGCGGAATGGAAACGGTCCGTAATGTATATACATATGTACACGTATGTGTATATATATATGATGTGTATGTACAGAGTGATGATGCTAGAACGACGGTAGAGCTCTAAGGTGCATTAGCGTTGAGTGAGGATATCATATACATATGCGTGGGATATTATACACGTGCTTTAGGGATTTTCTGTAATTTACTTTAATAAAGCAGAGAGTGTAGGACGCCTCTACCGGTTTCGATGATTGAATCCGTCGATATCTTTATATATATACACACGAAGGCAAGCTGGCCTTTAGACCGGAAAACGTGATTATTATTATTATTGGATTTCATGCGAACAAAACTTTTTCCGCTTACTCCATACTCAGCTCATTCACAAGGAAGTCCATTGATCTCGTAACAAAGTTAAAACCGCAGCGACAACTGTCAGTCGACTACCAATCCATGCATTATAAAGTAATCGAATTCCAGGCATAATATACATATAAAATTACCTCCATTATAAACGAGTCACACTGTTTCCATAATATCATCAACGCAATATCAGCAATAAATAACAAAAAAAGAAGACGAATAATATTTATTCTGAAGAAATAATTACTCTGTTTAATTACAGCTGCACACTTTTAATCACGCTAGGCTCTATAATCATCGCTCCTCATTAAAAGCCCCGAGTTACGCCTTCACTCTCTTTCTCTCTCTCTCGTGCGTATATGTGTATACACGCAGACAAAAATCGCAGAACGGGGAACGAGAGATGGAAGGAGAGAGGGAGAGCAAGAAGCAGGCGCAAAAGAGAGTGAGAGGCTAAAAGAAATTTCTAAAGATCCGGCATCGCGCAGCGCCACACCACAATGAAAACATTGGCACGGCGGAAGAAAAAGAAAAAGAACGGCTAAAAAGCGGCAGGAGCAATCCTTTGGCAAAGCGAGCCAGTTGCTGCTGCTGCTTCTAATCCCAGCGCAAAAGGCTCTAATTCGCTCGGCATAGCGCGAGAGCCTCTCGCCGCGCGCAAAATACAATAAACCGAATTTTTTGCCCCGAACGAGCCTGCGGTTTCGCCTCGGCGTTGTAGGCGACGGACTTCAATTTATTCGCGCACTTCTGTATAGCGCGCAAAACCCACACATAGTAGAGGAGGGGCTTTTTGCCCCCGTTTTCTCTGATCCCCATTGCGCATCCACTAGTATATATATATATATATATATATATACACAGAAATATACGCACACAAATAGGGCCGAGAACGCGCGCGTGAGGAGAGCTGCCCGTTATTTCCGCGAATCGGCTAATAAATTCCTGACGTATGATACTATTGGCGGTGCACGGCCGCTTCTATTAAGGAACGCGCGCGAGCCTGCACCACTTTTTTCCTCGCTAATGCGCTCTTCGAAGAGAGAAACGAGGAGGATTTTTATTATCCCCCGGTAAATAGCAGATAAAGCAAAGTCCGATCTCCACACATACACACACACACACATATGTGTAGGAAGGTACGTGTATATACGGCAGCCGACTGATCCCCGTCAATTTTCTCTCTCCTAATCTCTTCTGGCGCTCGCCAAAGTGGAGTATAAAGCTCTCGCTAATTGGGCGCAATTAGCGACGATTGTTGGCGCGATTATTTAATTACACCGGGGAGGGCGCCTCTAGAAGGGAAAAGACACTGGAATCTACTTGCGAAGGAGCTGACTGCTGTACCCTGCAACGAGATATACCACCCGCAAGCGCGTGTACGCGATAGAGAGCACAAGCGAGAGAGAAAGAGAGAGATTACGTGAGCAGAATGCGTTGATGCCCGCGCGCGAAGAGAGGTCGGTGAACGGCCTTGCCCAATCTCCGCTCTCTTTCATACGGAGCGTTTACAACGACGGCGGACCACTCGGCTGAAAAATGAAGAATAGGCGGGGGCCGTCGCGACGCTGCTCTCGCACTTGCCAAATTCGCACGCCCATATAGCGGAAGAGTCGTTTCCGCGAGAGTCACACACCCTGCCAGTGTGTCTATGTGTATATATAGTGGCTTTATTTATTCTCTCTGCCTCTTGCTCTCTCGAGCAAGCGAGCGCCACACTCGTTTCTGAATTACTGTTATTCGCTGGCTATATCCTAGCGCGAGGGGCGCGCATTGTTACATTGTGCGCGGTCGCCTCGATCGTTTTGCATCTATTATCGCTATTTATACGCTCTTTCGTTCGCGGATGAAGAATAACTTTATCCGCTTAATAGCCCCGTCACCTTAAACAATCACCGCGAGACTGATTCACGTTATTAATCAATTATGCAGGGATGTTATGATAATCCTGTAAAATTGAATGCGAGATGCAAGTGTTAATTTCGAATAATTTAGCTTTCGAAATGTCGGCGCAGTGCTCAGCTGTAATATCGAGAGGAGCTCTAGACGTTTATACCGAGGACGTGCTCGCACTGCAGTACAGAATAGAACGAAAGTAGCAACATTCATCCATCCTCGGCTGTTCTAAAGTTCTGACGTTTACTGCGTATACCGTAATAATTAGTGTATTGCCTTAATGGAGACGTTTACTGGCACACTGGCACCTTTTATAGAGGCTCTCGGTCTAGTCGCCGCTTCCCTGTATCAAAATACAGTTCTCTCAAACATTTTTATGTTATTATACGTTACTAATGATGTTATGATAATCACCATATATTTTTATGTAAATTACATTTCTTTTTGTAAATTAAAAAAACGTGCGTAGAAAAAAATCTCCGCGTATTGCTCATAAATTTTGTAAAAATTAAGGTATAAATCATTAGATGTATTAAAAAAAAGAAGCTGCAGGCGAGAATGAGTAAAAAATTTGAGGGCACCGCGCAAAAGCTCATTTGGAACAAAAATACGTATTTCTTCGGAAAGCTTCGCAATAAAAAACCAGTTCCACTTATCGGGTGCGCAACCCCTGCTTAACGCCCAAAAGAGAAAATCGACTTTGTCAAAAAAAACAAGAAAAGCGCTGTGGAAAAAAGATGAAGAAAGAGGAGGAGTTGAAGAGGGAGAGAGAGAGGAGGAAGGGCAACTGGTAATTTTTCGGGCGCGATTTTACGAGCCGCAAATCACAGCTTTTTGACGTGTGTGTCGAGAGGACCAGCACTCTTTCTCTCTCTCTCTTTCGCTTGGTGGCGGCAAATCGCAAAGGGCTGCTGCAGCCGCTCTCTCCCGAAACGAGGTAAAGAGTGTTGCGGCGCGAAAGAGATACGACTTGAACTATGGCCGCTGTATATATAGACGCATTTTGCTACGATGATCAACGAGCGCTCGACTCGGAAAGAGAAAGAGAGAGTTCAATCTGCGGCCGCCTCGTCCTAGCATCGAAGTCTCCTGCGGCCGGCGCTGCGAGCGCGCCGTACAGCTGTAATGGCTTTTCCGACCTCGTTTTCCACTTTTTGCCTTTTTTTCGTCGCTGACGATGACTATTTTTTTCAAACAACACGTTATTCGCTTTTATCTTTCTCTCTCTCTCCCTCTTTCTTCATCTCTATTTCTCGCATGTTTCCCTAAGATAATCGTGGGATGAAAGTTAAGAGCTCTTTCCGTTAGCTTTTTAAATGACTTCTCTCAAAATGAACACACGCTTTTTTCTAATCTCACTAAATGTTTCCAAATGGAATTTCAAATCGATGGGAGAGAACTTTTACACTTCAGTCAGGGACAATATTTCTTCGACGGTGTAATGACGATTTTTTACTCGCGCCCGCGCACTCGATTACAATCAGCGATAAAGTGCAGAAATGTACGTGAGGCTATGCGTGTATTCAAACGTGTATATATATGCGGCCAATTTCCTATCTCTTTTAATTGGAATGGGAACTTTATGCCGCGAGATTGAGTTAAAACCTATTGAAATGAAGTCCCACTGTAACTTTAATTCACGCCATTAACGGAGTAGAAGGCTCACTTTTAACATTTTAAAACAGGTTATTTTTACATTTTTAATCAATACACACAATTTTTCAATAAATCAACCTCTTTTCATTTCACGCTTTTGTAGGGGGGCAAAGGCCGCGAAACTTAGCATAATAAAAAGAGTTTTACGCAAACTCGCGCTCGCGCGAGCTTACGTCACTTGCCAAGTATGAAATTGTTCGAGGAAGTGGAGGAGGTGGTTCTCTCTTTCTCTCTCTCTTTCACTGTTTCCCTCTGCTCTTTTTTCCACGCTCCTCCGTTCTCGCAAAGTATACACTCGAGCGCAAGGTTCAGCCTGTGCAAAAATTATATCGCTCGGGCTGGCTTTTTCCTCAAATTTCGCGAAAACCGGCGCGTTGTAAATCGGATTGCAGCGATGCCATACTCACTCGCCCGTGCACACCCGTGTTAATCATTTTCTCTCACTTGCGTAATAAGCAATATAAGTAAGTGGGAAGAAAAGAAGAAAGGCCTCGCCTCGCTCTTCATTCGAATGAAACGCACGTTAGCCGCAAAAACAAATTACCCAATGTGAGACACACAGGGTGTGTGTGTGTTTGTAGCAGCAAGAAGAACTCACTCTCGCGCCCGCACAATTCTCGCACTCATAACATAAAACTTTTAAATGCAACGCAGTAAAAGAGGGCCTTGCATTTTCGATTTTCAATTTTGCCGATTGCGAAACGAGAATTCGCGTCGCAGGTCGTTAAAATCCAAAGAGGCAGCCTTCGGCTCACTTCTCGAGAGGAGAATGGGAGAAGGAGGGCTCGGTCTTTGTCACGAGTCACACGCGAGTGCGAACTTGTTGTCTTAAAATTCGGTTGCTCTAACGCGATTGATAAATGTGTCATAAAAACGTAAGTAGTAAGAATTTTTTGTTACAGTTAGAATTAAAGTACGATTTAAGCCGCACATACTCGATTTTTCCTGCTATTTATTTTTATTCAAAGATCTGTATATCGATTTCTCCTCCATTCCCTTCGTACTCCTCTTTCTCCCCTCTTTTTTTAAGCACAACTTTCGTCTTTTTCTTTGCATTTCCATGAGCGATACGCGATTATTCGAGAGTCACGCGCGCGAGATGTATCTTTTTTCCATTGTTCAGGCGCGTACATAAAGAAGTACACACGTACGGTGTTCGGCTGGTTTCTTTCTTTCCGTTTCGTAGTCGTGTTTTTTACCGCCTCTTTCTCTCCCCTGTCTTTTTTTCGTTCGTCGAACCAGGACCCCAGAAAACGATTTCGAAGGTCCGCAGGAGAGAGAACGAGAGAGAGAGAGAAAGAGAGAGAGAGAGAAAGAGAGAGAGAGAAACCGGGAGAAAGAGAGCGCGAGAGTGTTTCGGTGAAAAACTCAATGGGGCGTAATTCATCATCATTAAAAAATCGTGTAGAAATTAATCACTATTTCATTCTTTCGTTTTGTTTGGTACCAAGATTTATGTTATATTTCTCGACGCATTTTTTTCCGATGTCTATGCACTAGATCGCGATGTAACGTTGCACCTCTACCTGTAAAACGCAGCTCCGTTCAATTGATGTGGAGTTATATGTCAACGCGTTAAGAAGCAAAAACGGAGCGACGATTTAATTTAAATGTCCATTAAAGTGCACAGCGTGAAGAATCGTTAAAAATCGTGACGTATCTTACAGGTATAAAAAATTGTATCAGATTAAACTCGGGCTTTCGGTGTAACAAAAATTTTAAAATTAAAGTTTTTCAATTTTAAGCTAAAACAAAGTACGTTTGACGAATAAAACTGACATTTTTTATTGCCCTTCGGAGACTGTAAAATGATTACTAATAGAAAAAAGTACTTGTCTTCGTATTTCACATATTAGGTCTTTCCCGTTAGAAAAATTTATGTGCATTGAATTGGAAATTGAAGAATCTTACATTCAAGACCGTAAAGATTATACTGAATAAATATTATTACTTTCACACGTGCCTGTCACATGCATCACTGACACTTACCGAGCTACCTCGTCCCATTAAAAATATCGTAAAATCTCCCACGAAACATGGAAATTCACAGTTGTTAAATAACGCTTCCTCAATTGTGGATCATTGAGAAGTATACCTCGGGGAAAACTGTATGCCGAACGCGATCGAATAGAAGGCAGCGAAGATCTCGCGGACTCGTTCTTCCTCTCGGCAAGGAGAGGCCGTTATTCAAAAGGGAGAGACGAGGTCGATCGTGGGCCCGGCGTTTTCGCTTGCGCGAAATCGATTCACTTATGCACGAGAGGGAAGCGCCAGTGTCTCGTCGGCAGCGTCTTTATAGCTTCGCTCTGGCACGCATGCCAATTGCATCTCGCGTCGCCACTATATATACGCGAGCGGAATAGAGCACAGTGCGCGCACGTAATGACAAAGGAGAAAAACGAGGCTCGCGCGCTCGGGCTAGCCGTTCCTTGCTCCGCGCCCGGCGATAAAACGGAAAAGCGATGAGAGGGAAAGAGAGGGAGAATGAGCATTTTTCTTCGATTATGTTCCTCCTCCCTAGCTGTAGGAGAACGCGCGCGCTCGCGCTATACACAGCGCCCCATGAGAGTTTGCCTCGTTAGAAGTTCGTTGCTTCGAAAAATATTTGCTTCGCTCGCTCACTCTCTCTCTCTCTTTCCCTCTCCTATTGTCCCAGGAATTTCGTCGACGTTTATCGAGAGAATATTTCCAGATAAAGAAAACGCGGGAGGAGTACTGGCGTCTGCGTTTATGTTTGGCTGTTTTCGAAAAAAACGATAGAGACCGAAGAAGTGAGTGTGTGCGCGTGTGAGAGAGAAAGAGAGAAGGAGAAAAGGAGAGTGAGAGGCAGAGGTGCTTGACGTTCTCGCTCGATATCGGCAAGGTTTAGAGCGGAATATAATCTCGTCTCGGTTTTATTTGACGGGCTTTTCCCTGCCGGCGACAAGGTTCGCGCATTAAAAAAGCCTTTATCGAAAGGAGAGGATACGGGTGAAAAACAAAAACGTGTTCGCTATTTATCATTGGCCACTTCTCTCCGCGGACGGACTTCTTCGTTAACGCGAGAGCGAGTGAGAGAGAGAGGACCAGAACGACTCTTCGATATCGCGAGCGGAGATGCGAGTTTTTTGTCGTCTAATCGTTAAATTTGCATACAAAATTTTCAAAGAATACTCGTTCTCTCTCTCTCTCTCTTGCTCCTGCTTCCTTGGGGCCGTTAACTGCGGAGAGCGCCTCGCGGATTTATGGACTTTAATGCGTCTGCCTCATCTTCGATTGAGTGTTTTAACTCCGAGTCGAGAATTTTAATGATAAAACGCGAAACTTTTACGCCTGCTTAAATCCCAAACAAATTCGTACTTAACACAACACTTGTATATTTTTAGATATATTGAATAATTCTCGCGCTCCTTTTGCATCTTCATTATCGAACTATGTTTCAACAAGTATACTTTTTTTGTTATCGATTTTTTTTTGTTTTTAGCTACGCTCGCAAAAAATTGATGTGACACGAGCAGATAAAAACTTAATACATTAAATGACGGATAATCCGTCTTGCAAATTGAGGATACTGAACTCGCTTTGAGTTTTTGAATCTTTTAACTCATTCAAGATTTCATCCTGTATATGAAATTTTGAATTCACAGTACTTTATCGGATTTTCAACGATTTTCAATATCAGTCGAACACCAAATTCACATGTATCTTGAAAATTTAATATGCATCGTGAGCCGTGTAATCTGAAGAAGTATCAGTAACTTTAATCCTTGTTAGTATTATTTATTTTCACATTTTAAAATCTTATTTGCAAATTAAAATTTTTTAATTTCGACAAAGTTATCGACGTCAGTTCTTTAACTTCGCGCACCAACTCGTTCTTCAAACTTGTACCCTAAGTACTAACATTTTAAAGCAAGTTAGTAGCGCGACGCGTAAAAGAACTACGAAACTTCTTCCGTCTACTTTAACCCTCCCCCTCCTTGCAATTTTCTTAAAATGCAAAATTGTGTCAAACGCAAAGAAAAGCGCAATATCTCAATCCCTTCGAAAGTTCGCGACACTCATTGCCGGTCGCGCGCTTGCGTGCAAGTTTAACACTTTAAACTCCTGATAATTAGTCCGGCGCCTAGCTAAACTCGACCGAAACTGCGATAATCGAAGCACGCCTTCATGTATTTTAACTCTTTATATATATATACTCGCTCGCGGTAGAATGGATTTTCCGATGCATCAAGCGCCAAACTCCCGGTCGCGGAAGTCTGACAAAAAAACCGATGAACCGCTCGGCAACAAACACGCAACAAGCTTCACCAAACACTCGCGTTCGTTCGCACAGCACAAGGGAAACAACTATGTAGCTATAGCCACGGGGTAAATGTGGGGTAGTAAACGGAAAACACTTTGGGCGATACAAGGTGTAGTGGCACGCAGGCAGTCCGTCGGGTAAGAGTAAATCATGTGAGAATGGCACTTACATCGAGTTCGTCGTATTCCAGTACATGCTGATCGTCTTGGCGCAGTTGCTCACCGTCGAGAGCAGCACCGTTTGGAGGCACACGAGGAACACGAGGGTGACTATGGACGTGGACACCATGGTGGTGGCGGTGGCCGGTCGCGCGTGCAGCCGCGCAACAACTCGGCCTCAGCGGATGCTCCTCCTCCTCAGCTCCTGCCTCCCGCACACTCTGCAGCAGCACGAGCCGCGCCTCCTCCTCCGTCTTCCAGCACCTGGCACCACTGATTTCGACACACAGCCACATCCACGATATATCACCACTGCCGCGCGCGGGGCTCTGGCCGTGTAACTCGCCGCCGCCGACACGTTATCGCGGCGCGCCGCGCGAGCTATATATCCTAATATAGCTCACGAGCACCACGCGACGATTCGCATTATCTCTCACTGCTCGTATCGCGAGGATCTCCCTCAAATCCAACTCCCAGATGCACTTTTATTATTATTATTATTCACTCCCCTGACAATCTCACACTGTTTTGCGGCACAACTTTTGATTGATGCGCGGCTAACGTCACGATCCACTCGCGCGGAAGACACTGGTAAGGGCTGGGGATTTCTCAGCCATCGGGCCGTCCGTCGAGGATGCCCAACATCCGAACTGTTGCACTTAACGCGGAGGTAAAGAGTACTGCCGAGCGCAGGTTCGCTCTTATATACTCTCTCTTACTCGGCTGTCCGACGGGCCGCAGCGATCCGACGCTTCTTGCCGCGCTGCTACTATCCCTTGCACGCGCGCGAGCGCACGGTACACAACTATGCGTGTACCAGATATCCTGCGCAGTCCGTCGACTTTTACGACGCGCGGCTCACTCGGTTGCAGAGAACTTTTCACGATAAATAAAGCACACTGCGCTATAACTCAGCAGTTCTTCTTGTTCTTAACACTCGTGGGGAACTTCTCCATCTCCGGCGTTGCAATAACACACAAACACTGAATCGCTGACTTTTTTTATATTGAAAAAAAACGACTCCTCGGAATAAAAAAACTCGCGATCGCGACCAAGTTGAGAGTCTGGTCCACGTATGTACTTGCGCACCGGGTGCGTTGCACAAAAGGCAGTTCTCTCTCTCTCACTCACTGAGTAAATACACAGTACGTCGAGCGAGAAGAGAGCTGTGGAGTGTAAACGGCTGATATGCACAGCAGCGACACACAGCACCTCCGGGCAGCTCGGGGTCGCGGACGCGTCTGGCTGTGCGACTGAGCGAGCGACTGAGCGCTCGGCTGTGGCTGCGGCGGCTCGCGCGCCGGCGAGGAACGGCCGTAGCGGCAGCGGCCGAACGCCCGCGGACGGGCACGAAGAGCGCCCCGTCGCGGTTGTCGAGCGCGAGGGGTTCGCGAGCCGGCGAGCGCGCACCCGCGATCAGTCGCCGAGCGACGTTGCGCCGCTCGTGCTCGCGGATTTCAAACTTTGCTGCACTGTGCGTGTACTTATTGTCGACTGCATGTAATGCACAGCGGATTCGCGAGTGTCAAGTATAACGTACCGCTTGAGTTTCGCGCTGAACGGACTTGAGGGCGTCTACTTGCGTTATAAGGTTGGCCGGCTTCGAAGTGTTTTTGCTTTTTTACTTTTTAAGGCTGCTTTACATAGATTTTCTCAAAAACGGCACTTTTTAAAATTTTTCATTTTTTAAAAATTTTTTATTTTTTCTAGTACTTGAAAGCAGTCTTGAAGGGTTAAATCTATGCTACGTGTATTAATTTTTATTTTTTAACAACTTCAAAGACGTCGAGTATTGTGGCAATAGTGTTACAGTGATATGGACAAACATTATTACATAAACATTAATTAAACATATTATTGTGATAAGTATATTGTGAAAACTAACTATATATGCTATAATTGTTAAACTATTGTAGTTACATAATAGGTTGAATAAATTAAAACTTTTAAAGATAATTTTCAATTTTCATTACAACAAACTTCATCCTTCCAAATTTTTTAATATTTTTATTTGGCTTCATTATTATATTTACCAATTTATTTGCTTCCAAATTTTCATATTTTATCTTATAATTTACAACCGTATTATAAATATTTAAGTCCCGTCGATTATTACAATCATATTATTTATGAGATAGGCAAGAAATACGAAAGACGCAAATAAAAGCCTATAAACTTATATGGTCGATTACGACTCGCAAGCCATATACACCAGGTTGTGGCTATCGCGAATCATTCTAATCCTATGATTTAGCTTCAAACTTAATTAGAAGAGACACGTGACGTCTCTGGCTCTAAGACGAGCGATAGGCTGCTGCTGATGCTGCTGACCCATCGTAAAAATGTCGGGCTCGTAAAGCAGAAAAAAAGACACGCGGTTCCGTTAGAAAGTTGCTCAGCGGCGACTTTTAATTTATTCAACAATTAATTCCAATCCAGGAGGGACGATCGTGAATATAGGTAAGCGCGCGGCTACGAAAGACACGCGGGGGCAAGCATAAAAACGCGAAAAAAGCGTGTTCACAAAATATGCTTGGCGTGAGTATGTTTGTGTGTGTATGCCCAGCAGAGCCGTATCTTTTTTCCTCGCGTCGTTTATGAAAGCCGCGCTTATAAATCGTCGCGCGGCGTGCGCTGATTTAAAAACTTGCGTATATAGTGTGTGTGATTCAAGGAGCGCCGACGCACTGACTTTTCGACGACGCGATCTCCCCGTGTTCAACACTCGTCGGTGCGCTACCGCGCATGAAATCCGGTTACACGCAAACATTTTTCGCCTCATGCTTATTCTCATATATATATTTCACATTTATCGACTTTTCCTCTCTTCGGTCTAACTATATATATATATATATATATAGATAGATTTCGCTCGTGCGCGAAAAACTCGATATTTACGATGGTTTTCCGCGTCACGGGTTCAAAGGCCAAGCCGACACGGAAAAAAGTGGTTTTACGCCTTGGTGGATGTCTCAATTCCTTTCGGGAAATTCGACCTCTTTTAGATACCGTGGATTTTCGCTCTATGGGGGGAAAAACTTGCCGGTGATTTCGGAAAGACTTTCCGAGAAAACAGCGGGCGCGAGAAAGTGACGCAATTGCTGCGCGCGTCGACCGATAATGAAGCACCATTTACGGGGTGTTTTATGGGTCGCGAGGAGTTTCTATTGCAACCGTTAAATGGCGGAAATCGAAGAGTAACGATGCAAGCTGACGAGATTATTCGAACAAAAAAGGGTAGTCAACGACTTTGTTTGCTAGTGTAATTCTGAGTTGGATTGCGGAAGACAAGTGTTAAATCAATCAGGACGGTAACATAAAATTCAACAGAGGTTTTTAAGCTTAAACTATATATGTATGAGATTTCATCATTTTTATATTAGAATTCAACTTTTAACGATTTTAATCAAAATCATATTTGCGTACGTAATAGGATTTGTTAAACACACATAGGCATCGTTGTTTCCCGATGCTTAGTGTTCGCATAGAATGTAAATTTGTCTATGATCAGGCACTAATGAAAAAAACCCGGCGGGAAGCGGTCAGAGTCAGAACTTCATTAACGATTAGACCAAACACGAAAACACACCGCGGGTGAGAGAAGTGTCGGATCAGTTAGAGAACGAGCGTCCTAAATACACAAAGTCCCGCGATCGGTTGATTTTCCACGTTCGGAGCCTCGGCCGTATGGATGTGTACAGCGCACGCTTGAGCGCATAAACGGCGTAAGTGGAGTCGCTGGCCGAACGCATCACATCCACACGTCCGACAACCGGGAAATCGTAGCTCGCGATACCACACGGGGCTGATGGTCTGGAAAAGACACGAGCAGGCGGAGGGTACATTAATCTTGACTATACTTGTCCAGCGTCTCGAGTGCTCTCTGTCTTTCTCTCTTGGCCATCTTCGCTTTTCGGCTTCCCAGATCGCTTTGGTTGCTGTCGTCCCTTAGCGGCGCTCTGCTCGTCGCCCTCCCCGTTTCAATTTCGGTTAGAGACAAGCAAGTCTATACAGTAGAGCCGCCAGACCTGTTTTCCCCGTGCGCACTCTTCTTTTCTACGTCGCAGGAGAATTTTTTTTCTTGAGCAAGAGTCCCGCGAGAGATAGAAAGAGACGGATGAACGTTAGATCACTTTATCGAGCGCGCCATACTTGCACTGCCGCGTGCGCGCATGAATGACGGAGCGAGGAAAAGTCATTGATGGACTAGAGAAAAAAGGGGGAAAAAGGATGCCCTTAGTGGAATTGATGTGGAGTTTTGTACGATATATGCTTGATGAATCGAGCCGTAGTTTTGTCGAGTATTGTTTGGATGACAACAGTGAGGGATGATGAGAGTCGAAGGGAAATAGAAAGTAATGGATGGGCCGGACCTTCTGTCAAAATAAAGAGGATTGTGCCATAACATTTTTTTTTTAATACGACAGATAACTTAACAATAGCTTAATTAAATGAGCATTTAGTAGAATCGTCAAAATTGACGTAGCGATCAATCACGAGGCAAAACAGCGAATATGCAAATTTTTTCATTTTGATTTTTTATCAACATTGTGAAACCATCTGCTATATACGCAAAAAGCGCGCTTTTACATCATATTCATGTATCGATTATCCTGCACGTTCAACAAGATTCAAACAAGACCTCAAACCACCGATGCGGAACTTTGAAAATCGAAGATATAGAAGCAGCAAGAACCGCAGCATCCAAAGCTCTACAGCCACAGGAGCTGAGAGACGGCCGCGACGTCAAGAAGGTGGCGCCCTCAAGCGACAGAACCGCGGCACGGCTACGTGCCTCGCGCATCGCTCCTCGGATCTCGCCAGGGAACGGGTATATATCCGCGCCCACGGACAGCCGTGTTAGTCATTAGTCGCGCTAATACACCAGAGCTTCGAATTTTCTCTCTCTTTCGCGCGTGCGCACCTCATCCTCCTCGAGACCCGTTTTATTTTCCGCGCGCGGCACGCTTTATTACATTGTTGTCAGAGAGTGGAGAGTCTAATGGCCGCGGAAGAGCTGAAGAGAGAAAGTCGGCTATAACTAATTAGCTCTCACCGCACGCGGAGGATTTAAATTTTTCTTTTAATTTCTTCATTAAAATGGCCAAGCGTATAATACACACGGTTTTTGATAAATCAATGGGGTGATGGTATTTTTCGATAAGCGAACTGTGTATGTGTGCTCGCGCGTGCGATAAACATCGTAGCTTATTTAATTTTATTAATCGGCGCTGCGTCGTTAACCGGTTTATTAATTTGAATTTCGATGCGACCGCGTTCGTTAGCCGAGTTTTCGGGAATGAAATTGTCGTAGCTGCACATTCAATTACGCGCGCTATTAAATTAAACACCTTGGGGGATAAGTGAAATGGAATTCTCGTGTCGAGTCGAGAGCTTGATGTTATAATTTTGCATTACTTTTGTCCATGTATTCGTTCGTTGAATATTTATAATTTTCTGTATGAATTTTGCGAATGGAATTGGAAATTGTCCTTTATACAGCCGCTGATAAAAGGATGCGCGCATATAAACTGTGAAGTTAATTTCAATAATACTACTTCTTTTTTTGTATAGCCATTTTTTTCAATAACGGACATAAGAATGCTATTTACGAGCCAGAATCCGCGTGCACGCACGAAAAGTCCAAAAATACCGAAATTCATTCTTACATGCGGGCGAGCGAGGCGAGAGGCTTAAAACCGAGAGAAAAGCATTCCCTAATACACTTAATCGAGTCTGAGGCGATATTTCGTAACAGCGGCGCTGCTGCTACTTCTGCTGCATCCGAAAAACAGCTGGATCGTGTGTAATTCAAGCTCGCTTTCGGGCTCTAAGCGCCCGACGTATAAACGAGTCTTAAAAAAATCCAGAAGCCTGGATGTATCTTCTTCTTCTTCTTCTTTTCCCTCTGCACGCGCATATCGATTCCAGGCTCTCACAACTTTCCGGTTTCTCCTTCTCTCTCTTGCTCTCGGCCGTTCGAATTTAGCTCGTAAAGACCTATTTTTATTTCTCGACCCGACGTAAAGCTCGCCGCGCGCACAGCATTAAGCGATCTTCCTCTCTCTCCTTCTCTCTCTCACTCTTACTAGCTCGGGTCGCGGGGTGTTGTCGGGACCGTAATCCTCCGGCCCTTTATTGCCCTTTACCCGTGTGAGAGGAGAGTGAGGAGCATCGAGCCGATCTAAAGGAGACACGCTACGAGTGAGGTTCTCTCTGGGGCTATATAACGAAAGCAGAGAATTAAAAAGGAATCCGTTTTAGGAAACTCATCTCACTCGGCCGTCTATATAAAATGGCAAATCTCCGCATACCTTGTATATAAACTTCAGCGTTATCGGGATAAATGTACACATTCAATTATTTCGCAGACATTCTTATCGTCATTTTATGTTTCATTCTCAATTAGTTTAATTCCGCAGCAATATTCGTCCTCATAAACGTTTGAACATCAAGAATGGATAAACTGTCTACTTTACTGCGCCTGCAGAAGCAAATAGCGTACAATAATCATCACGTCTATCACCCGAATAATCTAACGTACGGTGTTTATTAATTGTATAAGTGAATGAAAACGATACAAGACAAGGAATCTCATATGAAAAAATAATTCAGTCGTATCTACGCTATATGTGCGAGCGCTCGGCTAGATTTAACACGCTCGATGAGTTGCTTAATTAATTTAATTTTTTCCCAATATGAGAACGACATGAGAGCGGCGCACAAAAACAACAAAATATAGATCCACAATGACTCGCGAGTGAAAAATCTCAAGATGAAGATCGGGATAAAGAAGACGAGGCCGAAGTTGTGAGGACGGGGCCTATTAGAAAGACGCACCAGCAAAGCCGCGCGAGAATAGAGAATAGTTTACAGCCAGGCCTAGAGGTGCTATACGCGGGCTCACCCATACAGCCGCTTTAATATAGTCGAGTCACGCTCGCCTCGCGTACACATCACGTAGACACACACACACACACACACACACACACACACACACACACACACACACACACACACACACGAGAGCAGCCGATCTTTAAATCGTCCTCCGCAACATATTATACCCGCACGCGCGGCTGAACATACGTCATCGGGGCCTGGGCCGATCACTCGACCCTCTCCGTCCGCACTCGTTCTCTCTCTATTCCGGCGGAAAAGTGGTGCACACGCGTTATACGTCGACTCCTCTTCAAACACATGTCTAAATTGCTGGATTACGCAGCTCCCCACTTTCCACGGGGACGCATCGTAGTACTATAAACTATCGAGCGCGATGCCTCATTGTATCGGCCTTTGTATCGGCAAATGGTGCGCTCTTACAATTATTGATAGGAATAATTGAGTTGATAAATGCGAGCGATGCGCGTATAGGTATATATACGAGCGAGAGGAGCGTAAAGCGACGCGGCATGGAAAATCATTATAACCACACGCGATACCCTTTGTTAGAGCTCTATGCGCGCGCACCGTTAAGCTTCGTATAGTCGAAATGCTATTTTATATACGGTAAACTGTTTTATTGCACGTCGCGCGTTATACTGTTACACGTGCAGACTCTGCATGTACGTGTATATACGTACATGCATGCGTGCGTGCTCCAACGGAATTTGTTCAATGGGAGAGTTTTCGGCCTCGCACAATATGTTTATTGTCTTCGAGTCGCGAGCGAATATCTCGTGTTACTTTATTGTGTTGCAGTTAGCGCAATGCTGAACCTCCTTCGTTCGTTCATACTTTTCTCCTGTATGTGCACGCGTATACGCATACGCACATACATGGGAAGTGCGAAAAGCCTAATGTTATTTTACAGCTCGCTACGGGAGATTTCACTTCCGCGGAATACAACGCAACCTGCTACGGCAGCGGCGACGACGCGGAGAGGCTGAATTCCAACCCCTAATTTTCCTAACAATAACGAGGATTATGGCGTTTTCTAGGCGGTTACCGCGCCGCCGGCCGTTTCGAATGCAGGTTTAAGTCGAGAGAATTTTTCAAAGTGCAAATGTATGCAGAAATTTCCAACCACAATTTATGCAAATAATTTAGCACCTTTAGAACCACGAGGTTTTAAGAAACTGTACTCCAACTACAGCTACTGTGCATTGCGAACGTGAGTTTTCTTATACAATTCTGTATACTATTATAGCGTTAATAATGAATAATTACAGCCAGAAAATATTATAATACGTTTAGAGACAAAAACTTTGAAAGTATCTCAGACAATTTTCTAGAAATCCTCGTGAGTTAAATGCCATGTTAAATCCCGCATTTATTCGAAACAAACGCGACGTCTATTATACCCTTATTATAAGAAGAAAACATGTATGTGTACACAGCTCTTCAGAGACTCTTCTAGTCACATTTTCACTTTTCAAAGCTAATCGTTTCAAACTGATGCACAATAGCAAACGCCACTAATCCAGCAGCAGTGGCGCGTAAACACGAAATTCCGTCAAGCCGCAAAACGTATACAATAAGGTATTAAAGTAAATCCATAGTGGCGCTCCACCTCGGACTTTTCCTCTATATTCGAAAAGTGCGTCGTCTACAGCCAGACGGGGCGCGTCTCTGGCCATGTGCGCGAGAAAAGCAGCCACAGCATACTGTCCTCTCCCACCTCAACGCGCAAAGAAAAGCCATCCGAGACAGGACTCGCGGGGACGGAAATCCCAAGTAAACAAGGCGGACCGGTGCCAAGAGCAACCTTTTCGGCTCCCCTTCGCTCTATTACAGAATACACACTATGCGCACTTCGTCAGAACGGGCGGCGAAGCAAGTGACTGACAGGACGGAGGCGGCGGCACCGCGTGACAGGTATATACTCCACTCGCGGTAACGGGAGGCCATCATATACCATAATACACGAATATACGCACGTATATATGTATACAGCAGCTATATATACGTGCGCAGATTTTCGCCGCAGGCGCGATACGCCGAAGTTCGGAACTTTGTTTGCACAGCAGCTGGGGACAGACAACGGAGATGATTCACGCTCCCTTGGCTTGTTTAAAGACGGCCCTAATGGCGCGATTATCGCTCGCGCGCGCTGCCTTCTTTATCGAAGCTCTGCAGCTCTGCACGCACGCACATAGAGGCGGGCGAGAAAGAAAAGCTCGGCGATCGGACGAGCCGAGCAAACAGGGGAATACTCGCGCGCGGTTTATGACGAATCGATAAGGGGAGAGACGCTTGCGCGCGTTCTGTGTTTGCTCACGATTTTAATATGATGGCTTTTGGCGCTTTTTAGCGCACGGGTACGGCCGAATTGATGGTTCTTCCTTCTTCGCCTGCCTGTCTGTCGTGTGTTGACGTATCGTATGAGCGATATTGCGAGCGAGAGACGCTATATATACATATGGGCGGCCTTGTTTGAACTGCGATCCGGCGTTCGGTTTTCAGTGAAGGATGTGCAGTTTTCGTTGTTCTTTTATAAGGCGAACGGGGATGACAAAGAAAATAGAAAAATGGAATTTCGCTCGCGGGTCAATACATGCTGTGTATAAGATAGATGATGAAAAATTGGATTTTGAAAAAAAATGTAATTGACATAGGAATGCAAGGATGCTTGCGTAATATGCCCGTGATCGGTTTCTTGTCATAATTTTATCATTATATAGTTACGACTCACCGGCGTAGCAGAAAAATTCAAGAGAAACGAGCTTACGCATGCAGTTGTTGTTCTATAGTGCTCTTACGTACCTGAAACAAAAAGGAGAAAGACTTTTTAGTGATTTTGCGCGTGAGAGATTGCTCTAATCGTTACAGTTTATATTTTTGCAAACATTTTTTCTAGAGGTGACGCGCGAGCACAATCGTTGTGCCCGGATTACATAAAGGTTATTTGTAAAAAGGTAAATAGCACGGGTATCCTGCAGAGTCATAAAATTCAGGGCGTAAAAGTAAAGTGTTTCAGAGTGTTGAATGAGCCACGCGGTCGTCGTGGTTCGACAATCGTCGACAAATTCGATTTTACGAGGTGAAAACTTTCTAGTTTGCGAAACTAGCACCAAGTAATGCTCTCCTAATGATTGAAACAAATAATTTACTAAAAATTATGATATAATTTTCAAACAATGCGCTTAAATAAATTTCTTTATGGTTCGAAAAATTATACTTTTCTGAGATTCAAGTTATCGAACTTTTATCCTAAACGTTAAACATTTTCAGTCACAACCAACATCGCGTACTCACAACAATCAACGCTGAAAACTAATCTCCAGCATAAACACTTACGCGAATGCATCTCAACACGCGATAAAATAAACTTTCTCCCGCCTGTACATTTCATCTGGAGAGAATTCCGCAGCTGTATTATTCCTTGGGGCGGCGAGTCACATAAAGTGGGGTGGGCAATTCCCCCCTCTCACTCTTTCAAAACGGCCGCTTGTCTGCACGTCTGAATCCAAGAACGCGGAGAAAACGGAAAAGAAAACCGAGAGCACGGACTCATGCAGCAGCCGTAGATCTGCAAACCGAGCAGGAGCAGGAGCAGCAGCAGCTCAAACAGGTTCAAACCGCACAATCGCGCCCGATGATCCCCTCGTCCTCGTCGTCGTCGGAATGCGCGGAGGATTAACTTCTCAACGGAAAGGCGGGCGCACGCGCACAGGAGAGCAAAGGCGCTGTATGTTGCGGCCGCGTGTGTCCCGCGAGGCAGAATAGGCACACATACATACACGCGAAAGAGAAAGAGAGAGAGAGAGTGGAGAGAGATCAGTTCGCGGCAATATACAAGTCGACGCTCTCCAGATCGAACTGTCGAAATCGCCCCGAGAGCCTATCGCCGCGACGTATCGCTCGCTCGCGCGCACGCCGGGATATATCCTCGCGGCCGTTTATATGGCCAAGGCCGTCGCGACGGACGCGTACGCGCATAAATACGCGCAAAGGGACACACCTCGGCAAGAGAGAGAGAGAGAGAGAGGCAGGATCGTATCTACTGGAGAGAGCCCACTGCTCGACCTTGCCGTGCTGCAGCCCGTCGAGCCTTCGACGAGAACGCGCGGCGGCTACCCGCGAGGCGGCCGCCGCCACTGCTGATTTTTTCACCTCGTCCTTTTTGACATTCGATTATATTTATACGCCTCGCGCGCGCGAGCGGCTGCGTTTTGCTATAGTCTTCCTCTCTCATTCCCGACGCACAAGCGCCGTATATATAATATACCTTTACGAATTTATGGGGGGTGGCTAGGATTTAATAAATTCAATTTTCAAAAGAAGTTACGTACGTTATTTTGCCGACGTTCTCCGCAGGCCCTCGCCGAGATAAACTAGTTTTCGATTTTATTACGAATTAATCGGAGGATTGCTTTCGTTGCCCACCGAGGGGCTAGCGTCATTCGCTAATTTCACCGGTAACAAAATCCTAATGAGCTGGATTTGTGCAAAAGTCGAAGAACCCGGAACCAATGCGGTTTTAGCTTAATTTAGAAAATTATTTTTCATAAGTCGCGCTTAAAAATACTGTGTCTCAGACGTTCACCAACTAATATAGGGACAACAAAACATGTTTTTGTTTTAATAGAGGTTTTGATCCCTAAAAATTCGAGGGAATTTATAATCTTATACCGTAAGTTGTGGACAGTAAACTCGACTTAAGCACATAAAGTGTAAAATTTTATCATGGAGTAAATCGTTATCGGAATCACAACTGCAACTTTATAGATAAACTTTAAAAAAAAGTTTATTATAGTTTTTGATGCAAGTGTTATAAATAGTCTGCTTGAAATCACGGAGTAAGATATTATATTTTTTGTTATTAATTTTTCATTTCTAACAAAAAAAACTTTGATAAATTATTCCAAACATCAAATCATATCCCACAACAAGAATGTTAATAAAATTCTCTCATCCTGTAATCTTTTTTTGCAATCCAAATTAAGCCATTCCAAGTATTTCACGTTCGCGGGCGCACCTTCATCTATATATATATATTTTTTTTGTATCCGTCACTTCCAGTCGCCCCGATACAAGATCCGATAGCTAAGAGAGTGAGAGAGAATCACATCCTGCGTCTCGTGAGGAGTCACCTCTAGCTCTCTCGCGGTAGCGGCGTGATATTCTAGAAGACGGTGACGTTTCCTCACACGGATACGCACATGTATATGTATGCGTATATCGCACTCGTGCCGATACCTCCATTATAACCTTTATAGCTATTAGCTATTAGCCAATCTTCGCACGCCCATCAATGCAGGTATTCAGTACGAACAACAATAGGCCGAGCCGATTTCTTTCCTTTTTTTCGGCCTCTTCGGTGTAAACCTACGCACGCACTACTTTTTCCCCGTGCAACCTTGCCTCTATCTATATCTCGATTGCTTTTTGGATTTTGACGAGCTCACGGGGATAGACCGTTTTCGCATTCTTTTTACTCTATTTCGAATGACGCGAACTATTGTCGTCGGCGTTTCGATCTGTTTTTAGATCTGACAGGCGAGCTGTGAAGTATCGCGGGCTTTTAGTAGTTTAAGTTGACAGTTTTCGGATGCTAAAAATAAATAATTGATTTACAAAAAGAGTGTGTCAGCAAAATGCGGATACCACTACTGGGACATTAACTAGAAACTACAATTTGTGATTTATATCGCAAAACAAGTTCTGTAATTCTAAAATGGAAATAGAAATCATTTACGTTGATTGCTAGACATATACAATTCTTTTATACTACGAGAGACATAAAAGAAACTCGTCGACTAAAAGTTTCGGGTATAATTGCTTCCATCTTCAAATAAATAATAAATTCACACTTTATTATTAATCTGATTTATATATAGAAGCAGAAAAAAGTGGGAAAGGCCAAGGCCCGTAACTCTACGTAATAAGAGAGCGGACTATTTCTCATTACAACGATAAAGGTAAAATCAAATTTAAGATTCAAACATTTTTCACGCTTCGAACTTTAATTAAAGTCGTTTCAATCGCCAGCTGTTTCTTTCTCTCGGCGTGGCTCTCTTCCCAAGCGCCCGCGCGCATACACACACGCGGACCCTACACAGACTTATATTTCTTCTTCGTAATAATACTTTCACTATCGCTCCTCCCACCCTTCCCTCGTACCGGCCCTTCGTCGTCGTCTTCTTCCTCTCTTTTTTTTCCCTCTCATCTCGCTCGGTTTCGTCTGGCGCGCGATGCATTAGGCGCGCGGCCACGCGTTTTTAGAGAAGACGTCCTCTCCTCGCGTGTCCTTTTCGGAGAGGTGTTCGTCGATTATATCGCATTGTTTCCGAGGCGGGAGAGCTAGATCTCCGCCAGTGCCGCCGCCACTACTGCCACTGCTGCGGGAGAGAGAGACAATGGACTCGGGCTCTTTTCCAGCATTGTTTCCGCGAGACGAACGGAATTCCGTGTGTGCGTGCGCTTGGCGTAGCATGGCCGCAAGAGTGAGAGAGAGAGAGAGAGAGAGAGAGAAAGAAAAAACGAGACGAGACGCGAAGCGAGGGGATAAATTAAAAACTCGGCTATCGCGAGCGCGAGCACAGTCTAGGTAAAAATCATAACGCAGTAACACTCAGAGAGATTAGATTTGTGATATTGGAGAAAAGCTTTCTGTCCGATGTTTATTTTAATCGCTGCTATAATAGTAGCTTCCTGTTTTATGTCATTTCATTTTCAGTGTAATTTTAGCTTTATTTAATTAAAGCAGCTAAATCATTTTAAGTCTCAATGAGTGTGGAATATAAGTGTTTTTGTCCTTGTTATACCCTCTAACTAGTAACTTATTTTTTATTAGATGTATATAATAAATTGAGAATTAGGAAACGTTATAATAACATGGCCTATTTAAATAGTCATAATGTATAACTGTTTAAAACTGTAATAATTGGAAAAAGTATAGGAACGTATTACAAGATAGCATCTAACGTAACCAACGCATAGCCCGAGGTGGAGAGATTTAATTAAAAAAAAAGAGAGAGAAACAAATAGAAAAGCAAATCGAAAAATAAATTGACCACAATTACATAAAGCGGTTAGAGGAGTAACACAAAAAAGAACCATAACTCGAGAGCGAGACGGAGTCGAACGGATGGCGAGAACATAGGCGAGGAACAAAAACTGGTCGGAGGAAAGAGAGAGAGAAGGAGAAAAAAACGTACGTATACACGATAAGAGAATGAATGACGAAGCAGAAAGAGAGAAAGTGGATGAAGTCTGAGAAGACTCAGAGCGCACGGCCATTGTTGTAGACTCTAGATGTATGTGTGCGTGTATGCACGTGTGTGTACACGCGTGTTTGCGCGTCGGTGTGTACCATATATACCCGGCGCTCCTGTGGGGTTCGATGTTTTAAACTGAAAGAGAGGAAGATTCGAAGCGGCGATACGCGATATGTTGCGGAGGGAGGAAAAGCCCCGTAGAGTCCGGCTGCCGCGGCACCGGCGTCCCTTCCTCGAGAAATTCGAGCATTGTGTTTTTGGACCCACGCCACTCGCTTCTATGCTCTTCCTCGTATTGATTTGTGTCCGCACGCGCGGCTGTATATGTATTGCGTGTGTGTATGTGTGTGCGAGCCGAGGCTCGCTCCTCTCGCGCTCATTATGTTCCCGGACTATACGTGAAATCACTTTTATTCGAGCGGCCCGCGCGAGCGTTGAGTTTCGAGAGATGGGCAGTTTTAAAGGCCGGAAATTTATACCTTCTTGCGAACAAATGTTTTCAACCTCGGGTAATTTAAAGGGAAGGGAGAACCTATTTTTTTCTCTCCCTCTTTCGGAAAATTCAGTCTCGCTCGAATGGATTTTCTATGATCGCATAGGACTTGACCCTGAAGCTGTGGGACAATGAGAAGAAAACGTCAACGAATAGAGCTGACCAGAAATTTAGTTCTATTTCAAAAATAATTTACTTACAAAGGGACAGTTTCTGTTGGTGACATTTACTGCGGTTGAGAAGAGGAATGGTTGTCTTTTTTTAAACGGTTCAAGTATTCTGTGAAAACTCCAAATTTTACTTTTTGATAAATAACATCCGTGTTTTTTTCAAACAATAAGAAAGTATTATTGAATTTCACTAATAACGTATAAAATTAGTGTATAATTGGGAATGTAATCACAAATCTTTATCTAAAATTGTGGTATGCTTTTTTTTATAAATATAAATAACGCAGATAAATGATATCTGTTTGGTATTCAGTTCAAGATAAGAACCTATTATCTGTTCTTTTTCTGACTCATAAATTAAGTATCTTTTAGCATTTTAATAATTTAGTGAATTCCTCAAGTCTCTTATCAACGTGCAGCTAGTAAAAATAAACAGCAGTATATATACATACATATATACGTATGTCGTAAAAAAAGAAAAGAAGAACGAGTCGTAGATGAAACACCACTCGACTGCACGCGACATCCGTCCGTTGTATATATATGGTATATATAATCTGACCGGGAGACAGACAAACACCAGCAGCACGACGCAACGCAACGACTCATATCTCTTTAGGTAGTCTCTGGAGGCCAGCTCTCGAGGCGTTTTCTATGAATCGATGGCGCGGGACGCATATAATGCTCTTGTAAATACACCGCGTAATCCGGCGAGCGACGTCACAACGGAGAGAAGGCGGAAAATAATAATAGCGGAGAGAAGAAGAGAGACCCGATGGGGCACAAAGTATTATGCGACCTAAGCCTGGAAGACCCATGCTGCTATAGCTTTCTTTTCATTTCTATATCGTACTTTTTCTAGCTCGGCCCTCTTGGCCATCCTATTCCTTTCAGTTTCTATATTATACCTTTCCCATTGACTCGAACGGTTTTCTCGGTTTTTATTTTCTTTTAAAATTTTTTTATTTTCTCCAAATATTTTTATTCTAGCTGCCGAGTTTATCCCCCAGTCCATTAAAAGTATTAAAAAATACTTTTTTCTGGTATTTTTCTTTTTCGTTCTTTTAAATTTATTTTCATGCTTCTGGAAAAGTAAATTCCTCGTGACTGTTATAACACGCATATCATACAGCCTAATGTAATTCACGCAACTGCTACTGAATTATCCCCAATTATAATTTTAATCGTTCATGTCATGAATATTGTCGGATTGCATTACAAGCAGATGATTTTCAACCAATATTTAATCCTATGACAATGAATTTAAAGGAGGGTGACTATTTTTAATGATGTTATACTTTTAGGCCAGCCTTTGTAAACAGCAGAACAAAAAAGAGTTCAACGTTTCGAACCGGTCGCGCGAGCATGTCACGATTGTAACGTTGCTGCTCCACATTTACATACATCGCTGTTCTTCATTCACAACTCTTTCGCGCGTTCTCTTCCTCCTCTCTTTCATTCATGCATTCCATTCTAAAAACTCGAGCAGCCTCATTTTTTCCCCTACACCGCTGTGGTATTTTTTCGCTATCGCGCACAGCCTGAATTCTCTCCCTTTTTATCTCTCTCTCTCTCTCTGTTCTCGTATCTAGGCTACCTTAATCATTTTTCCGTACGTGTTACTTTTCGCTGGGTAATGCCCCGTGTTCCCCGAATATAAATGTATACACTTTTTGCCTCTCATCACTCTACGGGCTAGAGCGTCCCCCAGACCCTTTGCGTCGCTACTGCGTGCTCCACGTGCACGCGTGTGTGTTATATGCGTAAGTACAGGAAGAAAGCTAGAGCCACATCAGTCGCACAATGGCAAATGGTATTCTATTATTCCAGATGGGCCCGCGTGCTCGCTCGTCTAGGGCAATGTGCTAGCTTTCTCTCTCTTGCTTCTCCTCTTCTCTCTGCTTCTCCCCTTTGCCGACTGTGTGTTCGCTCGCAGTCAGTCCTACGGAATGCGAGCGCGATGTATCTCGCGGTCGCTCGGCTCTCCAAAACCAGTCCGCACGCGCGGGCTGTAGAGAAGCGTTTTTCGGGGAGAGCGAGAGAGTGAGAGCACATGTTGTATACACCTCGGCGTCATCTCCCCCTATATACTCGATAACGGCGGTGGCTCCCTATATATATATAGTCGACGGACGCGCGCGGTTAGCTCGGGACCACCGCGGTCATTCATCACACTCGTCTAATAATCCTCTTTGCCGCGCGCGGGTGAGCCGTTGCGTCTACGTCAAAGTGGCGGCAGCATTCATTTACCGCGTCTCGTATATATATATATATATATACGTAAGAGGGTGAGCTACCGAAATTGCCCCCAAGTAATACCGCGCGCCCCCGTCTACGCGTCCTCGTGATCGATACTGTTTGCATTACTCCTTACGTTTTTCCTCAAATTTAGACGATTTATCAGCAAGCCGGGAGATTTGTGGCCGTGACGAAATTGTGAGAAAATTCGTCGACAAGAGCGGTATTACAATATCGACGAGGGGAGAGAAAGAGAGGCTGCATTTTTTCCGCCCAGGGGGTGGTTTGATTACACGGGGTGTACATACACGCACTGTATGTTTTTATCAATAGACCGCTCGGACGATGGGGGGAGCCGTGTTTTTTTCTCTCTTCTCTCCTTTCTTCGGCATTTACCATAGGCTTTTTATCTAATCGTCGCGGCGGTTGCAGATGGTGTCACGGCTCGTAATGTGTATTTTCTGCCCATACGTATTGCTGGTATTTTAATTTCTCGAACGAATTAATGCGATTAGATAGAGTGGCGACTGTGGACGTAGCGGCCCTCTCGACAATGTTATTCTCCCGTTCACCCTCGGATCTACTGGCATGATCTCTAAATTGGATATGGTGGCTGCAATATTATGGGACTACTAGAGTAATTTAATGACAAAAAGTGTTGAGCCATGCTTTATTATTTTTCATCAAGGAAAAATGCGCAGAGTCAGGAGAGCGGAAACATATACTTTATTCGGTCTATATAATATATAACAACACGATGATGTGAATCAATTATGGTGTAGTATATATCGATGTGTATGATTAATTGTACAATTTCAAATCAAATAGTTAACCTGAATCTTTACCCGCACTATTTTCACTTTAATATTTTGAGTAGACAAAGGTTATATTTACTTTATGTCGAGTATATGAATCATCTTTATCTAGCTCTAATGTATTATCCTAAAACAATTATAGATTGTTATAAATTATTATAGCAAATTTAAATTTGAAAATATAAATTTTATAACAGCGTGGGAAAGCAGAAATAAATCGCTTACAAACAGATTATTCGTAAAGGAAATTGATTTTCATGCGGCATCTAGATAACTCATATAGAGAGACTGTTAATAAATCGCATTAGCATATTTTTAAAGGTACTTAGGTTAACTAAATGCAGTTCACAAATTTAAATGGCCAGTAACGTTCTATTTACCCTACTTTCCACTCGCGTTTCGCAAAAAAGCGTATTAATGAATGCATTCATGAATGAAATTTACGATCACAGTGTGGTCGACTGCAAAGGCTTTCTCTTCTTTGCATAAATTTCAAGTATCCGTGTACTGAATTTTCCCTAATTCATTAATCCTTTTTCTAACATGAATGCTATTCACCTATCCATCTTTTATCTTTTGTTATTTTTTTTTAATCAAAATCACGATCAAACGTCACTTGAGCCACCTTACAACTGCATAAATACACAGACCCTGCTCATAACAAATTGCATAAAGCGTATATATTTCATTCAAGAAACAACAACAGTGGATTGAGCAAACACACTTCATCGAGACATTTTCTCCGTCGCATTTGTCATCGCCCCAAGTGACAGTAAGCACTTTATGCCGTACGAGGTGGTTAACCAATCCGTCGAAAAAGGCGCGGACGCGCGGACTTTTCCAAAACCGAGCGAAAAAAGACTGGCCGCACACGATCGTTAAAAGGCACCGCCACCACCGCCACCGCGCTGACGAAATCAATCGGATCGCGGGCGCCCTTGCGAGACGCTCCCCGTTTGGCTATCCACATGCATCTCGCGCGCACAAGCGAATTACATTCTGCACGCTTGACAGGTGCGCGTGCGCACGCGTTCCGCATACGCACGTATCTCTCTCTTTCTCTCTCGCTGCTCGCTTTTGGCGCGTGCGACGTTTCACCTGCGGCGCCGCGAGAATAGCGAAATCTCCCGCGACGAGGCTTTATTTTTGAGCGTTTTCGGGTGAAAGGGGGGCGACGACACACTACTCACTTTGTCGAGAGGCAGCGGGAGTCACTCGTGGGGAAAAACGAGGCGCGTGTATATGCGGAGGTGGCGAAGGGGCAAGCTGGTGAAATTTACCGAAAAAGGGGACTCTGCTGGCATATCATTATGTATAGCTGAGTGTCACCGTCACGCATCGTGAAACAAAACAGTTGTTTTTTCCTTGCCAGAGAGCTACTTCGTTTTCGAGGGTCTGCCTCGCGCAAGGCTTTTCGTGGATGAATCACAATGCGACTTTCCATTCATAAATCAACTTTATATTTTTTATTTCTCTTTTTTTTATAGTATTTTGTGAATTCGGTATTTATATAGATACTGTTCACTATGTAAATAAAGTAATTTGTTAACGATAATTAGTAGATTTTCAATCTACTATTAGGGTCATTTTTAGTTTTATAGCGATATCGAAATAGTTGCACTTTTTACACAAACGTATATTAATCACGGTTGTGGCATTTGGGACAGATCGATAATCTGAAAAGATATTGCACATCAATCAAATTGGCAAAAAGTTTAGCACCATGTTTATATCGATAACAAACGACACTTTGAATCTGCATTCTGGTCGCTGCACTTTTTGTGCCAGTCCGAATATAAAATGTGACAGGCCGATTGTTGTCAGCGGCATATACATATATACACAATCACCGAGCTACACACGCACGCACACTGAGGGCCGCAGCAGCGCTGGCTAGGCAATAAATTAACGCCGTGATCAAAATATTTGCAGGCGTGCTTTTTTCCATAAGCTCTCAATGCTCATGATACCAGTGGCAGGCACATGCGCGTGCGCGCGTCATTAATTAATTTATATCAAACCCCGCAGGGTGTCGAGGCGCTCTACAGCACGCTGCAATGGCAGACGGAGAACTGTCTACCGCTTTTTAGCAGTCGTTATCTAGGAACGACTCAATCGCTCGCTCGCTCGCTCGCAGTCAGAAATCGCTCGGCATCTACATTCATTAAATTTCTTTACACGCCGCGCGGGTATCGCACACGCGCGGAATTCCTCGAACGAGTGTCATAATCGGAATCCGCGATCTTAGAGAGCCCGGTGCGCGCGCGCGTGCATGTGTATGCACGTATAGTGCATGCGCGGAGCGCCGCAGCTGTGTAATAAATCGACGGGCGTGAGCTTCGCCAGTTGAATAAAACCCGCGAAGCAGTGAAATGGAGAGAAGGGAGAGCGAGAAAGAAAGTTGCTTTACACCTGGACCAATAGCATGGGCTTATGTGTGTATATCTATAGAGTCGATATTGTTTGGAGATAGGTTAGTGATAAGCTTGCTGAGACGGTGCCTTGGAAAAGTTTTTTACAGCTGCAAGACATTCACGTGACATTCGATAAGGATTAATAATCCTGACTGTCTAATAAATGAATGACTTAAAAAGGAGACAGAGAGAGAATAGTTTAATGTTCATATAATATTTTTCATACTGCTTTTTCATACATATAATTCAATGCATTTATTTCGTCAACTTTACACTGAAAAAAAAGTCATCATACTATAAACCATAGTAAAACACGATTTAGTAGAAATAACTACATTTTATTAGAATATTAACACAATTTCAATATTTTTATATATACTTTTTTTCTAGTTAAATTTACTAAAATATTATAGTAGTGTCAACATCGCACTATATTTTATAGTAGTTTTATAGTTAAGTTGACTATATTTTTCTCTCGGTATAATGAATAAAAGACAGGATTATTTTATTTTCAAAATGATATACCATTCATATATACATACATAAAAATATGAAAACGTTTTAGTCACTGACAGTCAACCTGAAATATATATACCTTTTTCAATATAGCAACTGACGTATGAACTATCGGAGGATAAACTGGGCCGAGTTAACAAATTTAAACTTTACTCAAGCAGTATATACAATGCACCGTATTTAAAATTAGGTCATACGCCAGCTGAAGAACGTCAATTTGAAATTCAGTCGGACCATAGAAAAATGAGACGTTCCGAAAAAGAGAAAGACCAACAGCAACTTGAGTTCCACCCGCGCGTTTGCTTCAGAGAGAAAGAGAGGGAGAGAGAGAGAGAGAGAGAGAAAGAAATAGAGACGAACGAAACAGCGTCGCTATCATTATGAGAGGTCGAGTCACCGCGCGCTCTCGGAGTAAAAGTTTCTCTCGGTGACGGCGGTGGCGGTGGAGATAAATCAGACAGACAGAGTCGTGCGGCCGGCAGCTAGTTGTAACTTCGTGTATAAGAAGGTGGATTGTATTTTCGCATGATATTACGGGAGCATTGCGCAATCCACCGCCACAGACATCATCGTCCGGCGATCGATCTATCGATACAGATCGATCGATCCCGTGGGAGGACTTTGGCAGCAGAGAGAAAGAAGGGGATACGGCCCTAATAATAAATGCACAATTTTCAGGTTTATTCATCGCCCAGGCGCCCGGAGGATTCGCCATTGTCTTAATCTGGGCGTGTACCTCGTGGTATGCACGTAAACGTGCGCTGCAAGGCGGTTAAACACGGCATTATATTCGCGCGCGCGCCTTCGCGAGTATCTGCAATTCTGACATGGGCATTTCGTTGAGATATATACGTGTTTTGCTCGCTATGATATAGTTGTTACATATGATTTATTTTAAACGTTTCCGTTCTAACGAAATGGATATATGAAGAGTGAATTTTTCTCCATCACTTGGTTGGAGTTGTTGGTTAGAAAAAAATACGCGATTTATGAAAATGTGTAATTAACTTGCTTTTATTGGCTATTCTATGTATTAATAATTCTTCATTTTCGAATTATTAGTAGAGATTATAGCAAAATAGTGTGTATCTATCAAGAGATTTTAATCTACTGAATAATATTATACGTCATGTAATATGTCAAGTAATAAACTTTTTACTTGCATCGTTTATTTAATTTTACTCTTACTCTATTGAAGTACTTGAACATTTCTAATTAATAATAAGAAAAAGTAGACAATCTTAGTTAGAAATCAAATCATACAACGTAGCAATGTTATTTGATGTACTTGATGCAGGTACTTTCTCTTAAAAATAGTTGCAGTGGAAAGTTTCAATATCTTGATAGGATCATCACTCACGATTAACAATGCTAATCTGGAAATGGTATTCAAACTGTTGTAATTGATTAACTCACCTTGAATCTATAAATAATGTATGCACATCTTTTGTCATCACCTATATGCTTATTAGATTTAGTATTTGTACAAAAAATTAAAAGGTTAAGGTGTAGCCTAAATGAAATATCTTGAGTAATATAGTAAACATTTTTTTAGATATTATCTTCGTGTTATTTACTTCTTGAGAAAATATAATTAAAAATGAAATTAATTGATCAGATAAAAACGTTTAACAATGGCGATGAAAAATCCTGAAGATTGCATGACTCTAAAGCAATATCCAGTCTATACATGACCCTAGCCTATACTTCATGTCAAAATCTCACTATACACCGCAGTAAACTGTGAAATGGTTACACAAAAGTACAACTTTTCTCAGGTGCTGGATAATCTACAAACTTGGGAATGCCGGTCAAAGTTTTGAAAGGTGGGATTTACCCTTTTTTAAAGTATTCAAAGTTATTGCACATGATTTTAGAATGTGTTTGAGATATGGTAATCCATAACCAATTCAATAAATAAAACGGTTATACGTATATACATAACGAACAAAGTAATTCTTGAAGGAATATTTTATTAATTCAAATTTAATCTGAAAATTTTAATGCCTATAGTTGCTCGTATCCAAAAAAGAACCAATGGAAATGTTCGCTTATGAATGCTAACGACATCAGAGTGATTACACTAATTTCTAATTGTTTCACCACTGGTACGCCTGAATGACTTTTTTTCTGACCTTTAATTCCAGGTAACGTAATTGTAAAATGCATTCGACAATTACTTTCAAAGTTTCCCGGACCGGCTTTTACCTCAGCCATTTTCAAATTAGGTCAGTTTTTTTTCCTTCTTTCCGTGTTATCCAAGACCACCCTAATAAAGTAACTTCCGGTGATTTAGCTCTTTTTGTAAATGTAAAAAGCCGCTATGATCCAATTATTCGACTGTCCTTGTCCTAATGTATATTGAAAAGCTCCACCCCCACACTTATGACAAAAAAAGAAGTTCCTCTGCGTCGTGCGGTGCACGTCCTCCTCTTCCTCACACGACGATGTGGGAATAGACTCACGCAGGCAATGCGGACCAATGCGGTATGGTCCGTACAGCGCGTATTATACCCCGGAACGTACCTCCTCCTTGTACTCTCTTGCGCGTGCCCGAGGACTTAACCTTAATTAGTCGCCGACGGCAGCTCTGGCGACGTGGTCCGCCGAGATTCTGCGCGCCTTTGTCTCCCCCGCGTACATGCAGATCGGTAGCTTAGGGGGGCCTACCTATATACACACATCGTCGGCGTCGCAGTGCAAAGAGAGCGAGAGCGAAATAGAGAAAGAGAGTATATACGTAGTAGTAGTGAGCTAATCGCCGATCGCTTTCTCTCCTCTATGTGCGGCCGTATCGATAATACCGCGATTTATTGACCGCGCGTAGAGCGCAGCGTTAGAAGGGCCCGCGCTCGCTGTCCCAGATTCTTCCGGAGCGCGCAGCTAGAGCTCCGTGCTATGAATTATGCCGGTCATTTAATAGCCGAAGGGCGTGGGCGAGGCCAGCAGCGCATGCACGCACTCTACGTATATATACGCTGCTATAACGCGGCTTCCTTTCCAAAGGTGCGACTGCTGTATATATTCTCGATATACGTAGGCCGCGTGTATATCGCTCGAGATTTTCAGTAAGTATAAGCGTGGCGAAGCTACTTTCGCATGCATGTGCATATTGTCGCTTACACACACACACATACACACACACACTGGCGTAGTTTACTTTGTTAGGTTTACGCGCAGGTATGTTGTGTTCCTGAAGTATTGCAATTTTTCTTAATTACGGTTACAAGTGCGGGGGCAGCTGTGAAGTAGCGCGAGCAGCGCACATAATAACGCAATCTTTTCTGAATACGCGGCAACTGTTCTTTGTTGCTTATTAACAGCATTTCTTACGCGCAAAATCTGTGTTCTCAGCTGACTTTGAAAAATGCTTATGAGCTCGCTGCAGATATGATTAAAAAACGTTGTGTTTCTTTTTAATCGACATAACACGCTAAGGGAATTTATGTAACGCGCGCGCTCCCGGCAATAACCTTTCCTCGTTTTCAATAAGCAGAAGTTATAACAAAAGATCCCGCAGCTACAACAAGGTTGATTAATGGTACAAGAGAGTGTAATTTCCAGCGTAATCGCATTTTTCTGTATATCACAAAGTCCCGCACAGTCACCCTCTATCGCCACACACGAACGCCATCAGACTGTGCCCGCGAAATTCGGCCGCTAGTCGTATATACAGCGGCTATACTACCGGCACGAATCGGCATTTCGTCAGCGCGGCCGTTCCTATATAAAGGTATAGGTCAGCACAGCAGCGCCTTGCACACTCTAGAAACGTCACTTAGGTTCTTACCCGCCGACACACATACACACGCGACGTGGTTACGTAATGCACCGCTCCCCCGGCGACGGCTATCGCAAGTAAATATGCATTAACTCTTGCGCTGCCCTTTAACACGAGAACCTCGCGTGTATATATACTTACATCTATCGACATAGAAATACAACGCGGCGAAACGACGATTGAAAAGCGACAAATAACGTGGCTACAGTGTCGATTAATAAATTACGTACAGCGAGCGCACGCGCCGCGAAACGAGTGATTCGCCGCCGTGCTCGCGGAATTTATAACGCGCGCTTACACGCGGCCTTTCTCGCGGTGCGCTAGAGGCTGCGGATTCTTCATTGTGTGCCGCAAGGAGCTCGATACGGAGGAGGATAAGTTCGAGAGAAAGAGAGAGAGAGAGAGAGAGAGAGGGAGAGTGAGGTAGGTAGGAAAATTTCTCACAGCCTTGCGTCTTGACTTGTCGTTTCGCTTTAATGACTTGACACTATCACCTCCGCCGTTATTTAGTGGGTGATTGTTTATTCGAGAAATTGCTTCCTTCAGCGCTGATAATTGCTTAGGCTGTTTAACGGCTTGCAGAACGTTTGATGGTAATTTTTTTCGTCACGTTCAAGTATTTATAAACATTTAAACCTATATATAGCTATGCTTAAGCGTTGTATAGATATGCTGTTAAAATTTTATGCGCTCTTAAAAGTTGGAGAAATATATCATTATTAGAATTATTCAATTCTATACGTGAAACTGATGGAGCTGAATAAAAATATTGGTTCCTGGTTTCTGGCAAAAAATAGTTCGACAGAAACCGAGTGAAAGTGAAATATTGCACTTTTATATACAATTCATTCGAAAGTGTACCAATCACGTACAAATAGCTCTTATATGTTCATATACAGTTTTTATAGGAGGTATTAAAACAGGTCTGCAATATTATGGCTACTACAAGCTGAAGAAATTTTCTAATGTTAACTACAAACGCGCAGTTGTGTATTTCTGTGTAACTCGTTGTATTTATAAAATCCACATTTATATTTTATGAGAAGTTATTCTATTATTTTATTTATATTTGTTTTAATTTATGCCGCATTTATGTGGCAAACATGGAACGCAATGACTTTATTTAGTGCACATTTATATTTATACATGAGTTATAACGTAAGCAGCTTACATTACAGCCTCTTTGAACATATTTCATTAATTAGAATTAAATTAAACAAACTAAACTTTTTGTAAACACAATTGCGTTTTACCGTCAACAATTTGATTAATTTTCATGAAAATAATATTGCAGAGTTTAGTTGGTAATATTATTAATTTTTATTTCAGTAAAATTTTCTAAAATATCAAATATCGCGTTATCAATGTAAGATTTATGGCTCCCAGGAGATAACTTGGAAAAATCTCGAGGCGATTGCGTCTACTCCTCCAGTAAACACAATAATTTCGAACGAGTCCGTAGGGATTATCTATTACCTCGAAGCACGTATTTACTCTACATATAATACCTAGAGGGAGAGAAAGCAGCGAGGCGCAAAGGCTCACGCGGTGAGTAATTCCGGCGCACTTATATATACACCCACACGCGCTCGGGGCCGCCGTTGGCCTGCGTGTTGCGACAGCGGCGACGACCACAGCGATGACAACGACACGAACGCCAACAACGACGACGACGACGAGAGGAGAATCCCGAAAGAGTGCGCGCGTTCGCGCAAAGCGATCCGAAAAAAAGCACAATGAGCGAGTTTGTCCGCGTTTCTTCTCCAGATTCCTTGCTTCTTAATCAAAGGCGGCACGCGATGTTAACAGTGCGATTCACGAGCGATGGCAAAAAGTCCCGTCGCGCGCGCGCTCACTCTCTCCCTTTCCTCCTCTCGTCCGCGCCGCTTTTTTCTCGCGCTATAATACCACACGACGCGTATACGGCAAGTCTGTGTGGCTACACGTATCGGGCAACCAGAGCAGAGTCAGAGCAAAGCAGAACAGAGCGGGGACGACGAGACGAGCGAAAAAATGCCGGCCCAGAAGTAACGAGGGTAAAAGCAAAGAGATTCGTGCAGAGCAAAGCCAAGCGCGAGAAACGGACTGGGAGAGAGAGAGAGGGAAAGACAGAGACCGAGAGTTAATAAAACGCAGTGCGGCTCTGAAGGGGGGGGGGGGGGCACCCGTGTGCCCGCGCGAAGAAGGCAAAAATAGCGGGAGAGGAGACAGATTAAGAGAAATAAAGATGTATAGAGGTAAATAAGTAGATAAAAACTAAGCTCAGCCGGGAAAGAGCGCGCAGAAGCGGGTTAAAGATAGAGGGGCAATGGAGCTGACATTGATTGAAGCTCATGTACTCGGTAGCGCGAGCGTGCGCTGAATCATATATATGTATATATGTACACGCGAAATTATACGCCTACTTTAAAATCCGCAGAGCGCAGATAAATGCTTTATAGAGACACGCTTGAGGCCGTGCGTAGGTGACTAACCTATGCTCGAGAATAATAAATAAATGAGCGAAAAACGCGATCGCGCAGGAAAGGAGAACGCAGGGAGAGTGCGAGAAAATGGCGTGGAAAAGATGTAATGTATTGATCTTTATCTTCGGACAAATGGATGTTCGAGAGGCCGATATGCCGATATGGACTTATAAGGTGAGCTATCTAGGAGTCTTGTAAGAACGACGAAGCCGATGGAAAGCTTATCTTTACTTACGGCATCAGCAAAACTTCTAAATATAAAGCCGAAAATGATTTTATCAGATTTTCAGCGAATATTCAAGCCAATATTGAGAATTGCCAGCTGTAAGGTAATGTAATTGTAGAGCAATATCTTTTGTAACCTTTAAATTCATTTAAAATTTATTTTTCATTAGCAAAAATGGTTGTCGGGTATTATCGAATCATCGAAAGGAACAAACTATATATATATATATGCACAGAAATATCTTTGCGAATAAAATTTCAATACTCTTTGTCGAATTGAATTGCGCTCCGGGTATATTTAATCTGCGTGCTTATTTATACGTGGAATTCCGTCCGAATGAAATAAGAATAAAACGTTTTTGTTTATGCACACATCTTGCTCGAGTAGGATACTTAATTAGTAATTTGCAAATAAATGCCAATTAATTGTTTCAAGTACGACTATATTTATACCATTTTTTTTAATCATTGGTTTAGCAAGATATGTATAATAAACGAGTATTTATTGACTAGTTTTCATAAACATATCCAAAATATTTTAAGAAATATTAATAGCATGAAATTTGAAGCATACTCAACACTCCTGTCGACCATTTTATACCCTCGCTATTAATATCACAAGTCCCTTGTGATTAAAAGAAGTAGTACGCTTGATAAATTTTTTTTAATTAAAGCCATTAATTCCGTTTAGCGCACGTAGCGCCGCAGGATCGGCGCACTAGTCTGAGAAATAATTTAGCCAGGCGAAATCGGGGGAGAGTGAAAGAGAGAGAGAAAGAGCATTACAGGGTGTAACATACATACACAGAGAGAGAGAGAAAGAGAGCACGTAAGACGGCGACGACAACTAGGCGAAAGAGCAAAAGCCTCCTTTGTCAAAGTGAGAGCGCGGTGTGTAATGCTGGCCGCTGGGCCATTGTCTCGCACAAGAGGCAGACGGCGTATCGCCCGAATCGCACACGTACATGGCCTGTTATAAGTGTCAATGAGTAGCGTGACTCATGCTATAACTGCGGAATGATATCACACTCCCCGCTCTCTCTCTTTCTCTCCCGCGTCTCGTTTCGCTTATTCTCTCCCCTCCCGTTTTTCTCTCGATTCTCTCGCATTTATACACACATACATACGTGTGTATGCACGTGTGCAGCTCGACGGATATAACGCGCGCGCGAGCGCGCAGTGCGTGTCATAATTTAAGTGGCGCATGTTCGCGCGATTCGAGCGACGACGACTGCGAACGAGAAAGAGAGAGAGAGAGAGAGAGAGAGAGGGAGTCGGGGGAATTCCCCGATACTTTTACAGCTGCTGCTGCTGTTGCTGCTGCCGTTGCTGCTACCCTGGCCTACTCTGTACGTACGTACGTACATTCATACGTGTACTTACGTGCGATGGGGATCGTGCGCGCGACGAGTTTCGATGTATATATATGCACTTATGCGCGCCGTGTTTCGTGTGTTTCATTGAGTGAGAGAGAGGAGTGGGGGGAGGAGGAGAAGGAGGAAAGAAACGCAAACACAGTACGTATCGTGCTGCGCAGCGAGCGCCTTCGAATTTTTCTCTCCTTTGCGTCGATTATTCTCCTCCTCTCCTCTTATTCTCTTTATGGTATATGTTATTCAACGCCGTTGTAACCGAGCTGCCGCTGTTGCATACACTGCTGATCCTCAGGATTTTTCTTTCTGATTAAGGAAGCTGCATGAGCGCGCACCGTTGTGCATACACTTTATTGCGCGCCTATGGCGTGGAAATGAAAAAATATTACCGTCTTGATACCTGCAGAGGCCGAATAATTAATTCGCGAGACACGGCCGAGCCTTTCTTTTTCCCCTCGCTTCGCTGCGACGACGCGTACCCTTTCGTTTTCGGAGAAATTTCATTGGAATTCGAGATGTAAATAAAGAAATCTCAGCGTGCTATCTATAATAATATAATGAAATTCTCGAGATAACGCGTATAAGGAAATCGCATTGTCATCCTTGAGAAAACGCACAGAGCAACCAATATACAAGCATCGATTAATCAGTACACTAATACCAAAAGCGTCAAAATATTTCGGCTGATAATCTCGAACTAATGAGAAGAGGCGCATATAATAGAGGCGCACGAGCGTGCACACGTGGGCATGAATGGGCGTAAGAGAATCCCCGGAACCTTTAAGCTTTTCGAAATCGAAGAGCTGCTGCGCCTAGCTGCAACAGCGTCGCGAAGAAAGGTCCTCCTTCTCCTCTTTCTCTTCTTCTTCTTCTCCTCTCGTGTTCCGGAACGCGGGCGTGTTTCATTCTCGAGGCGATCGGCCCGAGAAAACTCAGAGGCGCAACAACAACAGCGGCCCTGGGATAATGAACTGCGCGCGCTCCAGCGCCGAGGGAAAATAGTGAGGAGCAGCTCTAGCAGCAACAGAGTGAGAGAGAGAGAGAGAGAGAGAGAGAAGAGAAGAGGCTCTTCATGGGAGATTATGACTCGGCGTTAGCCGAGTTTCGCCGAGCTGCGAGGAGAAAGTTATAGACCATGGGTGAGACGCTCCTGCTGATCTTCTCTTATAGTTGTTCTATGTTATATATATATATACACAGACACCGATCGTGGCTGTACGGCTCCGTTCCTTTTCCACGCGGCCCAGAGCGGTCCGGCGCATTGTAGTCACGATCGCGACATGGCACGCGCGCGCGCGACTTCGTGTATATTATATACACAGCAATAACAGCAGTAATAATCCACGCTGTATACAGAGACTTCTCTTTTCGCCTGGCGTCGCCAACTTTATGGCGCTCACTCTGCCGTCATCTTTCCATATATACACCTTTCTCCTCACCCGATGCTGTCATGTTTATAATGCGCGGGATTTTTCTTCGCCCTCGACGACGACGTCGTCTTCCCTTTCGCACGTTCCGCCTTGTCTGTGCATTCCATCGCCGCGGCCCTCCCTCCACTTTTTCGTACTCGTACCCGATGACGAAAACTTTATAATGGAGCGCGCGATTTCGAATTAAATCGATCGCGTTTTATATTAATCAGAGGGTACGTGTATACTCGCTCCAGTAGGTATATACATACGTGCAACACTGCGCTTTATAGTGCTTAACTAGCTCTAGACGCAGCGCATGCGGCGTTCTCGCACCGTAATTTATTGCATTCTAAGAGACAAGCGGGCCGATAAATCATAAAATAAATGCAATGCGTGCTCAAATACAATAAATAACCGTACTTTGCAATATTTGCTCACGTCTCTTCCCTTTTTAACTTTATTACATGTTCATTAGAAAGTTTTTCCGATCGCGGCCAATGAGCAATCGACATTTGACAAATTATTAGATAAGAACGCAATCGCAACTTAATGACTTTGGTTGGATAGTGGGATGAAAAATGTATATACCGCGCCACTAGCGTGACCTCTTTTATTATCGAACCTCTGCATATTCATATGCATTTTCATTATTTTTAACTCATGACTTCTATTATTGTTACTATATTGTAGCAAACAATTTTTTAACTATTTTTGGTTCAATACGATCAACGCTACTTTGAAAGTAAGATTTTTTTCAGTTCAGATAATGATTGCGTAATGTACGATTTGAATACTTAACACATATTTAATGTCTTTCTTGCATCATAATGCTTTTTCGCTATGTCAAATATGAGTTATCACGTCATAAAAAACGAAACTACAAGATGTAGCAGTCTTGCCAATCCTTTTACGATCTACATCTCAATTCTAGACGTAGCTTTCATATGCTTACGAAAATTAAAAAGTAATTTACAAAAAGGTATTTCCGTGCTAACAAGGGCACAAGATTAATTGTTGTGTAAACAGTCTTCTGATCAATCAATCAATGAATTTGTAAAGAAAAAATGTACTTAATATTCCAAAGCGTGCTAAAGGATTCAAAAAGCAAGTGAAGTGTTGCTCAAGATTTTCGTAATGATCTGTGAGTAATTTACTAGGGTGCATAAAACAGTTACTACATAACGAAAGAATGTCACTTGAAATTTGACACGACTGACGTTTTAAAAGTCTGATCTAAAATCGCTCTGCAGGTTACATGTTTCAAGTGAACGGATTAACATATTAACATCGACCGGTCACTTATTAATTGGGTAATTAAAGTTCGAAATGTTTTACGTCAGCGAAAAGTGATGAGGCAAACAAGAATAATCCGAGTTATGCTGTTTAACCACAATACTCGTATTTATTATGAAATCGGAGTAACATTTGCGGTTGACTCCGATTAATGGCCAATGAAAAAGAGATCAAGGATTTGACATAACAAGAATGCTTGGATATTAATTCTTGCTTTATTTATTCTGATAAAATTATTACACGGGAATAATTGTCACATTTGTTCTGAATACTTATATTTAATGAGAGAAAAAAGGTTGGATAGTGAAAAAATTACCATTTTTATTCGAATATAACTAATTTACTCAACTTTTAAAAAAGAAAATGTTTCCTAAGCAACCAGTAAATTAGATATACAAAATATTTGAACATATCTTACACATGCAGCATTAAAAACTAAAATCACTTCGATTTCTCACTCGTTCAATCCAATTACTCAAAAGCAGCTTTTTCCGCTCACTCGAGCAAAATTCGCGATATCCGCGCTCGCCCACGCTCCGTATTGCAATTGCATTTGCCCGACAAACTAAATTACAAAGCCAACAAACTCGGCGTGCAGCAATAGTGTAGCGCCGGTAGAAGTATATCTGCACTTGGCCGCCGTCGTTCGCGATTTCTCTCTTTCGTTGAGCGCGCACAAGAGCTTGACCCCGACTCGCGATCTCGCCCGGCCATTAGTCGCAATTAGTCTCCCCCAATGAATTTTCCTACGAGCGAATAATAATCAGCGGCTGGTATACCGGTTCGAGCATGCTCACGCACCTATATTCGCGCACGCGCGCGGGCGGCTTTAGCGGTACCTATCCCGTCGGGCTTATTTCCAAGGCTCCATTACGTCCTGTACGCGCATGCGAGATATTCTATATGTATATGCGTTACAGCGGCGGCAGCGGTCTATAGAAATCCACGTGAAACGTGTGCACACGCGCATTGCAATCGAAAATACAAGGATAGTACAAAAATGCGGAAATTAGTCTTTAGGCGCAACGAACACCAATATGGGCTTCCAGGAAGTCAATGGAAAATGATAGGTTCGCGAGCGTTCATCGCTTAGTGCTAAAGTGAAATATTATTTTCATCGTGGATTAGAAATAGATGCTAAAGCATGAAGTGTGCGCTATTGCAAGCGTTATGTATAGCGATTATACCCTTTCAAGGCAAAATACCTAAAGATTGCAGGTTCTTTTTTCTTATAAATTTTTACAATTTTAAAAGCCAACTACATAGCGATTCCTCATTAATAAATCCATTAAATTTTCAATTGAATCTTTCATGTTCTCCAGCTCTCGTCTGTCTATAGTGGATGAATAATGTACCTCCGGCCCCTTTCTCTTTCACCTCGTATACGGTAAAAAATTAGTACTTGCGGCGGAGGGCGGTGCACAGTAGCCGCTGCTACTCCCGTGAACGCATCTATCGAATTTTCAGCCGCTCGCTAATCGAATTTCGCCCGACTATATATATGCGCCAGACCTCGAATCATCTCTCTCTCTCTCTCGGCGCGATGCCTATTTATCCCGGCACTATCCTCATAACGCGGGCATTCTCGGATTCGCCGGTATCCTCTCTGCGGGCGCGATTATGGCTTCGGTCACGCGAGCGCCCGAGCGAGTACAAAAGCCGTCTAATTAACGTCGATTACGCAATTAAACGGGCGAGCCTTCTATTTATTTTTCCAGCGCCGATCTCCCTCTTCGCCGCATAGTGTGCCCAGTCATCCTCTAATCCTGCGTGCGGCTGTGTTTTCTACACTCTCCGGGAGCGTATGTGTATACAACTGAAGTATATATATGTGTGTGTGTGTGAGTGTATGCGCAGACACTGGATGCACGTATATGGCCCGAGCGAGCGATCGGGGAGTGGTCCATCGACATCGTTTTCGAAACACGAAATGCGATCTGTCTCGGAGAGGAGCTCTCCTGGCTTCCGTGCGCTCCTCTTCTAATCATATATTCATAAGCAATCCGGGATCGCCTCTCTCGTACGCCTTCGAATCCGGTATGAAAAAACGACGGCGACATCTCCCCCCGTCGTATATAAGCTGCGTCCTACGCGCGCGCACAGGCAACTGCATCTTTCTGAATGAGAATTGATTTATTTTTTTCTTCGGGGAGAGTTCGATTTTCTTTCTCGTCCGTACGCAGAGCTCGCTCTTTATTGACACGCTCTTTAAGCGCTTGAATGATTTGTTGTTTATTGCGGTCACACTTATTTCCATAATGTTATCTCCCGATTTATGGCTCGTATGTTTTTTAACCGCTTGAAGGATAAAGGAAATATTTACAAGATAGTTGAAGCTCTCTTATGCGCGCGTATTATTTTAAACGGATATAGGTGCAGTTTTTCATGCTAAAAAATGATCATTAAATTTATTCATGTATTTCATACGACAATTGCTATACAAAAGGGTTATTGATCTTAAAATATTACGATTTTTTTAGTATTTTATTTAGAATATGTTCACTGTTTCAGAAACTTGTTATCTTTACGAGTGAATTTCACTTGAAAATACTAAAATCGGCCAACTTCAATATTAATATGAAAAGTCATATAATACTCCCCTGATCAGCACCTCAGGAACTCGTAAAAATATAAACGTAATCTTCACATGATATTCGTGATTTGTCCAAGAGCTTTCCCATGATAAAGTCTGCTTTACATATATTTATCTGCGTTTCTTATCAGGGTAAGCAAGACTTTGTAATTTCGCCAAGACATTTGACGAGCTTCAGATATCAGTAATTCCGTGGTTAGTACATCGTGTGTGTGTATGTGTGTCTATATACTCCGAGGCGCAGTATAAAACGTGTCATTTTTCCCGCGCTTAAGACCCACGCGTATACATAGGTATACGAAAAAGTTTACGACGGAGTCAAGAAACCCATAGAGCTCTCTCTAAATCCCCTCAGTACAGGCATTCCAGTGCCAACGGGGCACACACATCGCGGACATATCCTCTATCACCATCTTCGCTGAAACGTTGCAAGCGTTCTCGAGCGTCTTCTTATCTCGGAAAAAACTGCCTCGGCGTCGACTACGTTTTACCCCTGACTCTCAACTCTGCTGTATACAACAGGCCGCACAATTTCCCGAGTTAGCTCGCGCTCGCTTCGTTTATTAATCTCGATAAGATAAAGGCCCATGCCGCGCACTCGGACGTGGGAGTTCTGCGCGCGCGATTCAAACGGAATTAACGAGCGGATCGCCGGCGTGCAGGGAGAGAGGAGAGAGATTTTTGCGATCGCAGTTGTGTACGCGGTATACACACGTAACAGGTCGCGCGATACGTCCGTTGCGCTTTGTTGTTTCAACGTGTTACGAGCGCGTGTGCGCTGCTCAGCCGAGCGATGAAAGCAAGCGCGAATTGATTTTCTTCGGCATTTAGCGCAGCCGCGCTTCTATATACATATGTACAGCCGCGGCTCCACGTGTGGGTATAATATTCGCTCTGGCGAAAGTGCAATAGGTGCGAGCGAATATCGCCGCCTATTGTTTTCGCAGATTTTTATGGGATGTCGATATTATGTTAATCCGCAATAAAGTGCGCAGCTTTTTACGCGATTATCCAAATAAATACAGTCTATATGCATATAAATATTATTCGCGCGCTCGATAATAATTTATGGAGTTGCCGGAACCTTTTTCGCAGATTATAAAGTCCGCCTGTGAAGGCTGATTGCCCCGATAGTGCGATTTAGATTTATATCTCTACTGTAATGTAGATTATAAAAAATATGTGAGAATTGATTATACCTATTGTGCATTTTTATCCATTGTAAAAGTACAATAGAAAATAAAGTTTAGAGAGCGAAACTTGATTTTTTTCAAATCCATTTTTTCTTTTTCTCGTATTGACAATACATTCATTCTATTTAAATAAGATGTTCCAGTTTCATCATTTAATACTGCAAGGCTGTTCAGTTATGTTTTTGTGCTTTATATAAGAAAATGCATCTCAAATTATGTTCGTGCATAGCATACGTAGGAATTCAGGTTAAGAGTTTTTTAGTAAAAAAAGACTACTAATAAGTTGAAACTTACACAAGAAGTTATTTATTCGAAAGCACGCGAAGCTATTGTAGTTTGATACGGACTCTTTCATAAAAATCTGTCTATGAAAAGGCACGTTCGCATTGTTAACAGTATAGAACATTTGTAAATATATACCCATAGTATGACGTTATTAAAAATTACAAGTTGTTTTTCGACATTGAGCTTGTTACTCTTAAAATCTATATCAATAATGTCCGTGGTCTTCCAATCTCGGGCTCAAGACACGAAAACTAATTTATTGTCAGTTCACATTAGCATCTGCGGCCGCACGGCGCGACTCTTCGACCGCTCGCTCGACATAATATGCAAATCAACTATAATTGGCATTTCTCATTAATTATTTTATTAGGCCGCATTTACACGCGTATAACCGTGCGTAATCTGGTATCGAAGTACACTCACGTTCTCTCTCTCTCTCTCTCAGGCTTGCGATCGATCTCCTTTTCGCTCCTGCTACCGCAGCACATATACATCGCATGTATACATATACGCGCTCGCGCGCGGTCGGCTAATTGATTGAAACCGCGGCGGCGCACGCGATACTTGCACTTTCCGCGCGTAAGTATACACCGCCGCGCGTTGGAAGTAGCATCGACATATATCCACTTATAAACGCCGCCTCGCTTCTGCGCGTCGGTCATCAGCCGCTATATAATAATTCACGATTTTACGACACGCGTGCTGTATAAAACCCCCCACCGTCTATTACTTGTATTAGCTGTATAAGCTGCCGACGCAGCTTTTTGCATATATATACGTGTACAGCTGACTGGTCCTCCCGCCTCGGCGTCCACTAATCCGAGAAAGTAGCTCATGTGCTCAGCGTCTACGATCATACGCGTGGTGCGTATCTAGATATACACGCAGCCAGGTCGCGCACGGATTAAAAATAGAGAAATTGCGCTAATGCCGGATTACCCGGTTTGCTCGTGCGCGCGGACGTATTATATGGCGCAATTGCGCTCTAAACGAACGTGACAGCAGAGAAAAAGCGGAGGAACAGATATGAAGGCGCGTAGAGATACGAGAGATGATGTGCATATATACATGTATATATAGGTGCTGGGTGCAAATGAGATTAATGCACTGCGGCCTCATGCAGTGGTAGCACCATACACGCGCTGGCCGTCATTGGGAGCGCACGTAACTAGCGGCTGCAAATTGCTGATTTGCGGTGCGACGCGTGTGTGATGCTTCATTCAGCCTACATTGTATGCGCGGCCGAGCAGGTTATTAACATTTTAACGCTCTTGATATTCTTTCCTTATACCGCGTGATGGATATACGTGAAACGCACGATCACTACGTGTACGGCTTGAATTTTAATCTAACAAAAACTTTTTTAAACCTAACCATTCAATATTTTTTTCTAACCTATGAATCTACTTGCACGAGTCATAATCCGTCAGACGTGAATTCTATTTGCATGAGACATATTGGTTCCCATTTTTCAAACGTGAAAATACGAACCGTTAGCGACTTAGAGAACGGATTCAAATTAAGTGACATTTTTATGAAATTATACTTCTTATGTCATGGACTTCCGGGTAACGTTGTGCTATCTCTAACCGTTAGGTCAGTAATGCATGCTGTCGCCGTAGCCTTGCTGACCTTACTACTGAATAAAACTTCACTTTTTTCTCTCCCTTCCGAAGACTAGTAGTTAATTCTAAAAGATCACTTCGACTGCTAAACAATCAATCACATTTTAAACTCCCCGGGTGCGTGTGTATTATTATTATTATTAATCCATTTAAAATTATAAGTAACTGGGAGTGGTGTTTTATTTACTCGATTCGCAGCAGTGCTCTGTTTCGCATTACAATGTATTAAGCCAGTTCTAGAGATAAAACGTTCGAGTATTAAAGCGACGTTGTGAAAGCGAAAGTTCTGATAAAAATCTTTGTCTGCGGCATTCCTGCGCGTTATTTTAAGCGCCATGAAGAATCCAATGCGAGTGCACAGCGCGATATTAACCGTCCAGTTAAGAAACACTTAATATCACATTAAGGCGGAATGTAAATTTGAAAAATAATGCAAAAAGCAAGATATTGCTCAACCGGCGTTGTGCTATGTCCAATTAAAACTCAACGTCGCCCGGCAGAGGCGACGCGCCTCGTTCGCGCCTCTTCCCAGAACAATTATGCCTGTCGCAAACGCTTCATTCCGTGAGGCGTGCAGGCGCGAAAAACGCGCGCCGAGTGCCGGCGAATTTCGCCGAGATTGCAGTGTAATGTTCGCGCCCCAAAAGAGGGAGATTAATAGATTATAACGCGCACGGCCTCTTTTCGTAACGCGCGCAGGTGCGAGTACGCGCGAGCGTGCATTCAACTTCCGCGCGGCAAGGCTCGGGGACGAGGAAACGCAGAAGCGGAGAGGGAGAGAAAGAAACGAGGACGAAAGAGGAATAAAGGTGCGGGGATATGTATGAATGGGCAAATATGAGGGCAGTTGCGAGGAGGATAAGAGAGAAAGTCGGACGGGCGCGATGAGGGGAAGGAAAGACACAAAAAGAGAGAATAAAAAGAGTATACTCGCCGTGCGTACGTGTGTGCACGTGATATATAAGTGTGAGAGGGCTCGCGTACCAGGGAGGAGAAGAGGAGTTTTAATTTGAAAGAGCGTGATGAAGAAAGTAGCGGCTGACAGGAATGGGAGGCGAGGAAGAGAGGAGGAAAAAGAAGGACAGATATCAGGGATGGGGGGGGGGGGGGGGCACGAGAGAAAGAGGGGATTAAAGGGTTGTCAAGATAATTACGCAAATCGCTCCGAGTCACGTGTACAGCCTGGCGCTTCTGCAAAACGCGCTTATAAACAGAGCCGCCGCTTGTGCCCGCTTTGCTCGAGCGCGCAATTTCGCGTGCAATTCTAATCTACGAAAACCTATAATCATCGCGCACGCGCGGAGCCCGATATCGCGGGCGCCGGACGACGGGACAAAGTGGCGAGAGCCAGCCGCGAGTCTCGTTTTTCGCGCTGCCCAAAGTGCGAACGGCAAACGATTTAATTACACAGCGGCGCGTGAGTGTGCGGCCGAGCCCAAGAGAGCGAGAGAGGGAGAGCCGCGCGATCGTTTAATTATAGCCCGGGCTGCTCTCGCACAATAGACGAGGTGCGTAAAACTGCATTATTCGCGCTCGCTCTCTCGTATTCACGATATTGTGCGAGCTGCACACATACGCTGGCGCTTTTCACCCGCTCCTCGTGCTGTCGGCAGCTCACATGCGAGTGTGCATGGATTCTTTCTTTATAGGCTCTCTTTCTCTCTCCCTGCCCAGCGAGCGATATTTCGCGCATCTGTGTCCGCTCGCGCCTCATCGTGTGTGCCGCTTTGGCGCGTTGTTTGCTTTTTTGATTGACAGCTTTTTCTTTTCTGCGCTTGTTTGCTTTTTGCGGACGCACAGCCTGTTTTTTTTATCGCATAACAGGTATATTGACAATGTACCTGCTGTGACTGGGATTGCTGAAACGTATTCTTGTTTAGACAGACTGTTTCGGTTTCAAAGAGAAAACTCAACATTTTTTTGAGCAATTTCTAACGGTAGTTTTTAGCCGCAAAAAAATGTTGAATAACGAAAAGAAAGGTAAAGTCGATGGATAGTAATAACAATTATAAGACAATTTAATGAAATAATTTAGATTAAATAATTCAAGTATTGAAACTGGTTAGTTTTAATACAATTTTGAGAAAGAGTATACCAAAGCTACATGTCATTATTTCTTGTTTTATTTGTTTTTTCTATTAAAAAAGAGCATTAGTCGCGAATAATCTAGCAACGATTGTCATTTTACGCTTACCCCACAATTACTCGAGTAGCGAAATAACTTCATTGTTTCCTCATATAATGAAGCAATTAAAAAAAAGTTATTACAACGCGCACGAGCTCCAAAATACACAAAATTTTCGTTTCTAATTCATTCCAGCATAGCTCGGAGCAGGCCTTTTGCAACGGCTCCGGGCGCATAAACCTCCTAAATTCTATTTTTCCGTGAAAGTCCTCGCAGCAGCAACCGCCGTCGTTTCTGCGATCTCGCAACTCCATACACGTTATATATATACAGCCGAGAGCATAAACGTCAGCTCTATACACTGCACACGGCTGCTGGAGCACGAACGCCGCTGTACGTAATAGCAGGCCGCGTCCATTGCGAACTCTCGGGTCGTTGGTCTGGTTCTCCAAAAATCGGACGTGAGGCCGACAGGAGAGAGGGTGAAAAAAATTTCAAAAAGGAGAAAATAAGGGGGAAAACGAAATGGAGAAGAACAAGAAGAGAGAGAGAGACAAGCACGACGAACTCTGCGTTTTGAGGAGCCGCGGGGCCGATTCTCACGCTTTCGGGCTGCAACACAGAGCGAACGAGAGTAAACGCGAGCGCGGTGACTCGTGTAGTGCGCTATAATAAACAATCGCGTTTTTAAGGGTCCTTTCCGGTTTCGCTCTCTTTCTCTCTCTCTCTTTCTCTCTCTCTCTCTCTCTCGTCCGTCTCCATGGCTCTCTCTCTGTCGGCGCGCTAATCTCGGGTAATGGATAATCGCGAGACAGCGGCGACGGCGGCTTGTTGGCCCGCGGCCTCGGCACACGCAGCAGCACAGAGAAGACACAGACGTATATTTTGACGACTGGAAATGGACGGCTATCGGCTTGCCCTCGGGGGGTCATCCCTTCTCTCCTTTCTGCCTCTGTCTCTCCTCTTCTTCTACGTTGGGCTAGGATGCGCGTAGTCGCCGCGCGTCCCCGTCGCGCATTGCATGTCGATCGGCGAAAAAACAGTCGAATTCCTTTCTCTTTCTCTCGGTCTATGCGGTCCGTCTGCGCGTTGCGCTCAGATTTTTCTCTTTTAGGGGGGCCACAAATGCTCGCTGCTGCTGTTCTCTGCGCTTGTTTAAATATCGGAATTACCGAGCGTTCGCTTTCTGACTCCTTCGCTCGTTCCGCGCTTCTCTCTTTCCGCTCCTCTGTTATTTGCCGGGATCCTATAGACGATGCGCGCGCGCACGGATGCATAGCACTCTCCGCACGTGCTATTACTATTTCGTTTCGTTTGCCGTTGCGATCGGACCGCGCGGTTAACTGCTGGGCATGCCTGCCTAGGAGAAAGAGAGGCAGCGGCAGCAAGGACTCATAACGATTCAAATTGCCGTGCCAAAACCGCGAATTTCGATCTGTCTCGACTTCTTCGACGGTAGCTGCATCGCATGTCTCTTCAGCTTTCTCCCCTTTCTTTCCGCGCCTCCCCGCCTGTAAAAAAGTACCGCTTATTTCCCTACTGGCGAGCATACCGAGTTAGTCCTGCTGTTACCTAGCTACCGATTTGCCGATCGTTCGCGCGGACCTGCATATAAGAGCGCAGGGGGGGAAATGGTAATGAAACGAAATTGACGGTAGCGCGCGACTACACTCTTATTCGACTCTTTCCTATTCCATGTCTTTTTCCATTTCTTCCTAAGCGCCTCCTCTCCGGCCTGGCCGCGTTATTACGAGCGCCGAGGTGATAGGTGCATGTATATATGTATGAGGCACGTCTGTAGATACACGTGTACAGGTGGGTGGCGAGAGGAAGCCGCGCGCTTGTGCAGCACACGTGCAGCGGGAGGTACCACACACGAGAATTAGTCTGGTTCTTAATAATGTAGCGCGGACGCAAGCGCGAAAGGACTGCACGCAGCGGATAGTCTTCGTGGAATCCACCCTGGCGTTTCGGAATTTCGTCGCTAATAAGGATCGGTGTACATACGTGGCCCGCCGTCGCGCTGCAGTGCTAAGAATCCGGACTATTTTCGGATTCTTCTAATTTCTCGCTCCTTTTTTTGACCGGCCTTTCGACCGTCCCTCTTTTATTCGTCTTTGGAGGCGGTGCATAGTCCGCGTGTAGAGCTGCTTGCACTTGCTGCGTTTCGAAAACGATTATTGCCGGGGCGGTACGAGAGGAAGAAGAGAGAGGAGAGAGCAAACCCGAACGATCGCGCGGCCGAAAATTTAACCTCTTCGGAAATTGCGGGGCTTTTGTCGTCTCGGGCAATTATTGCATTAGGCCAGTTTTTACTTTCATTATATGGGAGCTTGAATGGACGTCTGCGAGTACGATTTATTCTTATTCTTGGCCTGTAATAATGCCTTTACCAAAAATATTCCGAGGAATAATACTCTAAAGGAGTTTTCTAACTTATCTAGCGAATTTTTTGAAAATATATTAACAATACTTGTTAATTTTGAAGATTATCTAAAGTTATGATATGACAGTCTCTTATAATTTGATCCAAGGTTTATTTCTTCATACAAAACTAATCATAATTTTCTTTTCTTACCTGATGTATATAATAGAATGCTTATTATACTAATTAGAATAACGTTGGAATTTATTATAGTATTGCGTGATTACAATTTATTATGCTTTTTTTTAAGACACCACTATAAAGATTCACGTAACATATTACTAATTGAATTAATTTACAAAATCAGTTTTTTATATGTAGAACACGGCGACAATATATTACAATAATTTATAACAGTTATAGTAAAAACTAAAAATTCTCACATACATAATCGGAACAGATTGCAACAAGCATATAAAATTAGATACAATTTTTACTCAATAACAGTTGATACTTAAAGAGTATTTCCAAACTAGAATGATGGATTATACATCATATCCAAATGAAGTACAAAGAGCATAAAACATATTTAAAGCGCACTTATTTCCTCTGAGAAGCCTTTATCGTATACCATAATTTACGAAAATGGATGTATTAAAATCATTCACGTCGCAGCAGTAGATTTTATTACGTTGTAAAATCAGTTTTCAGCATCTAATGCCCGATTCGATTAGCGGCTATACGAGTGCGAGCGATTAAATCATCACCGCGTGAAAATCATGTTTATTTTTTTCATCTCCCAATCTCACAACACATTGTTTCTCTGTCAAACACGCGAGCTCATGCGGCCTTTTGAAAGTTGCGCGCGCTGCCGGTGCGTTATTTAGCGTTGGGTAACCGAAAAACACGCGTATACACAATTGAGGCTGTCAATTCGGTGGAGTCGTGCGATGATTAAATAGACCGCTGCTCGCGCACATTAGGAAACGTCCGCACAAGAGGGGGGCGCGCAACTTCCCACGTGCAGTGCGCCGCGGAGAATCGACAGCGACACGCGACGCACGCATTTATATATAGGCAGTGTATATACGTGTATATACAAGTTTCGTAGTATTACAGATGAGCGAGAGATAAAGAGTCCCGGCGAATTTCTCATGTCCGGCGTAGAAAACGCAAGAGCACGAGCGTGTGGTCGACGAATGAACGATCGATCGATCGATCGGCGACGGCCGGTTCGGTCTATCCGCGTCGGCGATCGGCGAATATTATAATCCGTCGCACACATGTTGACTTGTACATATATAGGCGCGTTGCTCAATTGGCGACTTATGAAAATTACGAGCTGAGCGGCCGTGCGCGCTTCGAAAGTCTATAAGGTGTATAATATGCGCTTATAGCCGCGCGAGCTGCGCGCCTTATCGCGATTATACGAACTTATGAAATATCGTTCTTGTTTTAGATCGCGGGCCGACGTATTGCACATACACATATACGCTCGCACTCGACGATCTACATATTACCTGTGTTTTCCACCTATTTTCTATAGTGCTGCGACGCTTGACGCATTTGTCCGGGGCGAGCCGGTTCTCGTCACGCGACCGTTTGCTCTCGCGCGTGCACGGGGGAAGAAAATCGCATCGAGAAAAACTTCATCATACGTACTTTCTATTATATAGCGACGCGGCTGTGACTCGCCCGTGTGTGATTAGACTTTGCTCGAGGCGAAGTGTTAAGTATAAGGATTAAATACGACGTGGACGGCTGGCATTGCACATGCGGAATTAATGAAATATTTTTATGTCGGGAAAATATGTACCGTAATTTGCACTAACTAGAGTAAGTAAGCCACTTTAATAAATTTAAAGTTTTTTTTCCATTTCCGACTGTTTAAATTAGCTAATTTTGTTTGTATTCTACGAGTTTGAAATAATTTCCTTTAATAATTTGTCTACATAAGTATTAATCTATTAGTCTTAAAGTTGCCATAGCTAAAATAATTGAATACATGCAACTATATTTATTGTTTTTAGTGAAACAGTAATATAATTGTTTGAGCAGTAAAGTAAACTGTTATTCGAATTTTTTTTTGGTTATTATAAAATTTTGCTCCTTTTGCCGACAACTTAAATTTCTTGTTTAATCATTTGTCAACATGGATTTTTGTATGGAATTTAGTTAATTTTTAATAACATAAAAGGTAAATATTTTCTTATTAAATGAATTTTTGGAAAACAGTTTTTATTTAAATAATATCAAGTAACGCACCACTGTGATATCACAAACTTTTGTTGATTTATGTTTAACTTTTCATCTTGATAAATCTCAGATTCTCGTAAAAAAACTTGATAACCGGTGAAGCAGCAGAGCTTGAAACGCAAAAGTGTACAGTGAGAGCGGCGCACATATTAGAAATAAGCGAGTTCGTGGACAAAGACGCGAAAGAGAAAGGAAATGGACAGTACCTAGTACGCGATGAAAATAGAGGCAGCGCAGACGAAAGTGGATATAGAGAGATAGGGGAAAAACGAGGGAGTGTGCAAGGGGCTTAAAGAGAGCGAAAAAGCCCAAAGAACAAAGAGATATAGATACGCGAGTCATCGGTGGCGCGCGCGTATACACACACATATATGAGAGTAGGAGAGAGAGTGAGGGAGAGAGAGAAAGCTCTCCTACAAAAAGACTAAGAGAATACAAACGCAGAGAAGAGAGCAATGAGTTTTAACTCGGCAAACTGACGATTAACAAAAATTGTTAGAGACTGAAACGAGCGTCGAGTAAGTCGTCCGAGCGAGTGCGTTTTATATTGATTTTCTTTTTTGTAAATATCATTTTATTAAAAACTTTTGAAGAGCCGGATTGATGTGAAACGGACTATTTGACATATAAATACTGAAAAAAAATTTAATATGTCTCGATTTTCTGAGAGGATAACGTTCTCCGTCCAGTATTAGAATAAAAAATATAATGAGATCGCCATGACAACTTACGGTTTTATAGCTTTATGAAGTTTTATTTGATAGTAATAGTTTAATTTCAACAACATCAAGAATTTCAGGGAAGAATGTTACATAATAATATCAACATTTTTTATAGTTTTTACTCCCATAAAGTATATCATTCGTAATAAAAATTAAAGTAAAATTTCGATATAGTGAAAATCTATTAAGGTAAATTTTTAGAAATGTAACTTACGAAAGAAGAAGACTTTTCAAAAATTATGGTAACTTACCTGAAAAATAGAAAAAAGGAAGAAATTAGTTACTGTTATGTTAGTAAAAAACACATTATATTATAAATGTCTCAACTTAAAGAGACAATGCAAAACCACTTGAACAAATGTATATCTATTTAAAAACGACAAAAAGGAAAGTCCAGTGAAAAACACGGATTTACTTGGACTGTCAGGTCACATTGTTTTACACGAATATACAGCGTATAAGTATATACGACATTCTCTTGAAAATAGTTAGGTGCGCAATATTTACGTAAAGTAATAGGGAGCGCAACACGTTTTCTATTAGCCTAAAACCCCCCTGTAGTAAAGGTGGAAAACAACTTTTCATCAAGCCGGATAGGTAGTATACTCGCCTTTGTTAATAAATCCGCAAGAAGTCGTCCGCGACGAAACGGTTTCGCTAAAAAGCCGCGGCTTGTCGTAACGAACGCTGTGCGCGCGCGCGACACGCGAAATAACGAGCTAGCCGGGGGAGGCAAAAAATTCCCGGACGTGCAAATATTCGCGCGTGGATATACGCTCCTAAATCGGTGTGTTGTGTGCGCGCGCGCGTGTATATACAGCCAAGCTCCTAAATACACGTCGGCGGGCGTCGTTTCGCTTATCCGGCCGGTGTGTGCGCCGCTCACTCTGCACGTTGCCGCAACAATGCCATTGCCTGGAAAGGTAATGAAACGAATCTATGAAACTTTCATGGAGCATATAGCTGCTCCCGCTCGCGCAGTAGCGCACATACACAGCAGTAGTGCGAGCTGCTGCCGATGAACCGAAGGCGAGCGTATTTTATCGCACACACGCGGGGAAGTTGCGTAAGCAGTGCGCCAGCTATACTACACGACGCCTAGTTTTCGACGCGTTTCTCGACAACGGTGCGTGTATGCAGCCTCGTTTTTCTCTCACTCTTTCTCTTTCTTTCTTTCTTTGCTGCGCCTGTGTCGCTTGCACATACCTCGCACACATATATAAATGCACCTATACACGCTTGAGGATGATCGATGGCTGCCGCGTTTTCTCCTGTCGATCGATCGATCGGGCCACGATGATGGGGAAATTACTTTCATCGGCTACGCGCGCATACGGATGGAAAGAAAGTTGAGAGATTTTACTCTCACGCGGGTGTACGATGATGAAGGTATACGTATCCGTATGTGCAGCGAGCGTGTGCGCGTGCGAAAGAGCTATAGCCGCGCGAAGTAGTAATTGATCGGGAAATTGATTTCGCTTCTCGGTGGGCTTCGCGTTCGCCACTTGATGAATAGGGCATTTCGAAAACATTAGCGTAATGCCAAGAGACAAAAGGCATAAATTTCGCTTAACCGTAAGCGTCGAGCTGTACGTGCGACCGCGGCGAGTATAGTCTATGCATAATAGTTTTTGCGGTGGCGCGTGAGTGCGAAAAAATTTAATAACAATGGCCGATAAATTGTATCGCGTATTTTAAGCGAGAGCAGTCACCTCATTGACGCTCATCTTCCGCTGATTTGAAAAGTCTTTGGAAATGCTCGTCAGGTCAGCCTACGCGTAACGCAGCTGTAAGTGTAGCTCGAAGCAACAACGTACTTTGCACTGTGAGCGGATGAAAAGGGGACAATTTCTAATTTTTCTGACGCGCAGTGGTAATGCTTCCTAATAACCATCAATCACAAGTGCTCAAGTTTCCTCATAAAATTCTAAGGTAATCTCCGAAACGCCTTTGAATTCATAATGAGATTATTTTATGCGCACATTAAGAAATTACATTTTTCTAATTATATACGAGCAACCATTCCCGGTTAGACGCGCGCGAAATTTATTATTTAATAACTTCACACTTTTACTTATTAGCGCACGAAAGCTAAAAAGGCTGTTGCCGCGCGAAAGTCGCACGCGCACGTGGAAAATTAAGTCCCTGCAATCATCCTACACACGCCACTTTACATTATAAATGTCCCATAGCTAAATACAGTAGGCCAATAATTCTTGTTAACGACTGATCGGCGCTTAAAAAGAGGAAATGACAAAAAACACGCCGCACACGGCGACATTTTGAAATCGAGCCATTACACTTAACCCATCGGTTATGCTGCTGCTGAGCATGATCGCGCTATTTCTCACTGTTTCTAATCGGCGACGACGTCAATTACGGCTGAATCATTTCATCGGTCCTTTTATACATATCGTATAATATAACCGATCGAGGACAAATCCGTCAGAGAGCTGGCGGCAGCGGCACGGCGCAATAAATTCCGCGCATAAAGTGATTTACGCGCAGCAGTGCGTTTCTCTGCTGCACGCGCACTGTTCTGACGAAGGCGATTCGTTTGCGGCCGTTACTAATTTATCGACCAGTCTGCTCGCGCTTTCACACGTATATACGCGAGCTGGCAGACACGCGTGTGGATACAGACCTCGAGTACTGAGGAGAACGCACACACGCGCGTGTGCAGCGCATATATATATATATATATATTTATACATACATATACATATGTGTAAAAGAGTCTTTCGTAGATCACTCGGTAAATTATGGATTTATGCAGTGGCTGGCCTAGATCTTCCAGGTAGGACATTGTGATCCGATTCATTTTTTCCTTTAAACTATTCTTCTGGGGCCCTTAAAAACTGTATAACCACACGAGGATTGCAGTAAATTGATGAAAACTTGTGACAGTATTCCTTTCAATATGGATGAGAATCGTTCATTTACGAGAAATTCTCTGTGGGTGTAGAGAAACCAATTGCTATAGGTATCGGATAGTGCATGTAGAAAAACAATGGTGTTTGCTATGAATTATACAAGAGATAAGGCGCACGCAAACAGGACTTATTGTAGAAAAGACAAGCGCAGGAGTAATAAATTTTCATCAATGAATAAATAGTCAGTCTAATTGAATTAGTCACCGATCAATTAAAAAATAATTAATAACAGTTAAAATGTTCTGGAATGTGCAAGGCCGTGATGACGACAATTTCCTTACTAAACATTTACAAATTTCGAAGAAAGTTTTTTTTCCGTTTGAAAAATGTGATTTTTTCGTACAGTTGCCGAAGCTATCAGCTCACAATAATAAATATTGTAATTAGAATTTACATTTATATTCCGCTATTATCATTAATTAGTATACATAATTAATAAGGTATAAGTCAAAATGATTGAACTTCCGACTGTCGAGAAAAATTGCCAGAAGACAGACTGCTTCTAAGCGTTTTTGAATAAACGGCGAAAAATCACTGAGCCGAGCAATCGTCATCAAATTCGGCAAAAAAAAAATGCCATATTTCGCGCAAAAAGTGCCGCAAAAACCATCCGACGATTAATAATCATTCGAGCCTCAGGACTTATGTCGCTGTTTACAAACAGTGACGTTAAATGATTTGCGCTCGTTTGACTACACTTAACGAACTCCCGATATACGTTCTATCATTTTCTAGCGTTCGCGCGCAAACGAGCCTATACGCACGCATATATATAGTCGCGTCGAGTTCTAAGATCGACGATTAATTATTAATATCGTACCCGAGCGAGCAGCGAGGAGAGAAAGAGAGGAGCTAACAGTAAATCGCGTTTATTACGCCTCCGCGTTTGTTTAATGGGGCTTCCCTATAATTCCAAAGCGAGCGGGCAGAGAAGAGAGAGAGAGAGAGAGAGAGAAAGAGAAAGACGGAGCACACACAAGCGATATCCAGGAAAAGATATTAAATATGAGAAATTAAATCGCGCGCGCTCGTAGAGTTAATCTCCCGGGGAACGACGGGTCTTTTTAACGCTCTCGAGCGCGCGTACAGTCGATTATTGCGGGGCCAACGTTCTTTACGAGTTTCGGGGTATTAGCCGATCTTCGCTGCTACCGCTGCTGTATATATTTTTCAGTCTCTTCGCTTTGTACAGCGCTATGCTGGAGCGCTCGACTGTCGTTGTCGCCTCTCTCGCGACCTGACCAGCCTTGGCCCCGTTGCGCGGGATCGGCTGCGGAGACCCGAGTTACACGAGGTACGCTACATAGCTATCATTATATATACCTATACATGTGCACTCCTGAGAACAAGGTAAATTGGAATTTAATACAGGAAAGTTCTGTGTGAGTGAACTCCTCGTCGTTCTGCGCCCAGAAACGAATGCTCGCTAGAACTGAAGTGATGTTAAAATGTCGGTTCTGTGTGCAGCAACGTATGGCTATATAGAAACACACACGGTGTACGAGCGTTGAAAAAATCGAGACTCCATTGCAAAATGTTCGATTTGAAAAACTAGGTTTATTGTGTGCGTACACCGCGTGGCTGTGATTTAAGACTACGTATACGCGCGGAAATTTTAATTGTCTTTCCTCAGAACGATGGAAAGGCAGAAAAAGAGATTCTGTGTGCGCACTATACGCTTGTGCAGATGTTTCGCAACTAACCCCTTTTTGTCGTTTTTCTCCAGTTTTTTTGGAATAAATATATATAGACTAGTATCGAGATGAATGAAACCTTGATTATCGAACGAGATCACTGTATTAAATTAGTTTTCGAATCAGAAAGAACTATTCCACTGGCTCGTAAATATCGGAGAAGTATTAATAAACTAGTGGGATTTTTTACTTTCAAAAGAATTAATTGATTTTTTAGAGTAACGGATCGATATTCTCGGTACGCATAATTTTCGAACAACTTATCGCGTACTAAATACACATAAAATTACGAACAATTCCCTCAATTCATATACATTTGCTATAAATACGCTATAACGCGGCAATCTCGACAAGTTTGTAGCACAATAACGGTCGCATTATGCACATTGCGGCTGCGTTTCGCGCGCGTACACGGCTGCGCTTTTTTAAAATTTCAAAAAGACCTAACGGTACAGTCGACACTTTTGGCTGGCGGATGGAAACAAAGAGCCCCCGAAAAGTGCACAGTGCGGACGACGATCGATTCACGCGATCGGCGAAATATCGCTCGCGCGCGCATACGTAACGAGAGCGCAAAAAGGACGCCCGCGAGAGAAAAACAAGTGCATGCGCCGCCGATGGCAATTCTCAATAAAATCATCCCCCCCTTTCCTTCCTTTCTCCCTCGCCATTCAAGCTGCCCGAAAAACGCTCCCATTCTTCCGTATGGAAATTTCTCGCGCGGGCGATAAAAAAAGGAAGAGAAAAGAAGTGAGAGAGAGAGAGAGAGAGAGAGAGAGAGAGAGAGACACAGAGAAAGGTGGGGAAAGTCCACGCGTGCTCGGACCGTCGACTTTTGTTTCGCTGACGCTACTAATTTTGCTCCATCTCTCTCTCTTTGTCTGCATGGTGAGATATTCGGGGACCCTCGAGGCGCTAGCATGCATGTGCATATATACGTCGAGCTGGAGAGGGAAGAGGTAAGGTAGCTTGTTGTCGCTTGCTCGACCGCGCGATGAGGACGGCCACGGAGATACAGTCGCGCGTTCTACGGATTCCACTGATTCAGCTCTTCGCTTCGCAGAGTTTGCTGGCCCGCGCGGATGCTGCTTTTGGCGAGCATATACACAACGGCTCGTTTGTTCCATCTCTCTCTTTTTCTCTGCTTTGTCTCTCGCTTTGCCTATCCTTCTTTCTCCCTCGGTCCCGTCTTTGATTTCGTCCCCCCTCCCTCTTTCTTTTTATTCGCGGAGGGATCGCGCGGGCAAATCGAGGGGGACGCAGAGCCAGGCAGGACTACCTACACTACCTGCCGGCGTAGGTGTGTGCCGCACGCGCGTGTGCGAAGCGGCGCTGGACCTGTTGTTCGTAACACGTGTTTGCGCGATCCGTCGCGTCCTCTCTTTCTCTCTCTCTCTCTCGCTGCTGCTGCTCCGACTCGTTTCCCTCCCCAAGTTCGTTCGCCGAGGCTCACTCGCACGTGCGTGTACACACGTTCGCATATACGTATATATATACACGCACTGCTGGCGCATGAGAGAGCGGCAAAGGCGCTGGAAGGCGACGATGTATTGCCACCGATGACAGTTCGTCTCGCTTCTGTTCGTTGCCCCCTCGCTCCCTACCTCACCGCGTTTCCCACCCGTGCATCCTTTCTGGGCCGTGCGTCTTCCCTCCGCGGTTCTTCGTCTTCGTCTTCGCCGTCTTCTCCGCGGCCTGCTCCTGCGTATGCGCACGGCGTCTTTTCTCTCCCACTAGCCGCGCGCTCACGACTGCGGTTAGTTCTTGTTCTTCTCCATATTCTCTCCCTTGTTCTATCAATCTTCGTTCTACGCTCCGCTCAAGCGCAACGACGGCCGCTCTGCTTGACATTCCTGTATATTTGCTCGCTTTGCGGATGAATGCCTAAATATCTTACAAGCTTTTTCGTCCTTCGTCTGTCCTGTATTTATCTATTTGCGACAACTTTTTTCTAAACTTTCTTCAGTTACGTTAGCGACATTGATTTTATACGAACTAACAGTCGTTCCTCATATATTCCTTCAAAGGTGTCGAAGTTTATATTTAGCCGTGGGAATACATACAAGTGCAGTTCTTGGAAAGATATTTTTCAAAGTAAATTATTTGATATTTCTCACTACACCCTGATGATTACAGATCTGAATAATAATAACAAACTTTCGATCTTTATTACGAAAAGCGTAAAAAAAGGTCGTGTAATTTTCGTGAAATACTTGTTACCGAAAATTCATTCTTTTTTTTTGAGCAATTTTCGAATGGACATCGCGAGCAAACGAGAGCAAGATATCGAGGCTGGTGCAAACGAGAAGCGTGTCTGGTGAGAAAAATTGATGGGCCACTGAAGGGTACCGCGTGTCCGTCGTGCGACTTGGCTGTCCGAAAGCGCGGGACACACGCGCCAACGAAGCGAAACCACGAAAGACACGTTCGATTTAATTCCGCAGCACTCTTCTCTCTCTCTGAACTATTGTAAGCCGATCGCATTCCCCGAATTCAGGCCGAAGCCCATCGCCGAGGCCCTCAATTTGGGAAACAATCCACCTTTAACTGCGCGTGTTCTGCTCCCCTGCATGCCCTCCCTCCTCTTCCCCCGTTCACCTTCGCCTCGTGTTTTCGGGTATTAGCGCGCGTATATTCTTCTTGAACGGCTTCGGGCTTATTGCTTAATTGCCGCGATTGTTCCTTCAAAGAATGGGCCGCCGGCAGCAGCTTGCGAAAACTGCCGCCGGACGACTGACTGTGGCTTCTTCCTCCGCACCTTTAAACATGTAAGCCGCTTTTTCGTTCGTTTTTTACTTTACCGAGGATTACGATTCACCAGATTCTCGTAATATTTTCTTTGCGCAAGGTTCGGTTATTTCCGATATATCATAAAAAGCATATTTGCAGGTGGCGAAATTCATATGTGATTATATTAACAATAGTTTTTTTTTCCAGTTGGTGTAAAAATATTGCAATCTCAGGAATTCACAATGACAATTGAAAATTTGGAGATAATTGCAAAATTGAATCTCTCGTATCAGAGCAATGTTGAATTAAATACTATGATTACGTAACTCTGACAGTTTATGATTGCGTATAATAGATAGGGCGCTATTCAATCAAGTTAACTTACTTTTTTATCTAAAATAAAATTCAAATTAAATCGAAATGATCTTCATTTTTTGGAAACCATAATATGCCTTATCAGTCTCAATTCTAGCCAGATAGCTGTCAAATTATAAATGATATCGAAAAACTAAAAATTGAAAAGGGAGTATTTCCCGGGCAATGACCTTCGTATTATTCCTAAAAGAATTTCGATTATAACTGTTTTGAAAAAACAACCTGAAAAAATATAATTAAATAAAAAATGTCCGTCAACTGTCGGTAGCAAAACCTCTGGGCGAAATCCCGATCCCCCCCATGCGCTCAATTTCATTTAATTTCGACGCCTCCCGCTGAGGTTTAGAAAGAATGACGTCAACGCACCCCACTGCAGAACTCATATATACACGCACCTATACAAAGATGAACACCCTCATCCTCTACACTGCGTTACTTGAAGTTCGTACATTGGCACCTAAGGCGCGAGAAGGAGGAAAAAGTCCGTCGAGAAAGAAAAGGGAAGCCTTTCGCGCTTGTGCCGCAAGCGTGCACGCAAGGAGGGGATTCGTACTTGCGCAGGAACGTAATATAACGATGAAAATGACATAAATGAAAAGAACGCACGAAGCTGCGTGAGCTCTCACTCTCGCACATGCTCACTCTCTCTCCTCGCCATTGTATGAAAACTCACACTCCGACGCGAGAATAGCACGCGCGAAAGAGAGAGAGAGAGAGAGAGGGAGGGAGAGACCCTAAGCACTTGTGAGGGCATGCACACCGACGTTGCTGGAGCAGCAGCAGCAGCAGCAGCAGCAGCTTCCTCTCGGCGCCCTATGCAACTCCTTTTGCAAAAGAGTGCGATGCACCGCGTACGGCCTACATGTCTGCGTTTTGCGCTCAGACACGTTGCCACGTTCTTTTACATTTTGTTGCTTAATCCAGAATATAATCTTTAAAGTTAAAAAAAAAGTTTATTATTTTAACAATATTTACGTATATATACTTTTTAAATCCACGTAATATTATTCAACTTAATGAATTTTATTTGAGTAAAAATATCGTGAAATTGCAGAATATTTCTGATTTACAGTAATATTTTTAATAAATAATTTCAGTGGGTTTAGAAAAATCATGAATTCTATCCGATTTACAATATCAAGAATATGGAAAAAATAATTATTAAGCTGCCTTTAAAATACCGTTGGGTAATTCAAAGGTCAAAGAGAACGATATTTTATCAATGCAATATTAATTTTGCCATTGATTTCCGTTGATTTTTTTTTACTTTTTGCGTTACCGTTTTATCAAAAAATTTGTTCGTTACCATGGAAATAAATCAAAAATTTTTTTCGTTAAAATCGACATGCTATCATTATTTTATTGTTAAAGATAAATATTTAATTATTGTTCATAAAATGACATTGCATTTTCAATATTTTAACATGTGATTATAATTATCGATACTTTCAATAATGTTTGAAAGTTCATTTAGGGCGAAAATGCTTCCATTTGATTAACATGTTAACCAACGAAAATAGTTAATTTTCTACCAGGGTATAATAAAATATTTAGTAGTTATTTTGATTACGACTTAGAAATGTGGGGTTTCTGTCATTCTTGTACCAATACACACGAAACTTCATTTGCATATAAATAATAATGCCTCGTTAGCCACAGAAAAAAAGTATATCAGCCGATTCCCTTTGTGACGTTCTCGAGAGTGCAGTACGAAGAAGTAATTGGTTAAATTAGCAAAATTCTCTGCCTCTGATCTACAAGATCGCGCAGGCATACAATACTACATACTTCGTAGCGCGCATCCATTATGCATATACGCGTGCAGCAGCAGTCACAGTGCATTAGTTGCGTGCACCCTCCCCGCCCCCATATATATAAATGCATATACATCCGCGAACGGATGTGAACGAGCGAAAGAGTGTATGACACGATAGGTGCGAGAGAGTTCCGCGACGATGAGCACGCTCTATATAGCGAAAGGGCTCGTCGTCGCGCTCTCACACGCACACTGCACGTATACGCAGATACACACACACATGTGGAGTAAGTGCACTGCTCGAGAAAGGGAGCAATGACGCGAGAGTCAGCGACGGAGACGGAGACGGCGGCGGTGGTGGCGACGACGGGTGGAGGCAGTGCGCGAGGGCAGGAAGAACAACGTGTGTCGGGGGTAGGCCGCCGCGGCGGGGCGGGAGGGGGCGCGAAGGGCTCCTCTCGGCCAATGAGCGCGCCCCGATACGGCGGCCATTTTAATGATCGGCCCAAGGTAAACAAAGGGAAAAGAGGGAAGGAGAGAATGACTGCTGTGCCACCCCTCGCACCCGCGCTAGCTTGCTTGCATACTTGCTTTACAGCGGGCGACGGTACAGTAACCCCTTTCTCGGGGGAGAGGGGAAGGCGCCGCTTTCTCTCCCTCTCTCTCTTTCTCACTCACGTTGCACATGCACGCACGTGTGCAGCCTGCAGCACGTATATGAACGCCCACGTGTGCGCGGGGTAGGGGCGCCCCGACGACCAATGGCTGGCTTGCATCTCGCCGTCCCTCGCGGTGCAGCGGCAGCAACACCGGCTCGCGACGACGACGACGAGGCTTATATTATGAACTCTTTCTTTCTCTCTCTTCCTCTCCCTGTCACTTCTTCTCCCTCTGCTCCCTTTCTTCTCGCGATTCCTTCTTGTGCACTTCCTTTTTTCGCGCCCGGCGCTGCGGGTCATTCGCTCCATTCTTTTCATCCCCGATTTTTCACTTTTCAATTTCTTCCTACTTAGATTATTGCGCTCGCCAACTGTGTGCGCGATGCAAGCCTGACTGCGCGGCTCGAATCGTCGTTGTTATTATTACGTTTTTTTATTATTGTCGCTCGACACGGCTTCCTTGCGCGCTGGAAAAAGTGCGTTACGCAGCCAGCCAGTAAGCGAGCCAGCGAGCCCAGCCTGTGGTACACGAGGGGTGCGGATCAATTAGTGAGATTTGCGCAGCACATAACGCGCATGCACGCGCTAGCGCGCGAATAAAGGAAGTGAGAGAGCGAGAGGGAGTGAGTGGGGGTGCGTGCGTATAGAGAGAAAGTCATTAAATTCTTCTGAGATTTCATTGCGTCGGATATATATTTCTTGAAGTGTAATTAGAGAGAGTGAGAGAGAGAAAGAGAGAGAGAGAGAGAGGGAACAGCCTGGGCAGATTTACGTTTGTTATTTCGCGAGAGCTTGTTAAGTTTTTGAAAACTGACAAGCCGACGTGAAAGAGCGCCCGAGCGCGAGGGGCCGGCCCCTTACAAACATATATAATTTTTCTCATCCCGTGTTTTGATTGATCTCGAGTTTATGTTTCAATATGTCAGGATTAAAGTACTCGCTACGCCAGTAGACTTTTAAGGGAAATTCTTGTTAATTGGTGTATATGAGCGCTCAATTAAATTTTTTTTTTTCATTATCGTTGAGCGTCTTTTTTGCGTTCACCTTTTTCAAATTGAAACTTAAAATGAATATTCATATTTTTATTAATATTTTTTAGTGTCGATTAGAAAGAATTGAAGAAAAATATGGTGCGAAAAGTAATTTTTTTGAACTATTCCAACCTGAGAGCTACTATAACACATAAAATAGTATTTTTACTATTTCTACGTTTAGTAGATGTCGTTAATTTTCGATTTACTTAAAAGAATAGTAAAAGACGAGCCATCAAGCATAGCGAGTGACCGCAGCTATAGCGTAGCATACAAATTATTTAGAAATATTCCAGTTGTCGGCCATCGAATATTCGCAGCAAGTCATCAGCAATAGGAGAAAGAAAGCCAACGACTACAGTCTCGCGAGTTATGTATGGTTGAAACGAACGTTCCACAGTAAAAAAGAGAGGAAGGGGAGGAAGAGAGAACGAGGAAAGGGTCTGCTCGTAAATCGTAGATCAATCTCGCAAAGAAACGCGCAAGTCGACCGTCGGCGAAACGACGAGCGGGGGCGCAGGGAGGCGACCGTAGAGTAGAAAAGGTACGCGGATGAGTTCTCGCCCCTCTTTTTTTTGCCAAAACACACCTATTCTCTCGACGTTTCCCCCTCTAAGAAAGAGGGCGCGAAGTAATACACGCGCGCACGGAAAGCTGTGTATGAACGTATATAACGTATATAAGAGCGAAGGTGTGCAGCTATACGGGTTTGACGGCTAGAACAAAGGGGACATGCTCGCGATATTTACGCGTACGGCGACCGGAAGTCCGCCAGTGGCTCTCGCCTATATATACACGCGATCTTACGCGCTCGCGTCAGCATTCGCGCAAACGCAAGAATACGATGCCTTGCATATAGGTATATATAGATACGTATACACCCGCGCGTGCGTGCGTGCGTGAGAATGGGGTATTGGGTGTTCCTTCTCGGTCGGGCCTCGCCGCTGCACACTTCACTTGGCTCTGCGCTGCCCCTTCGTCCGGTAAAACTGATGTGATTTGACTACATTCACACCTACTACCTCGCCTCGTTGCCACTGCCGCCTTCTTCTGTGTATTCGCGCGTCTCTCTATAAGGCTTTGTTTTTTTTCTCTCAGCCGAGGCTGCTGCGTACTCGGTCGAACAACGATGTAAGACAATAAAACGATGACGGAGACACGCGGACCCGTGTGCGCGCGAGAGAGTGAAAGGACGAGGCGGAGGGAGACAATGCAGAATAAAAAAGACGAAAAGGAAAGGACGGAGGGAGAGGAGGAGAGGACGTGTAGCACGGTATGCGAGAGGGAACAGGTATTATGAGCGACGCGTAGTCTCTCGCGTCGTGGTTTTTCATTTTTGCGTGTCGCCCGCGTGTATCTGTCGCCGCGATTTCATGCAGAAGCTATAAGGATCGGGAGTAGTGAAACGGGTATAGGAGAACGCGCGGCTGCTGCTGCGAGGGAATGTATCGGTAAGGAACGGGAGAAAGAGCGAGAGGACCTCGACGGCTCTGATTACCTCGCAGGCTCTCGGTTTGCCGCCGCCGTTGCCCAGCAGCAGCAGCAACCCCCTCGCTTTCCCTCTCGCCGGCTCCTTTCTCTCGACTCCTCTCCTCTCTCTCGCTCTCTCTCTTCCTCTTTCGCTCTCGACGCGCGTCTCCTGACTCCCTTTGTCTCTCCTCCCTCATCGTCGACGCGTCGGCGGCAGCGACGACGACCTCCTTGCGTCCTTTTTTTACACACTACACTAGTCGCGCACACGGCTTCGCGTGTTTTTCTTCTCCTCTTTTTTCGGAGCTTCGTCGCCCTGGCTCCTCGCTCTTTTCTCTCTCTTTTTTTTTGACACAAATGTCGCATGACCTATAACGCTCCGACGGCAGAAATGTGTGTTGCGCTTTTTCTGGAGCACCCCGCAAGTCTATTTACAGAGTCTCCTCTACGCAGATGTGATGTCACTCAAAAACGAGAATAGATTTATGAAAAAATTGTGTAATATTTTCTGCGCTTTTCCTTTATTTTTTTTATCTCCTAGTGCGTATTTTTAATGTTTCTATTATGAAATGAATGCAAATCTTTTAAACAGAAGTTTGACCGTTTTCTTGCGAACGTTATTTAAATTTTATAGTTTAAGAGAAAAGCAAGTGTGCGAATGTAGGTTACGGTAAGTCATAATAAAGGTGCAAAAATGTATAATTCTTCAAAGATAGCAAAAGAGAAAAGATAATAAAAAGTACAATAACAATAAAATTTTATCTCCAAAAACAAGAACTTGGTAAGATGGTACAAGTACTTTAAATTCAAAACTTGAAAGAGAGTATAACATTTGTATATTTTAGATAAGTTTGACTATACGTTTGCTCATTTCTTACTTGACTTTCCATAGTTTTTCCATTTAGCTACACTACTGCTTGATAATTATGCAAATTATTCGCCTTATTTATTTTATTCTCTAAGCTCAAATCCCACCCATATATTTTATTCCGAGTATACATACGTATCGCTATACCCTCCATTCATCCGATGAAAATTACTTTGAAATCAGGTCCTGAATAGAAATAAAAGACAGCGATCCGAAGCGGCCGAGCCGGGCGAAACCCAAAATTTCCTTGCATTGTCTTCGCATTCCTTTCCCATCATTGCATCCGCGTGCGCGCGCACGCACGCACAAGTTGGCCTGAGCGATCAAAATATTTTCGAGTTCGCAGGGAGGAGAGAGACGGTGGCTTGGTTCCGAGCGAACGTCAGAATACGCATTCACGTCGATACCCATTACGCGCAAAGACCCTTGTTCTACCGTCTTTCTCTTTCTCTCTCCCTCTCTCCGCGGACCTCTCCTTTCCCTCTTTGTGCGTCGCTCATCAAACGCGAGCTGCTGCTGCTGCGGAAAGCAGGTAAATTCATTCGGCCTCCCTATACCCCCCTACCGTACACCTCTTTTCTCTCGGTGCCCGATTAATCCTATTCACGGGGCCCGTGCTCTCGGGTTTCAGCTGCCCGTGCCGACGTCGCGGAGGAAGTGTGCGCGCACGTGCGTGCAAAGGGAAGAACGGCGGCTGTGTGGCATAGTATAATCCGCCCTCGCAGTCCATTCGGCGAGTTTCTTGGAAACGCACGTCGATTAGTGACGTAACGTCGGGGAGGAGACGAGAAGAGCCGTCGTCGCGGCTTCTCCTTCTCTTACTCTGCGCGTGCTACGTCGATTGCTTTATCTTTGTATGGCTTGTGATATTGGATTTTCGATGAGTTCCCGCTGCCACCGCCACGTGCAATCTCTTAGCGAGAAGGTGTAAGTACAAGGTGCTCGCGGGATTATTTGCTGGTAAAGTTTTCCGCGAATTGCCCTGCGGACCGTGCGAACGGCCTTGCTGCTGAGAAATGCCTTGCTTTTCCCGATAGTTCGTTCTGTTAACTCCAATTAGCTTCTTGTATATCAAACGGATTACGTCAAACAGCGCGTTATGAATAAGAAGCAAAATTTAATAAGTCTTATTGAATTTACGTGCAATTTTTTCCCAATGTAGATACATTTTACCTAGACTGTGTATACATTTTATCCTTTATGTGGGGAAAATGTGTGTAATAGGTGTATTTTGAAAAACCATATTTCAGGCATATCTATATGTTATACCTATATGATTTTATATCAAGTACATCAGGTTAGAAACGTAAAAATTTCTTTAATAATACAATTATTGATAGAAATATCTAAATCAAAATAAAACTTATTTGTATATTTATATAACAGATAAGGATATTATACTTGTATAAAAAGAAGCTAACCATGACATCATATTTTCTATTTGATTGCTATATATATGATTGGAATAATATTTTTACGTGGCTTATGTAATTTCACGAGTAAGACATTCTTCGATTTGATTGCTACAAAATAAAGTTGCAAATCGTCAACCAACGAAGTTTAAATGAGGTTCTCTAGAGTTCAATTTAAATTTATGTGTAATTAGAATGAACACAGAAAACGTGCATGCAAATAAATAGGTTAATTATAGTTCTTAACTTATACAGGATGAATGAAATCTTAATGAGCAGGTAACACTTGGTTGTGCAAAATTCTTCCAGAGTTTCCTTGCGCTCAGTGTAAGTGACGGCTCGAGCAATCGCAATTTTATTAGACCATAACAATATTTTTTGTTGCAACAGAATACTTTCCACGGCATCTCTGTAAACACGGCATCTATAACAATTCCTTTCGACACTGAAAGCTGTCAAACGGTGCTTACGTTACAAATATTGCGAGTTAGTTAGCTTAATACTCCATTAAATCAAACACAATTCCCCTGCTGAAAAGTCGAGCGTACACGCGTGCCAACAAATGATTACAATAAATAATTCCCCTCAACGATTCCCGTCTCTAGGAAAGTGTATTTTGACTTGGTATTTTGTAAGATACGCGAATACACTCTGATAAAGCAAGGGAATGTGTTAAAATACATGGAAATCAAAATCTCACGGCACCGCAACGTTTTGATACACGTGACGGAATAGTTTGCGCGAGGCTCGGTTATGATCTTACAAAATTATGCTATTATATGCTTCGCTCTTCGCTGTCAGCTGCGCAAGTATGTAAACAACCTCGACGCGAGAAAACATGGAAAATAGCTTTGCAGAACATAAAAATCGCTGAAAAGTTTTCTTAAGTGCATACTAACTTAGGCTAAATGTTAACATTTTCACGACAATATATTTCACCCCGCGATTGTGCAATTCCTATATAGTCTGTTTCGCAAGCGTGTAAAAAAAAGACTCAAGTCAGTTTCATAAGCATAAAAATGTCTGCTGGGTCGTATTTTAATTGCTATTGTCTGTACTTTTATGGCAAAAATATTTTATTGAAGAAATTAAGATAAGGTGAAGATTTATTTAATGAACAAATTACATTTTAATAATTTTTCCAACGATTAACTCTATACATAATTCAAATGCGCACAAGCTGTAGTAATTTCAAATATTTTGAATAATTTTGCAGGTGTGCCGTTTAATGTTCTTAAAAACATATAAGCAGAAATACCTGATCTGTTGATTTATCATTATTCCATACGAAAAGACTTTTTGTGCTAAAAGGAACAACACAGCAAGTTCAAGCAGATGAAAATTTATTTAATTTCAAACAATACTCCACTGAGCAAAGTCAACAGTTTAGAAAAGCATAAATCTAAGCGGTTTCTATGCTTGAAAAGATTTTTCTCCCTATGGCGCACTCTCTCTTTCTCGCACGCGTGCGCGCTATTTAGAGTTTAGAATTGCGAAATCCATCCGCGCGTGCGCCGCTCGTAACTCGACGCTCGCAAAACGGCGCTCGCAGTCGCAGTTGCATATATAATATATACGATGGCGGAGAGACGGAGAACGAGAAGGAGAGTGAGAGAGACATCGTCGCGTGGTCGTCGCGACGCGGTCGCCTAGCCCATAGGCGAAGATAAAACGGCTCGCGTGGCGCTCACGCATTGATAGCGCGAGTAGAGAGAGAGAGAGGCAGGCTGATCTACTGGCACTCCGGATTCATAAATTATACGAGTTTTCGCTGCCTGGCGTTGCAGCGCGAACGTTCGCCCCCACGTGTATTATGCGTGTCTTTGCCACTTTGTAGACAATTTAAACGCCATTGCGGTCTGCCAAATTCCCCCTTGCTTTCGAAATTTTCCATTAACAGAAGAACTGTTGGGTTTAATGATTTTCGGTGTTCCTGTTTTATCTTAATTCCCCTGCATATTTTAAACGTAATGGTAAAAATAGATTGTTTTTATTATTTTTGCGTTGAATAACTTTTATGTTTGTCCATGATGCGGGTAGATTGAATAGAGAATGAAACATTCCATGAATATTTTTCTTTACCAATATTTCAATTTAATGGATATTTTCTGATTGAGAGCTCCGTAGATGCACTGTCTTTTAATATTCCCAGTGCTCTTAAAAAAATTGAAACATAAAATATTTTATGATCATTCGAATAAAAATGTTTCTTTAATTTATTCAAGTTTCATCTTGTAACGAGATTTTATACTTGTAAAAAAGTTATGTTTATTCATAAATCTTTCAGTATACTATACGTGTAATGAAGAAGAAAACCTTAGCAGCGTCAACTATACGTGTTAGATATTTTTTACACCTACTTCTAAAATGTATGCTAAAGTTACTTCACTGCGCTACTTAATACTCCTTAGAGACGTTTTGTAACGCTCTCGCAACGGCAATTGTTTACAATTCCAACTTTTCCTCCGTTCGCATAACTGTCCTTTAAAGGATTTGCAAAACTATGCGCTGGAAATGTGAGGAGGAGGAGGAAAAGAAGGAGAGATGTAGGGAGAAATTTAGCGAAAGATTCCTTGTTAAGATACATTCCGGCACATTGTGCGCGTGCAGTAATGCATATACACACATACCCAAGTACGCGCAGTCGAGTGTGCTCTCATCGATGCCACCTTATTCGCGTATCGAGGCAGATATGCAAATCTCAATATAATTTATTCGTGCGCGGGATTTACGACTTGTTCAGAGAACCGAGACCGATCGGACAATTCGATCTTTCGTTGCCGCATATATAGACCACGGGTGGGTATTAAACCTCCTTCGATACAGTACAATATACATACACAATGCAGCAATCGAAAGAAAGCGGAGGAGTGGAACGAGGGACTGCTGCAGCGACGACGTAATTAAGGGGAAATCGTACTTTTTCACACCGATCGAGCGAAAATGAAAATGAAGAAGAAGAAGTGGCGAAGGAGAAGAATAAGAGCCGCCGAGACGGGAAGACCGGGGCGAGGTGTGTGCTCGATGTATCGGATGAACCCCTCTCTCTCACTCCCCGCGCGTTATACGCGAGGACGAAACTCGAGGCAAAGATAGAGGATATATCAAAGATGGCCGATGCTTGTAACTAATACGTATGGGGCCCCGCCGGTGGCGCGCGAGCGGCCATTTGCGAAACATAAGAAATCCGATCTGGGGTTTTGATCTCCATAAGCCCACCCTCGATCGTGTTACCGGAACACACCTCGCGCAACGGCAGCACTCTCTCTCTCTCTCTCCCTCTCTCTCAAAGATGGCCTCTCCCCCAGGCGTGCAGCGCGACTTTCGCCATTACGCGCGCGACACCGAGGCAGAGTGTGAGAGACCGAGAGATGCATCTCACTCGAGCCGGACATTGAGGCGTCAAGTGTTCAGACACAGCGGCAGCAGCAGCAGCAGCAGCAGCGTGCTCCCATTGATGAAATTTCGAGGGTCGGACCCGCTTTGCGGCTTAAATGTTCCTCTCCTACTCACTTCTGGCTCCTTGCACTCAGCTTCACTACGAAATTAGTTATTTGTTATTTAATTTTACTACGTAACTTTTGTTGATTTAAAGATTATAACGCAGTAAATTTTGAATTTGCATTCGGGAAGGAAAAAAGAATTTCCATGTACTTAAATAACATGTTGCTCGCACTTTAAAGACTGCCTAAACAAGGGCCTCCTAAGAAGTGTGAGAAAAAAGAAGCACGCGACGTTGATCGGAGCATGCAAGGAAAAATAAAGGATAGGGTATGATTGGGTGCAGAACGCACTACGTCCACGGTACATGCAGTTAAATGCGAAATCGGCGTAACCAGTCATCAGCCGCAACACCTGCTTTACACGAAGCTCATCGGTGAGTTTCTTCTCCCCTTCTTTTCTCCTCCTGCTCCTGTCCCCTTTCTCCTTCGTCGATGTATCGAGGGAGAGAGAAATTATTTTTCAATCCTACAATTATAGATTGCTCGGATAAGCCTGCTCGATTTCAATTTGACATCGAGTCTGTATACACGCGGGCCGAAGAGAGAGCGCCCGATATATATACATATATAGAGCGAGATGGAAAACGGGCGCGATTAAACAAGAGCGAGCTTGGACGGGAAGATCCTGGCCGAGAATTAAACGTTGCGAGAAGAGTAAGAGAGAGAGAGAGATAAAGGAAAAATAAGAGGGTTGCAGTTGCAGTAGCAGACTGGCGTCTCGCTCGCGGAACGGAAATGAAAAGCAGAGCGCGCGCGAGCTTGCGCTGCCGTGCAATTATGAAGTCGCTACCGAGGCGCTCGCGGAATATCGAGAATGACATTTTAATCACACGGTCATCGTTTTCACACGGCGTTCCATTAGTGCGAGTAATTTGTCTGTCGATACGCTTGTTGACTTGTGAAATTCTCATCGGCGCCTACTACGTTCCCGTTAACCCTCTCTCTACATCTCTCTCTCTCTCTCTTTCGTTCGCTCACCTCCTCCTTTTTCCTCCGTTTCTTTTCTGCACCTTCACGCAGTTCCTTTTCTTACTCTCCTTCTGTCTCTCAGCGCCGTCGCGGCCGCCGCCCTCGGAAAAAAGACTTATCGGCTCTGGAAACCGGACTGCAGCAGTAACTGCAACACTGTGTATAGTATGCATGTGCGTGTATGTCTCTTCACCGGCAGCCGGTTCGTCGCTGAAAAAATAGAACGAGATCGATCGTTTCGCGCGCGCGCACGCGTATCTATAAGGTTGACAAGCGCCTCTCTCGATCTCGTTAAGCACGGCCGGCTAACCCCCTTCCCTCCGCACGCGCACGGCGGATTTCCTCGCGACGAAAGAACTGGCGCAAAAGATGGAGCAAGAAAAGCTTTATCAGGCCTCTGGAAGGTCGTGCGCTTTTTTTCTCTCTCTCTGGCAAGTGTGAGCGGCCGCTCATTTTTGCCGACGCTTTAAATGGGCCTTTTACACGAGGAATATTTTATATGCCCGCTTGTAAATGAAATAGGGAGGTGCTGAATAAAATTGCAATTCATTTTCTCAAATTGTGCAGCCATAAAGGATCTTTTTTACCCATCCGAACTTTTATATCGTTTTCTATATATACACAATATTTAAGTGAATTATATTTCTCGTACAGTATTTGTGCGAAATGAGTTGTGGTGCACAAATACCGGGGTATATCTTTTTCATCCGGGCACGTCTATTTATTTAACTATAAAGTATAAAGATATTTTATGATTTTCTGAAGAAAATGAGTTAAGCGAGCATATGCAAATTTAATGCCAGGACATTTTGAGATAAACGCCCATTGATTTGAATATGCAACGTTGCAGTATAGAATACGACTGTGCCTCGAAAAATCGCGAATAGTTTAGAGCGCGGGCGGTTGCGGTAACGCGGACGGCTGTTTGAGCTCTGAGGCAACGTGTGACCGTATATATACGTATACGTATAATGTAATGCAACACCAACAAGATATTTAAACGTTTCTTAAAAATACATAGTTGTATGATTTAGTAGTCGTAAAATAGACTTTAAATTTGCTTTGCCGATCAAAATGTTGTTGCCCTATTATATTGGACGTGCCGAGTGAGTGGCATAAAGTGGAACTTTTAACGTATTTATAATAACGCGCGCGGCGGGATCGCAGCGGCGAATATGATACATGCGGAGCGCTACAGGAATTGACTTTAAAACACATACGATCTTAAAATATTGATTCAGCCTTTAACAACGTTATGAGCACTGTGCATACAAATAACCAGTTATCAGTGCTATAAACATTTGATTTTACAAGTTTTCACATTCTTTTCAATGGCATTTAACGTTAAACTTGCAAAGTCCTAATTCGCGTTCTCACCCCTCTCTAAGTTTTTTGCGTGATCCGCGACCGATAGCGACTAATATTACATAAAAAGGGAAGCAGCCGGATTTTTCAGTGATTTCTTAGAGTATGCACCGATAAGTGCAAGCGAGAATTCCATAGCAGTGTAAACGCGAATGTAAAATCGGCGCCGATTAGTATGCGCGTATACAGATTAACTCTAAATAAAGCTTAATTTCCGCATAAATTCCCAGCGAAAATGACGTTAATTAATGCGCGTGCGCAGAAAAGTAACGGCGGCTCGCACAGGCCGCGTAGAAAATTAGAATACCCACACTTTAATCCGATCTCGCCTTACGGATAGAGTAGCAGCGCGCGCGAATATAAAGCACTTTCCAATGCGGCAAGTTTCGAATCTCCCCGGGAGTCCACGCTAGTTCGCTATTAATTATCGGCAATCAATTTAACGCTCGCGGCGGCATTAATTGTTTTTCCGAAAGTATACATTGTGCCGTAGAAAAAGCTGCAGCTGTTACCACGGGCGCAGCGCATTACATACGCAACACACACATGCGCGTACGTGTGTATATAACACGTGTATATATATACGCGTACAGATGAAAGTGCTCGCGGGAGGCGGATATCGGCGCACGAGTCGACGCGGCGTATCGTGCGTGAGTTAACACTTTGTCTATAAGGCGTGGGTTGCGCGGAGAGACTACAATGGCGCGCGGCCGCGAATGCTGACCTTATTACGTGCGACGACGACGGCAGCTATAAGCAGCTACGACGACGACGGGCAAGACGAAGTCGCGGAGAGAACGTGTGTTGTGTGCATGTGTACGTATACGTACATACGCGTGTCGGAGCAGATAGCGAAGTCCGTTCGCCTATGCACACAAGTAACACACCTACACTCGGAGAGAGAGAGAGAGAAAGACCGCGGAGGTAACCCTTTATCTCGATGTACGCGGGGACTGCGCGGCTATGCTCGCAGCCGAGCGTGAAAAACACGTGATCGCCTCTAACAGCCTTTTCCTCGATTGCCAACCGTTTGCACTGCGCCGAGTAGGCGCTTTTCCCTACTCCCACCCAGCTCGTAGCCGCTTTTTTTCCTCTTCTTTCGACCTCTACGAGCGCGCGGAGGGAAGTGCCGTATGCGCCGCGCCGCGCATTGTCGCTTTGTATATATACATGTGTGTGCGAGCGTACTCGCTCGCCCGCGCATCTGATCAGGAAATGACTTTTCTGCTTCGACGCATTTGTTTTTCTCCATTGCGTTTTCTTTCGATTTTTTTTGTCTTTTCGCTTTGCCTAGCGGGGAAAGGAGAGAAAGAGAGAGGAAGCGACTGCGGGTAACAGTTGTTTTGTGCAGAGAGGGGAGGTTAGACCCCTTACGTGAGAATGCGTTATCGCGGTTTGCTCGGCTCTAGGCCGAGAACGTGGCTCTACACACACACACACACACATATATATATATATATATATAGGCGGGAAATTCGGAGATACGCTGATTAGCTGTGAGTCAATGCTGTTCCGGCAATTTTCGGCCTTCGAACGTAAACATGTGTTTGACATAAAGGATGTGGATTAAAGGCTTTTTTTATAACAGACTTTCAAAATCTATCAACTCATTCTCATAGAGGCAAATAAAAAACACTGATGTCAGAATATCCGATTGTTTAATACTTTTAACACGCACAACATTTACTCATGTCCAATTTAATATGAAAAAATATTTAAACCATTTCTATTTGGGCGTATATTATATATATATAACAGCTACAATGGTAATATACAACAATCGATGTCGAAATGTTTAAAAAAAAATTCATTTTATTATTGTATTCAAATCGTACTCGTCACCGCTGTAAAAAGCCCCCCACCCCATTGAAAAAGTTGCCGTATCTTATGGGAAAATTTGCCGGGCATAATACAGCCTGGACACAAAGCACAATGCTCGCATTGCAGGCGGCGTTAGCCGAAAGTACGTTGGGCGCTAGCGAGTGTTATAAGGTGCCAAGTGAAAAGTGATCCAGGCAGCGTTCGCCCCGTACAAAACACACCTCCCTCTCGAATGCAAAGTACCTACACACACATACACACTCGAGGCTCGCTGCAGACGCGCGCTCGCGCCCGATAATCTCGGGCGGCCGAAAAATCTCGGGCGCAAAAAAGCCGGTGTGCATGCGCCCCCCGCGCTGGCAATCTTGGCCTTGAGATCTCGCGACGCGATTATCCCACAGGGTGTCGGCACCTAACGTCGCCGCTTGCGATCGACTCGCGCGCTTGCGCGATTATGAGCCCGCGCACGGCCCACCGCTAATTACGCGCGAGCAAGTCAACGACCGTTCACGCAAGCATATATATGTACGTGTATGTGTGTGTGCAGTGTTACTTATCTCGCCGCGCGCGTCGGCAAAGTCTCGACACGCTTGTGCAACAACGAACCGTACGAGCAAAAAAGGAGAACTCTCGACCTCGTTCACCCTAACGGCCGTCATCACCTTATCCGAAACCTCGTTCTCACGTACCTATTACTGCAGCGCGAGCGCGATGTGAGCTTGAGTCGCGCACCCTTCCGACTCTTTTCCCTTTCCGCGGCTACGATCGCTTCCCGCTTCTTCACCGAGCATTTTCTTTTTTTTTTTACGGCTTCCCCACCATCTGAGTCATTACAACTTTTATGAGCCTTTTCTCCAAAATTATTATTGTAATGTAGATATTTGCCTGAAAAATATGAAAATCAAAAGAACAATACAAATAGTTTATTAAAAATGTAAACTTTACAAATTTTTTCGGTTAAAAAATGTAGTCCAACATAATAAAAATTTTTATTTTTTCTAACGTCAATCGAAGTAGTATTAAGTCAACTAAAACTCGAAATCATCCACGCTCCTTTTTTGATGCTCCCGGATGATTACCAAAGCAGTTATCCAATCATGCTTTTTCTTTCCGTTATTACCCATCAATCTTAAACTCCCCCTTGTATACGCGCAAGTACCGTACGGGCAAAAATTTTTCTCCGCCGCGCGGCTCGCTCAAATTCTCACCACCCATTTCCTTTTTTCCCGTGCCCTCGATTCGTCCGCGTCGCTCCCTCACTCTCCCACAGACATGCGAGCAACTGAACTCCTCTTATATGTACCTCTCGCGGACTACACGTACGTCTCGGCGCTGTAGAGAAACTTGAGCGTGTAAAACGCACAATAAACTAGAGAGCTTTAGTGTATATTACCGAAGACACTAAAAGCTTGTATTGCGAGTTGTCGATGTGTTTCTCCCTCTCGTGGTTCTGTAGTCGCATTATGCCATAAAGCCATAGTCGGCTATACACCGACAGAGCCACGCTCGGTCATCGGCGGAATGGCCTTTGAGCCCGAGAGAAGACGCGAGGACGACGACGTCAGTCGCGTTATTACAGCGGCCGGTTGGCGAGAGAGCGAGGATTACTCTCTCACTTGCTCGTTCTCTCTCTCTCTCTCTCTCTCTCTCTCTCTTTTGCCGCCCTGTAAGGCGAAGCGAGGTTGCTGCACTCGCGCACTGCCTGGTGCGGCGGAGAGCGCGATGAAGAGATTGCGCGCGCCGCGGATGATTGATAGAGACCGAGATAGTCTAGGAGAATAATTAAAGGGGTCAGCCGGTGGTGAGCCCTTTACGCGCGAGCTCTTTGGCTATGTTTGCATTAGTGCGGTTCATGCCAGTTAAGGCAGATGAGTATATAGGAATCGGTTTTTAACAGGCTCAATTTAGCAAAATTAAGGTTGATCTCCATGATTCTCTGAAAAAAAAGATATACAAACATAGGAAAACCTCGCATAAAATTAAAATGAAAATATAGATTGTTATATTGTATTTATTTGGAGAATATTGAGACGAAAATAGCATTATAAAAGCGAATTTACTTTTATGAGTACTCATCTTACGAGTACTGTATAGAGGAATGAATTCCATTTCGACATATTATTAATACATATATCATATGCCACGGGCATACCTGTTCGATAGAAGTAGAAAGACTCGCAGTGGAGAATTCGTGCTTTACCCCATGCGTTCGCGTACTTTATATATGAAAGCTGGACAGTGGTATGTATAGGAGAAAATAATTTCTGCATTTTTATCCTTGAAATTGTAATATAAGCTTCTCTTAATAAAGGTAGGAGGGGGACGCGTCCGCGAAATAAAGTAAAAGAAGAAGCGGAATTATTAATAGAGGAAAAGGCACGCACTTACGTGGCGTAACGTACGATCCGAGCGCGCGTGCGCGTGCGTAAGAGGGAGAGTCCGAAGGTAAAAGGGTTAGATGTCCCTGTGGAATGCGGGGATATAGGTAGCCGACCGGCGAATCACGTTATGGGCATGTGTGTACATACATACACAGCCGCGTGTATATATATAGGCAGGGACTGGCCGGCGGTCAGTGCGTTATTGCATTACACACAACTAGGTAGTTAATTTAGCATCGGCGGCGTCGTACGAGCGCATATACAGCCGCCGCTGCTGCGCGCGCGGCCGATTGCTTCTCGTATTGCTTCTCACCCGGTCATATGCATAATGTAATTGACTTCATCCTGGCGGTGCGCGCACCTTCATCCGACCCGTATATACTCGCTGGCCTCTCCTACACATATATAGCTATACACGCGAGTATAACGCGACTATATACTTCCTCTTTCTTTGCGCACTAATGAAAGGATTAGAGGGTTATCCTTACCTTTCCGGGGATTTTTCCTTTTTCGCCGAGAAGATGCTATCTAATACCTGTACTATTCCCATAATATCTTGCAATTAAAGTATTTTTTCCAAAATAAACGATTCGCTTTGCTTGTTTTATCGGTTAATTTCGCGTGTGTATATAATATTGGCGTCTCTGAAAATTCAATTAATTTTCATTTTAAATAAAAATTTCTCATTTACTAGTAGATTATGGTGATAGCAATTTTGAGAGCACATCTAAATAAAATAGTATCTTCGGATGGATTTCGAAGATAGACAACCATATAGATTATCAATATTAAAAAGAAAAGCAAACGAGTTGATGGTCACCGACGCCCGATCGCTCTTACGCTGATTGATTCGCTGACATACATTTCAATCGGCCAGAATTTTAATAGTTTAGGCCACTCAGCTTGAATTTATATACGTTATAGGCCAATCACAATAATCGTCCGGAACGTTTGCATCGCGAGTCTTGTGTATATGTATATATACATCGTTTAGACGCGGTGTCCGAGCAAGCGAGTTCAGTCGATACTATATATATAAAACGATCATCGGCCTGACAGTGAAATGCAATGGATGACTGTCTCTCGGAACCGATCGATTGCGTCGCGACGATTCTCGTTAAATCGTTTCGTCGAACCTGACCATTGACCCAGCTATCCATCGATAACTACACCCACCGGACGCACGATTTGAAACGACTGCCTGAGCGTAGCGGAGGTTAGAAAGAGACGGGGCGGGAGGGAAGGGGAGAAAGAGAGGAACGACTCGAGCACGCAATTCCGTTACGCGCCACGGAATCTAACTCGGTCATTTCCTCCTGTCTTCGTGAAAAATAAGAACAATGCCTAAGGAATATTTGTTTCTTGTATATGCGCTCGATTCATGTTAAATTCATAAATCCCCTGTATCGCATTGAGATTTAAAGTTTCTCCAGATCCCGTGTCTCCGTTTATGTAGCTTTCTAAATGTTTTTTCGTTTCTAATACTTTTTTGAAGATGACCGTATATAGTTCAATATCACGAATAGCGGTTGAACGAGCAACAATATTATATTGATTGTTGAATAAAAGGAATAATATAAAAAAATAATAATTTACTCAAACTATGATTGACGAGTTGAGTAGCAGCTTAAAACTGTAGTTTCTTGTTAATAATTTTTATATCAATAGTTGCATATAAATCTTTTAAGTTTAATATTACTCGCGTGCGATATGCAAATACATAACTTTGATGTAAGAGTACGCACAGGTACGCATTAACGTCACAGCAAGTATATCCCCGACAAAAAAGAGAGCGCATAAAGCTGTCCGCTCCACAGGTGACCTTTACGATGCACTTTATACGACGTTAAATTTTAATGAGTCATTCCAATTGGACAGCAATTTTCATTAAGGCGACAATTAATGAATACATCTTCAACTGCGGAATCGCATCTATCGCGTGTAATACGGTCGCGTATATACGCTCTCTTTCAATAAAGCACTCGAGCACGAGCGCGAGTGTCTAGAGCTACGAAGACTATAAAAATAATTTCTGCGAAACGAGCCGCGCGCGAAGGGCACGAGCTCGCGTGGTTTGCGCGCGGATCAAAGGAGGCAAAATTCCATTCCTCCGTCTCCGGCGTGCGCGTCCCGTCAGCGCAAAAAAATCCCCACCTCGCCGCCTCTCCCAGTTCTCAGTGTATGTATATATATACACACACATAGGACACGTATACTTGTATAATGTATATTATGTACTTGCGAGCATAACCCGGGCATATAAACGTGGCTCTTTCACACGCGTCTCGGGCGCGAAGAAACAATTAATTCCTCACGCGTCCCTCTCTATCCCTTCTATTATCCGCTCTTGTAGTAGTCGCCGCGCTTTGCACGCCTGCAAGGTTTATTCACACTAGCATTTCGAGGAAGTCCACTGGAATATTTTGGAGTATAATAACGCGATTCTGTCACGTTCAGAAATACTCGTTTATAAGAGTTTTGCAAAAAATATGAGGTAAATTATTAATCACTATTTTAGTTTCTAATAGATACGATATTTACAAGATGCTAATTTAAATGAGAAAATCAATTAACTGAATTACGGCAATAGTATTATAATATATACATATATTTCAGTGTAACTGTAGTTGGATTTTGGAAATATCACTAATATTTAAATACCCATAGATCTCTGCACTTTATCAGAGTTATTTAATAGTTTATAACGTTAACGAACTCAAGTTCATATATATAACTGCATCGACACGCATGATTCTATAAAGCGCAGCAGACCAGCGCAGCAGCCGGAAAAAGAAACTTTAATACAAGCTGTGCAGGGGAACAGTTAACTTATCTTGTAATTCCCATTAAAACTTTTTTGTCACTAGTCTGGTATACGGCCTCCTAAAAGGCACTAAAGCACTAAAGCCTTTTTTAACCATTCATCTTAACCACTCTTCCGCTCGCGGAATCTCGACTTTAATATCCTCGCACCGGGCGCGCAAGCGTGAACGCACCCTTATACGCGAGGATGACTCGGAGTAGCTGCTGAAATAGCACCGCACGTGCTGGTATACGACTGATAGTGCAGCACTGCAGCACGTTGCAGCAACACTATGATATTATATATACACACGAAGGAAGCGTAGCCGCATCGCACGGCTCAAGGACACGCGCTCGTACCTGTATATATATATATATACCTACCTGCGGCCGAGAACTCGGAATCCCTGCGTATTTTTGCGGTCGTTCGTGGAATGATGATGCAAATTGCTGGCGAGAAGAAGGGAAAGGGTATTGGAGCGCGGAGCGTTTTTGCATCTATTTCGGTCGCGCGCAGGAAATATTATGCGCGAACGAGGGGCTGGACACACCTCCGACGACTCGGACAATTGGCCTTAGATATCGCATAGATAGCTACGACTGTGTGGCTCAGAACGAGGTAATCTTGCGGGATAGCCGTTTTACTTGTACTTATGGTTTTTGCCTTTATTGTATTCAAACTGCAGCCGTTAGCAGTTGAAAAACTTAATTAAGCCTTTATAGAAGCTACCTCTGCTGCATCTTGATGAAAATTACAATTACGCGCACGTAAACAAGAATTTCGGAATATTATGTTGTTTGCTCTTGTTATAATTACTTTCAGCGTGTTCTCCGCTTTTTTTCAGGTAATTAGTAAACGTTGGTCAAGTACTGTTAACATCACTGATATTTACATGCCTAATGAAAGCATTCGTGGCCATCGCGTGACGTCATTACACTGGAAATTTGAATTTCTTGCGCGCTAAGAAAATGGGACTGGGTTCGCCACAAAAGTGAGACATTAATATTTGTCCAATCTGAAAGTATGCAATATTCCGCTTAATAAGATTTGACCGTGATCCTAAAACTCGCCAAGTGCAATCCATCACGCGGGTAGCCCGCGCGCCGTGTAAAAAAGTGTGACAAAAGTAAGAGATGTATATATAACACGTGACAATGATAAAGCATTTCGAAGCAGTAAAAAGTAGCACCTTACATAATATAAGAACGACATCGAAAGAAAAAGAAGAAAGAAGCAGGTGGGGGAGAAAAAATGCGAGGCAGAGAACGCTAATTACGACGAGCACGAGAGGAGGAAAGCCAGCAACGCAAAAGAGGTGTAGTATAATACGAAAACGACGACGATGGCAGTGGCGACGATGACGACGAGGACGACGACGAGTCAATTTCCGCGGGGCTAATTTTTTGGGGAAGGAGGCATCGGTCTCTGCAGGCTCGATAAAAGCGCCGCGTCGCCGCCCCTCGCGGCCATTTCTCAAAACGCAGCCGAGGTAAACTGTTGCAAATTAAGGTTGCACAAGGAGCCAGCGGTCATTTCTCAAGCTGTCTTCTCGCATAAATTATTGCAAACGAAACGGCCGCGGCCCGAAAGAAATGCATAAAGTCAGCCCTCACGCTCCTTCTCCTCTCTCTCTCTCTCTCTCTCTCTCTCCTTCTCATATGGGTTATGTTGTGCTCGCGCGTATAGCCTTTTCGCGTCCCGTACTGCTTCTCACTCTCGTTCTCTCTCTGCGCTCGTTTTGCTTATTTTTTCCGACCGAGCCAATACGCCCGCCGATGCTTCTCGCTCTTTTTCTCCTATAGGTATATACACGCGCTCTGCTTCTCTCTCCCTCCTTTAAATATGCGTTTGAAGTCGATACCGACGAGCGATTCACGACTGATTCGCGGGGTGCACAAAGAGCATTTTGTTCCCTCTGGCCGCGCTCTTTCTCTTCTCGCGCGCTCGCGGTGACCCCCAAGACGCTCGGAGAGTACGACTATACACGACGCGTCGTTCGCGGCATTTTTTTCTATCCCCGCTTGCGCGAGCATGAGGCACGGGAGAAAGAGCCGGCGCAGCGTATTCCAGAAAAATTATCCCGTGCGCGCGCACGCCGCGAGTATACGAGAGTTTTTATTGGATACCGCTCGTATATCATGCGGCCGCATATTTGTCGCCGGACCAAGTGCGCGGAGCCGAGGGGAAGAGAGAGAGGAAGCATTGAGAGGGAGAAATTTCACGGCGGTCATGAGTCGCGCCGCGCGTCTGACTCTGTGCGGATGCATGTATGAGGGACTAATCAGCTGGCTTTTAACGATATTCAAGCGTTTTATATTGTCGTTTATTGTGCTGCGGGGATAACTTCTTACCGTCTACATTGTTTGCATTGAAGCCGAAGACGCGCACAGGCGCAAGGACTATTTCAATATATCCGCCTGACGTTTAGACTATCATTAATATTTTCGAATTATGGATGTTATTTGATTGTAAATCAAGCAACGAATTTATTATCGGACCCCGAGTTAATCCTGAAAATTATTCGCATGACTGCAACTTCTCTCTCCGAGTCTATAAACTCGTTTTATTCGACGGCGAAACTGCCTTCTCTTTATGATAATTTATGTTGCTATATGTTTACCACTAGATACTTTAATGTCAATTTTTTAGTCCTAGATATGAATTTCGAATATTAATTTTCCGCTCGGCGGTAGCGAAAAATTCGCGTGACTAATGCAATGGGATTTGTCTTTATCAAACAGCACTTTCCAAATAAAGCTAAATGAACCTTAATTAAAGTTGAATGTTATTTCATGCTTAGAAACTTATTTTGATAAAGTATAATCATAATGTTGCTAAACTTATACTATAGGATTTAAATTATGTAAATAAAAATAATTTAGAATCTAAAGTTGTTAAAAAATAATCGACTTGAAAAAATTTTCTTTTAACTTACGAATTGATGACGTATATTATTCTAAGAATATCATACACCTGAATGGTTTAAGCGCTTACGTACCTGCAACAAAAATAAAATGTGACGGTTATAAAAAAAGTTTGAAATTTCCGCTTACTAAATATGACAGTTCTTAATTTTTAACTGGTCTATGCGCAGAAGCAGAATAGAATAATTTAGTAAGAAAGCCCTGTTAAAGTTTAGAGACTGATAAGAGAACAACTAAGCATAACATAACTGCCCAATGAAATATGAATTGCTTAAAAACTACCAAAGTAGCGTACAACTGTCAGTATGGTTCTGTAATAAGCTAGCATTATTAATAAATAACAATTTTTAATACTGATCGTATTCGTGCCGCAGGTATAGTTATATAGATGTACTTGGAAATTTGGCGAGAATCATCTCATCCTGTGAGCAGAAAGCAAGCAACCGCGATCTATAACTTAAAACTTAATCTTCATCAGGGTATGAGCCTGACAATCAAAACTTTTGGGGACTTGGGTTTCCGTTGCCACTCGCTTGCTGTAGTCTCGGCGTAAATAATTATAACCCACTTAGAGCTGACTGCACCGCCGCCGCGAAACCCCTATCCCCGCGAGACGACCAACCGACCTCGACGAGTCCAAACTTTCTGCTCGAGATGGAAAGAGAGCAAGGGAGAAGAGAGAAGAAGGAGAGAAAATTCGGATCCTGCTCTATCGATTTTGGCCAAGTACCTCTTAAAACGCCCGGACATTCCTTTTCGCGGCCGTCGAGGAGGCAGTTCCATATACGCGCGCAAAGGGCCAGCGCGGCGCAATTTCTTTCTTCCCTTCCACGCAACTCGTTTTTTCGCTTATTTTTCGGGTGGCCTCTCATCGCACGCTCAGCGTGCCTCGTTATTTTTTAGACCGCACTTAGCTTACACAACCTCGGGCCCCTTTTGTCAGCTTTTCGTGGTTTTAAAGAGTTTTTGAGTTAATGAAGCTCGGCAATTTAGAGCGACGCGGTTCACTTAACATTTTTAATGTTTTTAGTAGTTGATTATTTCGAAGTTGCTATAGATAGGTATATAACTAAATATAATTTCTTTCTTTTTTTTATTCAATTGATATATCAATTATTATGAAAGTAAACTTCATCCCCATCAGGGGAATCGAATAAATCTATATATAACTACATTCACTGTAACTAAAATATTGAATATATTATGCATCCTCATGAATATCAAAATATAGCTTCCCGTGAGTATCAATAAAAGTACTATAGGGAAAAAGTTAAGTAAATATAGCTTTGTTTGAAGCTATAGAACGCACAAAATTATAGCTGTCACATAAAAATTTTACGAAAATAGTCTATCCTCGAGTAGCACATACCTTTCTTATGCATTAAAGATTAAAATCTTAAAATAGACTTTTGAAAATGGCATTCAAGCCCTAAGAGTTTCTTTTTTTCTGGAATTAAGAAATTGATGGTTTGAAAAATAGGTTATCAAACTTTCATTTTAGCTCAGGGCCGAGGATGTCGGCGAAAAGACATGCGATGTGGAAATTGCTGGAGGTGTGTACGCTTCGATCGAACCGAACTGTCTGGCCTTTCTCGCGCGCGCTCGCGATTAATTCTCATTTCTCCTTTGTCGGCACGCCCATTTTTATTGGGCTACTGCTCCACCCCCTCCGTCGGTCATTTCCGCTTCCGCGCAAAGAAAAGCTCGAGCGCTTGCGAAAATTGCATTATCACCGTTCGATATGGATAGGCACGACGCGTCTCGTCCTCTCTGTCGATCAATGGAACCTCTCCCCTCTCTTTCTCTCTCTTTCGAAGGTGCGACGTAATAGCTTCCATATTAAATCAGAGGCTTTCAAATTTTCGCGCGCGCGCGCATACACACACGTGCAACGGCTATGAAAAGCCATTTTTTTCTCGTTACTCAATTTAAAAGGATAATTTATGACTTGACGCGCGGTAGCTTGAGCGTCGCCTCAGAAATTTTTCGGCTCTTTAAAATATTGTGACTTGACGCGCCACAATGGACTAATGTTTTCGTCCGCATTTTTAAGCGCGCACCCAGCGTGTGCTATCAATCGCCTTTAAAAATTGCTTGAAAGTGAAAATTGACGTCGACGTACAATGGTTTTGAATTAATTGTATATATAATTTTGCATACGATATTCTTCCATTTTCGATAAAATTTATAAATAACCAAACGAAAATAATCTGCAACCGTTGGAAAAGAAAATCAAGGTAATCATTCAAATGGCTTAATCTTAATCTTTAAAAATTGTATTCGTTTTAGCGGAGAAACCCTCATCTAGCCAACGTATTAATTTGAAAGTGCCACTAGGGGGTTGTTCTGGCACACGAAAACGTGTAATAAATTGAGCGAGAAAGGGGTGCCGTTGATAAAGATTAATTTGAAGCAAGTGTCGGCCCACTGTAAAGCTTTAACATTCTAAGCTTTCCGAGAATATAAACTATACGAGGTCGTGCCACAGTGCATTGCGGCAAGTCTTTGCGGTCATCGTTAAGCACAAGTATTTTAAATATTACAAAGAAATTTCATTACTAAATTTTCAGTTTCTCTCAAGCTATTTCGTTGCATGTTGAAGCCTGTCTACTATTTGTATTCAACTCAAGAGATCTTTAAAATGCATTCTGGAATCTATAATTAATATAACTTAAACCCCTTCTACTTGTCGTCTAAATTATGATATTTCAAAACAGATTCCTACAGATCACAAGAGTCATGAGCCGTTAGAGATCCTCTTAATAATTTTTCCAAACAGAGTGCACTTTCCCATCTTACATACCGCAGAAAAATGCAAGTTGAAGCTGACAAGTAACAGAGGCTCGCGACGTATGTAGCCCATCCTTTCTAATTCGCGCCTCTCCGATCAATAATTTTTCCCCTCGAACGTGTTCATCATATACTCACAGTGGTGCTTATACATATATATACGCTTGCGCATCGTCCCCCGTCCATCAGTCCCATCAGCTCCCGCGCATCACAAGCGTTTTCCCGTCCCTCTCTTACTTGCGGCGGAATCCATCCCATCTGCGGCTTGGCGCGCTTCCGTCTTCTTCGCCTGCGCGCGCGCGCGCATTCGGAGAGGACGAGAGAGAGAGTTGAGCTGCTACTGGCATTAAAAGCCCGCGGATTATATTTACGACTTATCCGACTGGAGGCAGCAACAGCAGCAGCAGCAACGGCTATTAGCAAGAGAGGAGCGCGTGCGCGCGTAAAACACCTATGCCTATTATCACATCACTCGCACGGCCGCGCGCTCGACGGTGATGCGACGTCGGGGCTCCATATAGCGCTATACCACGAGTAGGAAGTCTTTCAATACGGCCCTTTTTTCACCCCCGCTAATTCGCCCACCGACGCCATTGCATTGGAAACTCGTTTTTCTCTCTATATAAGAGAAAGAGAGAGAGCCGACTCGCGTCAAATTACTTCCTTGTGTGTGTGTGTGTGTGTGCGTACGCATGCAGGAATCTTTGTGCCTCGCGGCCGGGAAAATTGTAATTTCTATTTCGCGCGCTCGTGCAAGAGAGAGAGAGAGAGAGAGACAGACGTGTCCCTTCCCTACGAGGTAACGGTTGTTTTATAAATTGTACGCTGCTAAAGGATGCGTGTGAGGTAGGAACGAGTTTCCACGCGCGCAACGCGGAGGCTGAAAAACTTGGCGTAGTCCTATGGCGGATCGAGAAATTGAATACAATGAGCATCGGCGCGCGGCAGGATTTATGTTAAAGTTTTCATTAGCAACGCATAAGACGACGCTTTTCACGCGAGTGTGGCGCACTAAGCCTGCCTTCTTATTTTCACTGGAATAATTCATTTTTATTATTCTATCATTTTAAACAATATTGCACTTTGCCTTTATAATTGGTATTTAAACTTTAATTTACGCAGGATATAGCGCTGTAAAACTTTTCCCTAACAAGACGTAAAATAACGATGGCTCTTCAACTTTTTGTTTACGGTTTACAATTAGTTATTTTTAGCCTATATGTATATCTTGATTGTTTAATTAAAACTTTTTAATTGACAATATATTCATTGTTAATAAATATTTAAAGCAATAAACAAGATGGTCAAATTGTTGTATCGGTATAAAAGGGTCATAAAAATAATTTATACACGCAGCGCATTTTTTCTTCTCCTTCACAAGGAGAGCATTACTTCTTTCTTATTAAAAAGCCCTTTGCCGGCTGATTATATTTACCCAAGAATTTCACAGTTTAGTGTACATAAAAAATAATTCGAATACAATGGGTGTCAGTGATTTACAACGTGCCAAACAGCTTCGAACACAAACGCTCGAAGGAAATCGAAAATATTTAAGGCTTCTATTTGCCGCGCACCGAAAAGTACTGATGCACTCCTTAAGAAAATACACTCGAGCCATAAAAGCAGGTAAGGATTTTACAGCTCGTTTCTCGTTTCCCAGCACGCACTCGCGCGCGCGAGGTTTTTTTTCCTGCGCGCCGCGTTCGCCCCGAGACCTCGTAAATACGGAAGAGAGAAAAAGTTATATTCCCAGGACAGTTTAACGCGCGCACGCGCCGTCGCTGTCCTATACTCTCGTCGAGTTATATTGCACCGCTGACCTCTAAAACCGGCCGCTCTTGCGCGTGCGTGAGTCGCGTGCCTTCTCAGTGGGTTTCTGATCTTTGCAGATCTCCCTTAACTTGTTCGAGGTCAGAGGAGCGCGCACACAATGTTGCCTGACCCTGTGCCACATTGAGCGGTAACAGCCACCCGCGTCTGTTTATCCCTGTTTTGATTCGTCACCGGAAGTATCTTCTTGGGGCCCTGCCGGCGGGGGATTACGCGGCCACTCGGCCAGCGGGTTTCGACTTCATGCGGACTTTCCTCGCTGCAGCTTATACCTGCTGGATCAGCTGTATGTGTGTGTGTGTGTGTGTGCACGGAAATCTGCAAGCCGTCGTGAATATATGCACTGTGTGTTGCGTACGCGCACGCTGAGCCCACTTTCTTCTGCAGCCTCTCTCTCTCTCTTAATTCCTTTATTATCTCTCCGAGGAAAGAGACAATGCGCCCGCGCATGCGCAGCAGCTGCTTATCGCGTCTATCGCCGAATCCGCATACATTAGAATTAATGCGAGAAGAAACTCGCGAGTCAGCTTATGGAGCGTATAACTGTGCTGCTGCTGGTCCGTGAGCTGCTGCCGTTGCAGCTACTGTTAAACTTGATTCTCTTATTCATATCTAATCGCTTTTTCTCTCAAGCCGAACACGTTGGGCCGTTTTGTCGAAACCCCACACACGTTGCCTTGTTTCTTTTACGCCGATCTATCTGCATTCGATAACGGATACTGCAACTATGATGGAGTAATAGTTATGTTGACTTCGATCGTTTAATGATTATTCATATCTGAGTAATTATAAATTGGATCGAATTAATCACATCATTATCAATTTAGGTACCTGAGTAATATAAAATATGGCATTCATAATTGGATAGTTGAACTATTTTGAAATTCATGCAGATATATATATATAGACATTTATTTCAAATGGTAGTATATATTTATTTTGAAATATAAGGTATAAATGTACTAAAAGTTAAAATGCAGACATTTAATATCTCACTTTACTCGAACTCTAAGTAGTGAAATTTCTTTTAAAACGAATATCGCGCGTCGTAAATATTAAAATATGAAATCCACAATAAACGAGGCATCTTGGAAGATTTGTACGGAACACCCCTCGCAGAGAAAAAAATGATCGCCTCTCCCTCTGCTCTCGCGTCCGCCGAACTTTTTCGCTCTCCTGTCTAATTTCACGTCGTGCGGAAGTGCCTGAAAATCTCCTCTCTCTCTCACTCACTCGTTCTTTCTCCGTGCGTCCCCCCTTTCACACAGCCGGGCGCGCGCGCACTCTCCCCCATCGAAAACATCGTGTATACAGGAGTAATTTGTCACCGATACAAAACTTGCTCTGTCGCCGTGGCATCAATTTCTCAAGAGCGAAATTTATTTCCCTAATTTCACCCCCCTCCCCTTTCCCTTTCCATCCCTGACATACCATGGCAACCGAGGCTTCCACCGTGTAATACGTCGTAATCCCCGTAGATTATTATGAGCGTAGTAACGACGCGATTCCTTCTCCTCGAAATCATCATCTTTCTCGCGAGTCTGCCACAAAAAAGGGGGATGGAGAGAAAGAGAGTGAGAGGAAGAGAAGAAAAAACGCAGGAAAAAAAGGAGCGTACATATACACACACGGGGGTTCCGCGTCACTAGTTCGCCGCCCTTCCTTTCTGTGTGTATATATATATGTAGGTAGGCAAGATACCCGGGGTTACTAAGTGCGGGGGAGAAAGATGGGCCTTTCACCCGATGACGCGACAATGATCCATTTCCATCAATCCGCTTCACGCATTTATGTATCTCGTGCGGTTATAAGCACGCAGGAGCTGACGCACAGGAAGTATCTATAGCAGTCTAGGACAACGTCCCCTGTGTTTTTCTCACCTCCCCGCGTTTCTCCACATGTACTATACGCAGATTTCATATGTACGCTGGCTGGGGCATGCGAATCTCTTTAGGCCAGCTCTCCTCCATTGTAGTTTTTCTCGCACTTTGTCTCTCTCTCCTCTGCACGCGTGTTTGTCTGCTGCGCGCGCACGCGTGTCCCTCGCTGTTGCACGAGAGAGCGAGCGAGAACGATCTCAGAGCCTTTTGAAGCCTCGAGTTCGCGCGTCAGCCGAGAAGCTGGCGGGCGCGAAATACGTATGAATTTCATACGAGGGTCGGACGCTCTCTCTTGCTTTCGCGTCTCTTTCTCTCTCTCTTTATATCTCCACGTTGTCGAGCCCCTTATAGAGCGCTAGGCGTCGTCATCGTCGTAGTCTGCCACTCTTCGCATCTTTTCTGCGCGCGCGCAGGGGAAGACGACGACGAGCGTATATGTGAACGTATATAACGTACGATGTCACACGTGATTTTCGCTAAGCTGTCGCACGTATCGCTGTCTGCTGTACATGTGCGAGATGCACACACGCGTGTATGTATAAAGCGCCATATAGCGAGGGAGAGCGTGAAGCTGCGCGTTGCGTGGAAACGCGCGAGAGGGTCTTCTGCATCGCCGCGGAGCTACTACACGACGACAACGACGGCGCAGGGTTGCTGCTTTTCTATATTATACGCGACTTTTTTCTGCAAGCTCGTGACTCCTGCGACTTTCTCGGAATCGCCGTCCCACACGCACGCGCTACCTCTCTTTCTGCACGCGGCAGCTTTTTTTCATTCCTTTTATTCTTCTGCTTTTTTGCTTTTTTGCTTTTTGCCTTTACTTTTTTCTCTTTTACTTTGTCGCGAGCGTGAACGAGGTGTGCTGCATATATACCGCATTTTCTAATTGCACTTTGTATGAGATTTTTTTTTCTCTCTTTTGACACGAGTGCAGCATCCTTTTCTTCGGCGTGATAACGATAAATTACTATTATACTTTATATTACGGTTGGAATTTTGTAATTCACACACCACGTACAATTTTAATTAACGGCTACTGTATTTTACAACATCTCGTGAATATGAATTTTACATCCCCAATATATGTACAAATGTGATGCTTTAATATAAAACAGCCATTTCTTCATCCAATTTTCGAAAGTCGAAAAGGTTTTTTAATATTAATGAATCAGCGTGAAAAATCATTGCTTTACATACAGGGTCCTGATGAATTGCATACAGCTTTTCATTTTTTTTTCTAATGATCTCCATACTCCGTTGATTACCAACAATGTTCACACACCACATACTGATTACTCACAGAAGTATCATTAAAAAAAAACACTATTCAGCTACGCTCTTCAGCGTCTACGCGTACTAGAGTTTTGTGAAAAATCCTTCCCCGCTCGCGCACGCATGTACGCACAGCATCTCGCGTCGTGCATTATTTTCCTGCGAGCACGGCAGCAATCTCACCTGCACGCTCAGTCGCCACTCTTTTCTTCTTCCCACCTCTCTCTCTCTCTCTCTCTCTCTCTCTCTCTCTTTTCCCCATTTTTTCCCGCGACTATAATATACGCACATGTGTGTCGCCCGTGCCATATAATCTCGCATACACGCGCGGGTGCGCTGCAGTCGTCTCCCCTCCTCCCACACACACGCACGGACACATATCCGGTGGTATATATCACCCACGCACGGCTCAATTATTTTCACCCTTTTCGCGGCGGCAGCGGCGTCGGTAGCGCTGCTGCTGCAGCAGCATGCAGCCACTCGTACGAGACTCGCGCGCATGCACGTCCTCCTTAATGAGAGTCGGTGCTCGTTCGAGGAGCAGCTACAGCGTATAGCGCACGCCAGCAGCCGTTTTCCCTTTGCGCGTGTATATGCGCCGCGTCGAGCCCCAGACACGCCCCGGCCGCTTACTTGGACTTTATAGGTCAAAGATTGGGACCCCCCGACTCCCACGAGGAACGTTACACGGGTCGCTCGTTGCCGTAGCTCTCGCTCTCTCCCTTGTCCTCTGTGTGTATATATACGTGTATATGCGCGAGAGGACCGTACTTTGTCCGCGGGCTCGGCGACATTGCTCCCGTGGAACTGATACTATTTATGCTGATTAAATCTTGCATGGGATATTCCTTGTAGAATCATTATCTGGCTAGTTCGAAATTTAATGAACCGTGTTTGCCAACTTTTTCTGTAGCAGAAGAAAAATTTAGATTAGAATGTGCCTGAATTTAGGTCAACAAGATAAAGTCGAAACTTTTAATGTTTTAATGAATGGAGCAGAATACGAAAAGAAATCAAGAAGACTGAGTTCCTGTATAAGAAGAGTATTTGTAATTTTTTTTACTATCTTGGATCAAGGTTTAACTACTGTATCATTATTTTTTTTAGTACTTTCTGCATAGCAATCGTTAGCAGATAACAAATGAAAATAAATGATCTATTTTAGATACAATATTAAAGTAGTAGAAAAATACACAAAGTCGCAGTTAACTTTAAGAAGGATAAGAACCAGTTCTCTAGAATTTACTTTTGAAAATAGTTCGATCATAAAAGAAAATCAGTGCTTTAATATTTATAAAGTAAAACTATACGCTCGCAAAGTCGTCCCGTAACCTCTTCAGAAGTTATTCGCCACCTTGGCCTTGCTTGTGGAACTTACGAGCGCGCCCGAGTGTCTGGGAAATCTATTAACTCGATGAATATATATTGCTTGCTTGCGTCGCTCGGTTAGCATTTTAATAACGGATAAGCTGTAGCTGCCACCTGTCACACTGAAACTATATCTACCACTTCTAAAACTTAACAATTCAAGATGGACTTTTAATTATTTTACGAACAAAAGTTTAAAGTAATTGAAAAAAAGTATTAGTAAAAATTGAGTATGCAAACGTCGTACGTTTTTTTCCCAACTTCAACTAATTACAGTCGTTTAAAGTCGACAGCTTTTAGCTTGAAAAGGTATGGAAAAGCATTCCTATGTCACAGCCATTTACTTTTCTTTTTTATGCCTAACAAGTGGCTTTATAAGGTTACAAAGGCTATTGAAGAGGCGACCGCCCGAAATGCTTTCCGTTCCCTATATCAGGGAAGTTTATGATAAGTCAAAGTATAAGTAGAGTTGTAAAAACTCAATTTCCCGGCCTGCATAAGAATGCTCCGTCCTTTTTTTCTATATGATTTTACGTACTCTCCATTCCTGCTTTCTTCGTCGTCATCCTGTGAACCACCAGACTCACACATCGCAGGGACGACAACGGTTTCGTCATCCAAAAAAAATGTTCTCTCTCTCTCTCTCGGTACTGGGAAATTTTCTAAAAAGTAAAACAACGCGCACTCACTCGCACACCTTTTACGTATACACGTGCGCGTCGCCGCGAGCGAGCGGACGTGCCGATAAGTCAATCTTTCTCCGAGTCGTCAAACTGTCAATCCAAAGGCTGAATCGCATAAGCGCGTCCCCGCACCTCGCTCGTTCTTTTCCCTTTCTCTCTTTCTCGTGCACACACGCGCATAGTGCCAGGGAAAATCCACGTTTGGAACGCGACTCGTATATATATATACTCCTCGAAAGCTCGTAAAAACCAATCCGGCGACTATCTTGCCATTTTCTCCTACGGCGTAACTTTGCTTTTTATTCCTTCCAGGTCCACTTATTCTAGTAGGACGTAGAAAGCTCCTCGCTTATCTGACTTATTATTTGGACCGCTTTTTATCCCTCGCTCTTCGCGAATAAATTCTGGGCCTTTATGAATCATGTCGCGTTTCATAAAAGTAACGACCGAATCGCTTGATTTTTATTCGTATAAACACATTCTCTCTCTAGTGGTGTAACAATTTTTTAAATGCCCCGATTTTATTATAGTTACATGTATCCGAAATTTAATCAAATAAGTCGTTATAATTTAATTGTAATACATGTAAAATTATCTCCTTTACCAAGCCGAAACAGTGAAATCTCATGTAAAGGGGATAAAAAGTATTGCATACCGTTCGCGCTTCCTTCTTTTTTTTGAGCCGCGCGCGCATATAAAAGCATTCACAAATTGTCCGAAAATTCCAGCGCTTTTACAACGCTTAATTGGAATAATCTGGAAAAAATCGCAAATATGTCGATCGCGGCCGACGAGGCTGACGGGCGGAAATTTATGTTTGCCGATAAGCAGAGCTAAATTACATTTGATGATCCAAAGAAAAGTGGAGCCGATTGACTCGTCCGCGGGTAGAGACAATCCCGAACGACGAGGGAGAAGGCGAGCGGCGGACTCGTTTAAGGTATGCACAGGCGGCGCAACATTGAATTCTCTGCTCTCTCGGCGGCAAACAAGACACACATACGCACTCTTTCTCTCTTTCTCCAGCTGCGTCGCCGCCTCGGAACGTTTCAACCCTTCAGCGCGGCAAATAATTCGCACGGCTCGCTTGCTTGAATTCGCCGCGTATAACGAGCTCGTTCCTTGCCATCGACGCACGCGCGTGCACACGCGCTCGCGCGCGCGGAGAAAGAGCAAAGAGAGGGAAAAGGGCCATTAGTCTTCGTTGGCACGAGACGCGCTTCTTCGCCGCGCCGCAGCCGCCGCCGCTGCTGCTCCTGCTGCTGCTGCTACAACACAGTGCAACTTATGTAGAGGCTGTATAAGAGAACGAAAGAGAGAAGGAAAGAACACCGGATGGATTTTTCGGCCTTGACGAAGGCGCATACAATGCCGGGACACGCGCGACACGAGCGCACGCCGTTAATTCGCGCTCTTTAAGTAGACGCTCTCTGTCGGCCTGGTGACCTGCCGACAGCGAAATTACGTGTTCGAGCTTTAACGAGAAAAAGGTGACTATAGCGCTCCGGGGGACTGATGGCCCTTTCTCGCAGTTTTCGAAAAACACCCGCTTCGTTTCGGTTTTGACGGCTCAATACGTATTTTCAAACATACAGGTCAAAGTTTTCCTATTTTCGAAAAACAAACTTATGCTTTCTCCAAATGTAAATAAACATCAGCTTTTATCTGACATATACTAAAAGTTAAGTGACTATAAATATAATGAAATTCACGAATTCAAATTGCACTACTGATTTTAATGAACATGATTGTGATAATAAAATAAAATTTTTACTTAATAATACCAAATTAAATACACTTTATTGTTCGTATACAACCTGTTCTGAAAATGTATGTCTTGCACAACATACTCTTATAGAACTCGAAATTCTGAACAAAAATTTCCTTTACCGTTTTTCGATATGACAA
>JAWWEQ010000027.1:9494577-9506832 GCA_035583055.1 Torymus tubicola | reverse complement strand
GAACTTTTTGTTCAGAATTTCGAGTTCTATAAGAGTATGTTGTGCGAGACATACATTTTCAGAACAGGTTGTATAAACAGATTGAATGTACGAGAATTCCTCTTTTTACGATTCTTCCCAAGATAAAAAGTTGTGCGTGTTAACCGATATTTAGATCTTCTTTATTGGACGAAAATGGGTCATTTTGGAGAAATTTATTGCTTCCTCTCGTTTGGAAAATTCATGTTATGCAACGAGGCTTAAAAGTTAGCCAAGTCACATTTGGAAAAAAACGGATGCGGGACAGCAGCATAGTTAGATCGAGCGATAGATAGGTCGCGGAGAGGAGAAAAAAGAAGAGATAGCCTGGCTGTGAAAGTAAGTGAGAGAGAGAGAGAGAGAGAGAGAGAGAGAGAGAGAGAGAGAGAGAGAGAGAGGAGAAGACAAAGGGATGCAAACAGGGACGAAGATAGATAGAGGGTGGAGGGAGAGAGGGCAAGAGTGTCGACTCACCAGACGGATGGATAAGCTTAACGGTCCTGTTATCTTGGGTCGGGTTTTAGGGGATAATCCAGGATGCCTTGGGAATGGATACGGGCGTCTGCAGCAACAGCAGCAGCAGCGGTAGCTTCAGTCGCACGCGAGCACCTATATACATACCTACCTGCGATCTAGCCACTTGGCGGGTGAGGAGGGCAGCAAACGGCGTTTGTCACTCCTGCGGACTGTGCGATGCGATGCGCCGCGCGCACGCGTGGATTGACGGGAGAGATGCCGACGCTCTGGGTTTTACGACTCGGTGATTTACTCGATTAGTACTCGTCGCTGCCCTCCCACGTCCATCCTTCTTTCGTCTACTCCTCTCTTTTTTTACGGCTTTCGAACGGGGAGAGGAGAAAGAAAGGCTTTCGGCTGCACGCACACGTTAGACCACGAGGAAGTGATTGTTCGATCGATTGGAAAAGAGGCTTCGGTTGCTCGGTAATCTCTGCTCGCTACATTTTTGGTAAATGACGCTAGGGGCGAGGGTGCCTTTCTGTGTGTAAGCTGCCTTCTCATTAGGGAGAAAGTGAATTTACATGTTTTTTCGGCTAATTCCAAATTTTATTTTCTTTTCTTTACTTTCGAAGAATATGTGATTTTTAGGGTTATTGGGAGAAAGGGATGTCGTAAAAGTAGAGTGCATTTTTCTCAGTGGTGGTCTACATTTATTCAAGTTGAAATCGATTCACTTAGGCTTTCATTAAAAAGTCGTAAAAACCTAAGCTGAAAAAGTATAATTAATACATTTTATCAATTCACAGTAGATATTATTATAAACACTTTAAATTCTTTAGAGATCTCTGTCTTACGAATACGTTTAAATTTAAAAGCTACTGAATTATTATTAATTAACAATATATTTAGTAACAAAAAACTTGAAATTTCATCGCACTGCAAGACCCTTTTTTTAAAAATCTTCAAGAGCACAATCAGAGTCTCATAAGCGAGGCCTGCAGAGTGTATCTTTTCACCGGCGAAAAGTCACAATAAGAGTTTCGTCCTTGAAACACAATATGTACGACACGCCCCATTCACGCAGTTTCCAATTTCGCCCACGCGTAAATACGCCGAATTCGGAGCCCCGCTTCTCGAATCACCCGTGGGCCACTCTCACCAAGACAGCAGCAGCAGCCGCCGTTGGGCTCTTAAAGACACGCTGGCACGCACGCAAGTCGGCTCCCCTCGCAGTGCTCGACTAGCAAACATTTTTTTTTTAATATCTCGACGACGGCTTTGGCAGAAAATGAACTCTCTAAAGGGGAAGAGAGAGAGAGCGAAAGAGAGAAGAACTGGCGAAAAGCTCCTTCGTTGCCGTTGCTAAGGATCAACGTTCCCGAGTTCTCCTGTCAGTTAGCACGGGAGGGTATACATATACATACGATGAACAGAAGCGCCTGTATCGGTAAGACGAAGAAACGAAAAAGAGATTTTCCGAGGGTGCGCAGAGTCTTTGCTACATACATACAACATACAGATACGCAGAAGGGATAATTCCGCGATCTTGTAGGTTCTTAGCTCTTGGCGCTCGTTGTTGATGGCGCGCTCTCGTTTCTCCTCTCGTGCGTCAGTTTTGCTCTCTACGCGCGCGTCTGCAGGCCAGATACATACGCATAGAAGAGAAGCGGAGGAGGAGCGCTGAAGAAAGAAGGAGCGAGAGAAAAAAGGGGGCGACGTTTCCACTTGGCCGGAACATTGTCTCGAAGCTGCTCACGCCCGCTCTCTCTCTCTGCTCCTTCTTTTTTTTCTTTCAATAGTCCAGCGCTACTACTAGCCCCGCCAATCGTGGAAATCGCAAACAGGCTCGTACACAACTTATTCCCGCGCGCTCAGGCAGTCATATATAGTCACATAACGATGCAGCTCATTAATGTCTTGGCGATAGACGCGCATGTGTGTGTGTACACATAGAACGTAGGGGGATGAAAAAAAGCTCTCGAGCTCGGTAAGAGGAGGGGGATGGGAGAATCATCATTGTGCTCTAGCTAGGACTACGCGTCGAGACGACGTTGGCGACTATGCGACGTCGCGACCCTCCGTTGGCGGGATCCTGAAAAATTCAAGAAGAGCCGTCTTTGCCGGACGACGGCCGGCCGTATAGTTGGCCTGCCGCCGCGAGGGGTCGGCAAATCTGATAAGGGCTTTTTGATCCTTACGCCGGCGGCCGGCAGAGTAAGGCTCGCCCAGTTCAACTCTATGGTCAGCGCGTGCGCATAGGCTGCAGGCACACATACACGCGCATACGCGTTTTTTTCGCTCTCCCTCTCTCTCTCGGTCGATTCATTTGCGGACGCCAGGCGCGCGACGTATAAGGCTTCCTGCCCTCGCCAAATTCGCGTGCGTCTCCAGCTCTCCTCAAAGCCGGGGCAGCGTGTATTTGCCCACTGGGCGCTTTATCTATCTCTGCGGCAATTACCCGCCAACGCGCCACGCGAAAGAGTAAGAACCGTAAGAACGAGGGGCGACCCCAAATTGCACGGCCAAACGAGAGAAAATTAAGGTGGATTTGCTCTTTGCTCGCGCACACGCGCGTTTATATATAGTAGCACACTGTATATATCTTCCTCCTTCTTTCGGCCGCGGAGGCGGAATATTATTTTGAATTATCCCTGCGCCTGCTGTGTGTTTCTCGTTTCCCCTGTCTGCTCTTTTTTTCTGCCTTTTTTTAATCTGATACTGCCTTTGAAAGTGCGCCCAGCTAATTTGCTCGGTATAATGAGTTGAGGCAGAGGGAAAATTGTTTGCAGGCTTTATTTTTGGATTTAGGATTATTATGCCTGGGGCAGTGTATCATGATTTTCTTAAATATCTAAATCGTTCTAACGAGAATCCTGGGAAATAATAGCAGCTTTCCAGCTTTTAATGATGTGGCTTAATTAGGTTACTTAAGAGTATAATAATTTTTAAAACATTTTTTTACAGATAAATTATGGAAAACGGATATGGATGACTATGTTTTTCAAGTAATGAATTTTTTCTAATTCTAATGAGATTTAGTTGTCAATTCATTAGCGCTTAGATTCTACAAATTAAATTAATTACTTTGCTAAATTAATTATTGATGCTAAAATCAAAAGTTTATGTAAAAATAAACTGAAATGTTGATCTTTTACAGAGTAATAGAATGTAAAAACTGGAAGGATCGTATCATTAATTATTCATGTAGTAACTTAGAGTTACTAGGAAATATTTTTTAAAAGAAATTCTTTTTTTACCTTCAATCGATGACTGGAGTGAAGATCATCTTAACTTGATAAACTCATCACTTTATTTAATCCGTTAATCAGTAATGCAAGGTAATAAAACTTATGAATAAAATTATAAAAAAATTATCGAAATTGAATTTTCATAATTTATCATGTGTTTTATAGCTTTTTGAACTATGTTTTGCAAGAAATTATTATGAAAAAGTATTGAATAAATTAGAAGTCATGAACAAAAATAACAAGTTATGAAACCTGTTATATTTTTTTATAATATTACTTGTATTCTGATTGTATATTTATAACTATTTTCTGTTACAATACTTGTTAATACAAGAATAAACTTTCATATATTTTTTATATACTCTTGAAATGTAAAAATGCTTTACTATAACGATAATAAAATAAACAGAATTAGAAAATATAAACCAATGTTTGTGTTTTATAAAGATTGATAAATCTTCACTCTTGCGATCATTGGACAACAAAGCAAAGTATTTTTGAAAATTTTTTTAATGTCTATATTATAGACATATATGATTTATATCATTTACTAAATATCCTATGAATTTTCAATTTACATGTCATAAAAAACGTCTAAGCATATTATAAAGATTTATTTGTTTTAAAAATTTATTGAACTGTTGCAAAGTTTTCTTTCTCGGAAAGGAAATTCGTTTGACACAAAGAACACGTAAAATATCGATATTTCGAAAGAAAAACGGCACTTATGGTCTAGTTCCTGAATTTTTTAGCGAGTTCAATGCACGAGGATAAAGGTAGGAAAAATCTTGCAAAAAATTTAAGAACTATGCAGGAAGGTTGGGTGTGTCTGAGGGTAGGGTCCATGGGATACGGAGGGTTCACGAATCTGATAACGACTTTCGATCTTTATAGCTGGCTCGCTTTTTTTCAAGACCGAAGAAGACCAAGGAGAAGATAAAGGCTGGCTGCAGCAGCCGTGGCCGCTGCTGCCTGCGCTTTCGGCTTAGATGACGGGCTTTCAGGACATTACTGCATTATTATTTTATAAGTACTAAGGCTCGTGGCTGACCGCAAGTAAAGCCTCCCTGCCGTCCAAGTCAAAAGAACTTTTCAAAGCGGATATCGATAAAAATCTCGCGATATCGCTCTTGTAATACCGGGTTTTATCCGTAATTCTGAATTGTTAAATGAAAGAAATATTTTCGAGACAATCTTTATTTTCATCTTCACGCAATTCCTTAATAACGAAAGTGCCTGTAGAAATAATTGGTCGTCACTTAAAATATACTTTTCTGCACTCTGCCACTTTAAGATATTATAATCAATTTTGTGACATTATTATTTATCGTCCCACATGACAATATTTTATGAAGCAGAAAATTGCAGTAGAGTTATAAATAAAAGTTTGTGTAACAACGGAAGATTAACCGCATTATAAAAAGGAGATATTGTCTTTAAGAAAACCTTAAGGGCAATATCAGAATTAAATTAATGATTGTAACATTTTTATTACAAATAAAGTTTAATTATGCGTTTGTAAAATAACAATAAAATATTTCTAATACGCCGCTATGTGGTGGTATCAGGTTCGAATAAAAAACAATATTTACGCGGCAAAACAATATTTCCACTACGTTCCTTTATAATCTCGATATCCATCTGCGTCTACTATTTCTATTCTCTTTTCACACGTTCTCTTTGCCATGCGCTTTGCGGTGTGTGTTTACGCAAAAAATATCAATTTTATACGGTAGAACGAAAGTAGATTATTTTCCACAGTGGTGGATACACAAGACCTCATATGCGAAAAGTTTAGAAAGGTGTAAAATAATATTAATAATAATTCTGCCATGTCAAGCTGCAGCAGTGGGCGCGCGTGCACACGCGCGTCTGGGCGCGATAAGTAACGCGAAAAATGCGAATAACGAATGTACACCACTCGCAGTGCGCGCTGGCGACTTGAAAAGATAATAATTTCACGTACTCCAGTAATAATTATAAGCGAACTTACAGCCGGTACGTATAGTTTACGGGCGGTATTGAATCGCTTTCTCGGTGTGCCCAACTCGAATAACGCGGCCCATAAGAAACCCGGCAACTGGCGCGTACTTTTACGTACTTATACACAGCGCACTGCTAGCCGCCGCCGCCGCCGTTGCGTCGTTGCGACTTGGTCACGCGAATCGCGCGAGATGCATCTGGCAATTAAATCACAAAGGCGATTAGCGCACGTGCGCGACGCCTCCTCGCATCTTCGCCGCATAAATCACGGCATCGCCGTCGCCGCCGCCGCTTTGCGTTGTAAGTTTTAGCCGCTCCTTACGTTTTGTGGCCACTTGCGCTCGTTTAATTTCGCCCGGACCCGCGTGCGCGCGCAGGCGACGAGATACTCGATATGCGCGCAAAGAGATCTCGCGAGCGCAGTCCGTTACGTTCTCGCGTGCGGGGCCTTTCTTATATGCCTCCACGCTGCGGCGAGTCCATCGCAGATTACTCCTTTAAGACGCTAACGGATTTCTCCCCGTCTCGACGCTCTTTCTTTCCCGCGCGCGTCGGTTTTGCGCGGGCATAAACGGCTCTGCGCGTTCGCGCCTCCGCATGCGCGCAAGCGGTTTGTTTGTACGCGTGTGTATGAGATCGACGCCGGCCAGTAATGGCACCTTGTTTCGGTGCCTTTTTTGATGTCTATGTTATTGCGTTCCCAGTCTCTCTCCTTCTCGCGCCCGTATCAATCTCCGACCGCGCGCGCGCGGGGATAGAAATTTGTGCTCATAACTTCCCGGAAGAGAAGGAGCAAAATGACTTGAGAAATATTTTATTTTACGACGACGCGGCGAAATGTATATTTAAGATTGCGGTGGAGGATAAGGAGAGTGCATTTTTTTCTCTCCTTTTATATTTTCCATTTACATATTCAAAGCGAGAGGCCGCTTTTGGGAATAAAGTTATACTCCGTTTCTTGTTTACTTTTTTTTATGGAAACTGAGTTACTGGAGCTCATTACTTTGCGCCTCGCTTTAAGTTTCATGCACTTTTCTTTACTGCCAGTGCTTAACTATTACACCTTATTTTCAACGAAGTACTTTTAACCGAATTGTTAATAAAGTGATTTGGTAGAATTTTTTAAATAGTGAGATTGAAAAAATTCTATAATTACATTTTGCACATTAGATATAGTGGCAAGTAATTATAGGTCTGGAAATGTTTAAAATTTTTATGACAGTTTTCAGGAAATTATAATCATTAGTAAGACGTGATAAAAACAACTTTTTACAAACAACCTTAATATCGATATCTAAATTTTTGTTCATTATATTACTTCTCAATAACAGGCAACAATTTATATCTGCTTATATTTAAATAATTTGTTATTTTACAAATGGCTTTTTAAGTAATTATCGTTTTTCAACATCGCTTATTTCAATATTTCGCAAAGAGATATTTGTGAAACTCGTGTACTTAATGAAGTGTTAATTACGACAGTTCATAAAAGGCAGAGAAAATAAATCTACCTGAACCGCAGCGATGTAAATAAACTAGTATTAAATGTGAAGACCAAAAAAAAGTTTAATTCATGCAAAAACGCAGGGGTTAAATATTATAAATTTAAAGTATAAATGTTGCAACTTATAATTAACATATTATACGGCATTTCAAAATAATTTCTTCACTTCACAGAAATGTATATTCGTGTGCAAAATATAATTTTTTACATCAAACTAAAGTTGAAGTAAATTTAATAAATTTAGAAAATATTCGGAAATTTCTAGTTATTTGAAATCGTAAGAAGAGGAAAAGTAGATACTAGGCATATTGACGAAACACGTAAAAACGCACTATTCGCGAGATCTCTCTCACAAAGGCGGCCGTCTGCGAAGTTCGCATGCCCGTAGCCATATTCTGGCAGCGCTCGGGGCAGGACCCCCGCCTCTACCATACTAAAGCTGAAACTAAAGCCCATCCGTAGGTACTCTCGGGCAAAAGTCCTCGGAAAGCGCAATATCGCAGGGCTCTCGTGCGCAATAAGTCAGGCCCGATAACACGGGCACACACACATACTCGCAGTTCCGAGCCCGCAAGAGCGTCGAGCTTATCTGCGCCGCAAGAAGATAGCAAAAGTGGCCTGGTCGAATGTCATTTTCTTTTCTCGTGTCTTTTTTTCGTCCCTGCCGCACTTTTTCTCCTCGCTCACGCGACCTTACTAGTACATATAAGCAGAGGACCAGTTTTACGCGAAGGCCCGATTCATTAGAGCTGACTGCGCGAGATTCTGACGCGCGATCGCCGCTGCTGCCAGTGAGCATCCGTAAGCGAGTGTAGTAACTGTAAGAGAAATATATATATATATATATGTATTGGGTGAGGCATTACGTGGGAATAAGCTACTCAACAAATTGACACGTATCGAGAGGCCGACAGCAATGAAAGAGAAACAGAAACTGCTCCAAGAAGCGAATCAGATTTCGTCCATTTTTTGCAGACTGAGCAGGTTACGTGCTCTATCGGACCATTAATTATAAGGTTAACATAAATTAAAGAATTTTTCTGAAACGTTTTATTGACACTAGTATCAGTACAAATTACCTTCTGAAAAGTGATTTTTACACATCTACAAGGCAGTTTATCATTAAAACTTTGTAATCATACTTATTTGACAAAAATATTTCATCCAGGAAAATGAAGTTATAAATTCGCTGTAAATTCACTTTTAAAATTTATGATATTTCCGAGTCAGATTAAAACTTTCTTATAATTTTTTTTATAATTTCCATTACCGAGTTATTAATAAATATTGTATTCGTATTTGCATAAACGAAATTAGTTTACCTAGTGAAAGTTGAAAACACCATTTACCGCGTGTATATAGATTTATTCAAGGTAAAAATATAACTAATATAGAAATTTGAAATTATACGCTAATTAGACGCTTATAATAATTTCTTGGGTGTTAATCCAACTTTTATGAATATTTGCACGAAAGAAATTCCATTTCATATTGAAACATTTAATCCACCAACCACTACTTAAATATTAGAATTCCGACTTATGTAAGAAAATTGCTTAATTTAAAATTTCCTTTTTAAAGATATACACGTAACAAAAATTTATTCATTCAACGTATAACCAGGCGCGTTCTAACGACTTCGCTGAAAATGAAAAGGAATGGCGCCCACGTCGTAAATAATCCTATAACTGGAACGCCTAATCAGGAAGTATCCATAATAGCCCCCAGCCGCTACACACCTTTAACGCATCGATTTTCCATATAAAGCAAGTGTCATCGTATTCACGCACAGGGGGGACAAGAAACTCTTTGAGCCTCCGATGATTTCCGTCTATACATATACGAATGCACGCGCACACAGTCGTGAGTGTTGTTTGCGTGAGAAAAAACACTCGCGGAAAGTCTCGCGCTGTAAAATAGAGCAGTGCGCGGCTACTTCATCGCGGCCGGCGACTGGTTTTGTGGAAGCGCGAGCGCGACGCTATTACGGCTAGTAGCCGTCCAGCGGCAATGTCTCGGCTTTATACGCACTAAACCTCACGTACGCGACACTATTTCTCTCCTCCTCCTCCTCCTCCTCCTCCTTCCATACTGCCTTTTTTAGGTCCTGCGCGCGCTCGCGATCATTCGCCACTTGCGCGCATAACGCCCAGGCTTTATACCGTTTCGCGCCCGCGAGCGGGACTTTGGCATAACTTCCCACGCGCGACTCGTTAAGCGAGTACACCCGCGGCGGCCCTCCTCCTCCTCCTTCTCCTTCCACTCTTGATTATTCTGGAATTTACGATTCCGGATTACTGGAAGCGACGGCTATATGCGCAAGAGCGGCACTTGGCGAATTATACGAGCGGTGACATTAATAGAGCGGAGTTAGAAAATAACGCTCGCATAGGGGGATTTAAATCCTCGGAGCTCTCGTGTGCAAGCGTTTGTGTGTATACGCGGTATATAGGAGTGCGTTTCGCGGCGCTATCGCGACCGCCGCCTCTTTCTCTTTCTCTCTCGGGCCTGTGTTGTACGCACTTACGAATATGCCTGCATAAATTTTCGTCTTATATGGCCTATATTTTCGTTTCGACTTTAAAGTTCTTCCGCACCGCGCGCACGCGCGTGTATGCTGTACTGCCTGTTGCGAAACTCCCGCGAGAGGCTCGCGCAAATCGAATGGAACTTGGCGCGTGCAGAGAAGTCGGTGAAGGATGTAGTTTCATGCTTTATCGCGAGCTTCAATTAGTTTTGATTGACGATATTCGCATACAATTAAAAATGAGTGTGACGTATTCTGTAATTGACTGCCTGATTTATGATTGCGCATACTGTATTACTTCACGCTATTTACCGCGCTGCGGAATGGGTTGACGCCGCCTTAATCATTTTTAAGATGAAAATTTTTTTTTTCAACAGTGTACGTAAGCTCTTTTAGGTTTAATCGAAGTATACATGCATGGCCGCAGTTTTTATTTTCAACGCTTTGAACGTGAAAGTTATTCACTAACGAGTAGATAGAAAATTATGTTTGTCCACTGCAAATACATATATGGATACGACTACATTATTTGATTTCTATTTTCCGACAAGTAAGTTTATGTAGTTAAATTCTTATAAAAACTCGCCCATGTCGCTAACTGACTTGTTTGAAAGTTTCAGTTAATAAAAGGCAAAAGTTAAAAAGGTTTACTTATAAATACCTTTAGTATATTAACTTTCTAATGTTATCTAAATGCATTGATTTATTGCACAATTAAACTGTATTGTTAAATTACCTGCGTAATATAATTTCTGAAAGATATTCGCGCTTAGTTATTGGTTTACGGTTATTTTCAATTTCGCGCCTAGGCCTAACTAGAAGTAGATTATGTACTCTCACAAATGTAAATCATTATTTTCATTATTAAAGATACTCAAATAAAAATTTTGTCAGCACTATTAGATTTCAAAATAGTATTTTTATAGCTTACGTTTTCAACCATTGAATATTACATTGTAAAGTACAATAATTCACCATGTAATAAAGGCAGAAAAGTAATCACTTCGATAGAAAAAGAAAAGTATTAAAACGCACAATCGTGTCATATAATTCCCTAATTAACTACGCATATATACGAATGCATTTAAACGTAATGCACAATGGAAAGAAGTGAGAGTGAGAAAAAAGAAAACACGCGCAAATTGATTCCTAAAACAGGGCGTGCTTTTGACTCTGGTGCAGCACACTGCGCCAAAACAGCTCATAATGGCCTCGGCTTCTCCCTCAAGGGCGACGAATTAGGGAGGTTTACCCTACCGCACCGCGCGAAATAATCTTTCCGGGCCTTTCGGCTTTTAATGGGCTCGCGCACTACACTGCAAAGAGAAATGCTTTTGGGGGTATTTAGATCAAAGGCGAGCGCGCGCAAGCTCGTGAGCTTTCTTGGAGCGTGCGTACGCAGAAGAGAAAGCGCGCTCGCGACAAGTGCGCGCGAAAGAAAACGAAAAAGAGAGTGAGAGGAGGAGAGAGAAAGAGCACGCGAAGAGGGAGAGAGAATATACGTCGAAATGGTCGCACGCGGGCGCGTGCACGAGCCAGATTCGGCATGGATCCACCTGTTGCCTCTATATCCTTTCCTGCAGACTGCACTCGACTGTATGTGTGTGTATGTATACACGCGGGTGGGCGCGCACTCCTGCCCTCTTTCTCTTTCTGTGTGCAGCCGGCAGACTGCGTCTGTCGCGTGTGCGCCGTGTTTCGAGCGTCGCGACGCCGGGAGATCGAAATGTGGCTGGCGCCCTTGCGGCGCCACGTAGTTCGTACAGTCTGCGTCTGCGGCTATGTGTCAGCGCAGGCTGTCGGTGATATAGAGATACAGATCGACGGAGACGTTTACCGCACAATCTTCGGTTTCTTCGGCTTTCAATATTACGAGCAGATTGCTGTTATAGAGGTGAATATTTTTCTCGTTCGACGAAAGTCTCTTGTGATGGCATAAAGTGATGAATGAAAGGGTATATTATACTTCTAGGTTTCGTAAAGGGCAAGTATGAATCTAGTGTTATATTACTCATCCTCATTTTTATTTAGTTCAATTGAGTTTTATTCGTTTTAGGAAAGCATAAAGATTGAGTGCAGTGTTATATAGTATAAAAATTTATAACATTAAAATATCAGCAGTTCATATCGTAATTGCTATCTTTTGATACATTTCGACACATTGTGTGGGATCATACTCCAGCTTCAGATGTGTTCCAGTTTCTCGTATTCCGTGAATGGAGATCTGAAACAGCTTACTTGTATTCCTAACTATAAAATAATACAACCAATTTTATTACACTCATTAAACATGTATTTTAAAAATTACGTGTAACAAGTTCCTTACTTTAGATATAAATTCAGTGTACCGTAAAGGTTAAAAGAATCAGATGGTTTCTTAAAATAGTAATAGTTTTTCTAGGAATACACGTTCACATAAAAGTATACTTCGTTACTCATAAGGAACAATTCTTGGACCCCTATTTTTCATAATATACATGAATGATTTACTATTAACTATGCCTAAGGACTCCATC